>CM076572.1:1324031189-1324203595 GCA_034641835.2 Pinus albicaulis
GTGAAGATTTTGATCACCTTTCTCATACAACAAACTTTGAAAAAATTTCAGGATAGCTTCAAGACCAGCAAAGAAGTAATTTACAAGAAAGCAGATTAGATCCTGAATACCATTCCACTTTAGATACCTGAACTTTGTGTAAGATCCTTCCATTTTCTCAGAGAAAGAGTCAGTCCTCCAGACTTTGAATTGGAGTCACCAGGTGAATGATTTCAGCCTTCTTATGTCCGATCGTTGTCCACCATCAACCATCAGATCTGATCTTGATACATGTACTGGGGGAATTTACAAGTTAAATGCTACGATTACAAGTTAAACTGGAGATCGACTGAAGCAGCGTTTATCTACTTCGCTGATGCATAGCAACGATTTAACTTCACACTGTGGCGTGACTTGAGACTCCGTCTGTAACTTGCAAACGATTTTGAGTTTCTCCCAGTGTGGTATGCTATGTTATAATGTTATTAGCACTCAAATCACACCTCGGTGAAGCCAGGCAAAACTGGGGGCTACATCGAGCACGCTCGACATCGTGGCCAGCCCTACGAAACGGAGGAGGAGAGGGCTCTCTCCGTCAATCTCGAGAAAATAAACAATAGGATGCGATATGACTTACAATAAGAACTGATTTTAGGCTAGTAAAGAGATAGGTATGTTTGGTTTTTGGTTTTTTGGGTTTTCGCTGGAGTAATGGGAAAACAAGTTTTGGGTCCGGGGATAAGGTCAGACCTTTGCAGAGTTCAAGTTGGGGCGAGGTAGGTGATGATCTTGATGCTTCGAATTGGATTTTATGGATAGATTATACTGACGAGGAGCTGAAGAGGGCAAAGAAGAACTTGGATCCTCTCCAAACAGCTGAAAACATATAGAACTAACTGAATTCAAAGGCTAAGCACTGTAAACAATGGATTCAACCTTATTCCACTCATTCAATTTAGTTCAGAGGCATAATGAAAGGATGGCAACATTAAACATGAAGAAACTTACAGTAAACAAAGGAGAAACATCATCAAGAACAGAACACCACAAGGATCCCAACAAGTGCCGCAAAACCCCTGATCTTTCCTTAGCCAAAATATGAAAGTATGTACAATAGTATCAAAAGTATCCCCAGAGTCCAACCTCTCCAACCTCTGAAAAGGATTGAGAAATTACAATATATAGAGCACTCTAACACCTTTCCCCACCTCTAGGGGTCGAATTCCCTCTTCAGGGATCAGTTTCAACTAATTCTAATCATAGAACTACAATCTAGGCAGCTAACCACTTGCCTCTAAAAGAGTGGAAACTGATCCATTACATGATTTTTTACTCATTTGAGAGTGAATCTTCTAGAAGAGATAAAAACAAGCCAAAGTTACATATCAAACATGAATTTACATCATAAAAACCCAAAAATTCTATCCATAATCAAAACTGGTCCATAATAGGCGAAATACTGAGCTGGCAGCTGAAAATTCAGAAAAATTTCTAGGTGGGTCGCTCCTGAACTGCGTGGGTCGCTCATGTTCCAGGCTGATTTTGAGGTAGCTCCCGGCATCCAAATTGAGCTCATGATAGCTCGTTGGAAATCCCTGGATGTCTACTTTCCAACCCAAGTGGAATTTCTGAATTGGGAGTTGATTTGACCCTCCAAAACCTCATTCTCCCAGAGGTACTTCCTGCTGGTGCAAAAGGTGGCAGCAAGGTGGTTTTCATGGTGTTTTTGAGCTGTTTGACCATCCAGATTTTGTTGAAATACTAAGTTGACTTCAGAGGATGCATAATTAACCATGAAAAATCCAAAAATGTAAAAATCTCCTCCAGCAAGTGTCTCAAAAAAATGCGAGCGCATGAGCGCGCGACCCACGTAACTGAAAACCCTGTTTTTAGACCAAAAAATTTCAAAATGACAAAATTTTCTCCGAATTTGCTCAAATTCGGAGCGAAGACCCTCCATCATGTATCTTGCTCAGTAAATGAAGCCTCGGCCAAAATCCGGAGTGGATCAGGCCTTTTCCGCCATATTAGTGCTTTCCTGGTGCATGCAGCCCCTGTGGTGAAAACACTGTCTCGGTTGTATGAGTTGATCTCTATCATGATCCTGTGAATGTACCTACACTGATGAAGAAGGCGAGACCCCTTCCACGCCATGTGGAGATAGTACTCGCGTTGCTGATGAAGTCAACGAGACCCCTTCCACCCCGGGTGGAGATAGTACTCGTCGTGATGTTGAAACAAAGCTCTGTGGCTTTCTCTGATATGCTACTACTACTGATGCACTGCTATGCTCCATCTCAGTACATCAACCTCAACGATTGAGTCACTGTCCGACTCCTGCTCATACTCTGACTCTGTCCCTGACATGGCTTTGAACAAGCTATTGGCACTATATATACTGATATGAAAGCAGTGCAAACAAGGTTATGATGTATGTTTCAAACACCCAACAAATATCCCCCACTGTCAAAGCACCATAAGGAAACAAACAATGATAATAGCGCTGTTTTAGGTGGATTGGAAAAGGCACAATCTCTGTGTTTAAATGCAAGTGAACTTTGATCAAAAGGAGCGGGCAACTTTCAAAATTTTGAACAAATTTTATCAAAGGAGAGCATGGCATCAATAGAATGTGTTTGTCTATGAGTAATAACCACAAAGGTCTCAATGGGCAGTTTGAAACAAAGTCATGAGAATATTTTTACATTAGGCAGTGAGACTCATAACAACCACAGTCACCATGGAACAAAGGGTTTTAAACATGGTATAATAATAGCAATGGTCAAAATGGCAAAATGGGCATGAGAGCAATATGGTTTTGATATTATATGCAAAGCTGGATGTATCACTGCCATGAGATAGAAAACAAACTCATTCAACCATTCATTTTCATTTTAAAACCCTGAAAACAAGAATGCTATGACTGTGGGGTTTTAAATCCTCCGTTGAACATTTGAAACCACCAATGATGCCACCAATGCATTCAAAAACATCAATCAATTGATAAAAACTTGTTTGAAGGTCAGTTGCATCGATTCCAAGCAAGGCTGGGCGCTCAGAATAAATTTCAAAACCCTGTGTCTGCGTGGGTCGCGCAGCCTCTGCGTGGGTCGCTCGGGCCCCAGGTGGGTCGCTCGAGCCCCTTGCCACATAGTGCATTTTGCAGGAAGTGTTTGGAGGCCTTCCCGGTGTCCAAATCGGGCGTGTGATAGCTCGTTGGAAAGATATTGGAGTCTAATTTACAAAAAAAGTGGAATTATGCAATTTGGATTCCATTTACCCTGTAAAAAACCAAATCTCCCAACACTAGTCAAAATGAGCAGAATGAGGCTGCCTCAAGGCAGAGCGCTGTTGCAGTCAACTTTTGAAGGTCTTCCTCAACTCCAAATTGAGCTCATGATAGCTCATTGGAAAGGTATTTCTGTCTAGTTATCATTTAAATCATCAAGCAAGTCATTTGGCCAACCATGCTAGGAGAAATATTGATTTTCCCAAGGTCACTTCAGAGGTGCATTCAATTCTCCTGAGGCAACGGTATTTTTGACATTTCTCCAAAACCATGATACCTGTGTAAAAAGTGAAGGAGGTTTTTCTTCCTTGGCATGTTGTGAACAAAAACCTCTCTCAGTTTTCCAAAATTCATCTTTGATTTCTCTGAAACCTCTTTTGAGTGAAACTTACCCCGATGTGTGAAACAAGGAATTTTGTCGAAATGAAGCGAAATGAAGGGGATAGGGGGCTTCTAAATTCTTGGGGAAATTTTGGGAAGTAGGGAGGGATGTTAGGAAGCAGGGGGAAATGGAATCACAGAGATTGAGTGAGGGGAAGGGGTTCAAAAGGGCAAAACACAGGCCTAGCCTAGGAAATTGCCAAGTTTTGGCTAGAAACTAGGGTTTGTGCAAAAATGAGGAATTTGGGGGATCTCAGTGATGGGAAGTGTTTAATGAGGTATATTAAGGATATGGGAAGGTGTGTGAACATCAGGATACAAGTTTTTCCGATGATTTGACCATCCAAGAAATCACCTCCAAAACCCTAGGAGAGGGAAATGGACCTTACCTAGGCACAACTGAAGCATGAACGAGATGTAAAATGACTCTTTGGAACCTGACATGATGATGGCAACCCCCTGAATGATGATACACTCATATGAATGGTGACATGGACTGACATTTGGACAAATTTGAAAAGAGTGAAGACCAACCCTAGACCTAATGCCTAGTGACCAAATTTTGCTTGAAGACTCATTGAAATGACAAAATTTGACCTTGACACCTTAAAATCACTTTGTAAGAGCATGTTTGATCACTGAAGGAAGGCTGCAAAGGCTGACTCTAACATTCACCATAGTACCTAAAGAGAAACCAGCCATAATTAAGCTGGTTACAGACACATCATGTCAAGGTCTTGGAAAACTATCTTGGGAAGAGGTATATAACCTCATTGAAAGGGAAAAACCTAAGGTCACTGTGGCAAAGGCAATAGTCCCTGACGAAGATGATTCAGAGTCTGATTCAGAAACTTCTCTTCAAGCACTTGCAAATTCATTCCTGCACCGAGTTGCAGCTCGGGCAAACATTTTTCCCTACTATGATGTGATCTGGTGGGTGATAGATAATGTCACCATCTAGAACAGAATGTTTGTTTCGGTTGCTGGGACAACATTTGGTTTGTTTAAAGCAGAGGATATTAAAGCAATGTACCACCTTCCAAACCCGCAGAAAATCTACAACAAAGCCTTCATCAAGGAATTTTCTGCAAATAATGAAAATCAGTCGGAGCCAATCAGAGAGTGGAGAAGAGCTTTAGAGAAGCACAAAAATGAGGCATCAGGTATGTACTTTGTGGAGTCCCTTTCACCTCCATACTGTTATGTCGCCGCATTGATGTGCCGACTGTTTGGGAATGATAATTCAACTAGTTTTTCGATACAAATGGTGCCTTTAATTCACTCTGCTGTAAATTCCAAAATCATGGACTAGGTTGTCATCCTTTTAGATAAGATAGCCAATAGAATTCTCGAGTATAGAAGGGATAAGAACACTAGTAACACAACCCCATTTTAATTTTGTGCTTATATTATATATGCCCTTTGTTTTAACTCTGAATTTTCTTTTCTTGGTTGGAAATGGACCCCCAAAGAACCCGTTCCTATCCATATTTACCATAAGTTCTTGTGGAAGGGATATTTTAAAAACCATGTTTATAGATTTTGTCATAGTTTCCTCATCCCTGTTTATCAAACTATTTTTGGCCGATTTCCTCCCAGGCTTTCTGAAAAATCTAAGTTTAATTTATCTCAAATTGGTGACTGGTTTGGGGAAGAGAAGTTTACATATGTCAGAATTTTTGGGAGCATTGTATAACCCCATATTTTACCATTGTATATTCCTGATAAATTGTTGGCACAAGAGATTTCCTCTCAGTTAACAGTAGAAGGTATGTCCAGGTCTTTGAAGAATAACAAGAAATTGATGTGGCCTACCTTTCCATTTAATTGTGGATATTTTACTCTTAATAACTTCACACATGCTAAGAATTAGGTTATCAAGATAAGAGATCTTAAAATTTCTATAGTCCAAGGCAGGAAATATGACCCAAAGAAGGTGGCTTTTTATTTTACTACTTCAGTTTCAATTTCTCGATTTGAGCATGAACCAGATGAGTTCGATGATTTGTTTGTTTCTGCTGATAATTTGTCCCAAGTATATAACTTAGCCAAGTCTAAATTTCCATCTGAAGAGATGAATAAATTCATGTTATTTAGAAGCCAAAGACTGCTCAAAGCTCCTCTAGATCAATTACGAATTCCTGTGCAAGAATCTGAAATACAGCAAAAGGAAAAAGAGGATTCATCTGATAAAGCAACCAAGGAAACATCTACCAGCGGGGCCAATGTAAAGACACAGAAGGAAGTCACAGGAATTAATGTTGTTTTGCAGAAAGAGAATACTAATGATAAACTCAATGTACAAATTAATCAGAAATCTACAGCTCAAACAGGAAAGTAAATCACAGGTACTGAGACCGATGTGCGTACTGAGAAAGGGGACACAGGCAGTAAGCCTATTGTACAAGAAGTGAAAGGAGATATGAGAAATAATCTAGATTCTCAACTTGGAAGAGAAGAAACTACTGAAAAAGTAGTGGAATCTGTTGAACTTATAGTTTCTCCCCATTTGCTGAGCCAATATGAGAAATTTTCCCAGAAAATAGGACAACAAAATAATCCCCAAGTTAATGTTCTGGAAAACCAAGATATGGAAGTTATTCCTGAACATCCCATAGGTGAAATTATTGTTGGCGAGGAAACAGGTCTAGCAGGCAAGACCCAGGTTCGGGGATTGGGGCCAACAAAGGAGTTTGTTGTATTGTAGACCCACGCTGGAATTTTCACCCTACTCCAGAGAGAAAAGAGTCTCACCCGAGGCGTGTCGCGGCCACATGCAGAAGGGGAACATATTGATAGTGGCGGATCGATCCGCAACTCAAAGCTAACATAGAATCATTTGCATACATAACATCATACATAGAAGATCTTCTCAGAACATTATGCAGATACTAAGTAAATAAAATTTTAAGGTACCACAGACATCATGCATATGTGAACTCATACAATAAGACAACAACCTTCAAGTATATTAATAACCTTCAGCTGGATCCACAGTTACATCGCTCAACAAGAAGAGCTTTCCATTTCTATTACAGACGTCCCACAGGATAGAGAGATAGTTAATACAACCATGATAGATCAATAGAAGCCTAGGAACTACAAGGATGTCGTGCTCAGGACAGAGCTCTTCTACAGCGTCTGCTCGATCCTCTTCAATCCCTCTGCATCCATGCATGATCTCCTTTTCAGCTGGGTGACGGCCTATTTATTCACCCGCCAGCGCAACTGCTAGTTTCTCTTGTGTTCTTCTTCAGCTGCTTTCAGCTTCTTTTCATTGCCCATGAGTTCCACTATCTATTCTCTGCCATATCTTCTCTTCTTCTGCACTTATTTGCGTCAACCTCATCAGCTATCTCCTGTTCCTCCACAACCTCGGCAGCTCCGCTACCTACCGTTGTTGCGCCTGCCATGTGTCGATCCGCAACCCAAAATCTGTTCCTTATTCAAAATTCAAAACAAGGGCCCCAATAGGCCTCGACCATAGTTTCTTGACTCGTCCTGAGTCAATCACAATTCACTGTTTCCACCTCCATAGCTCCGCCAGACCCTGTGCCCTGCTCCTGTTGTGCACCTTCATTTTGTTATCTAAACAAGGGCCCCAACTCCAAGACCTTGCTCAATGCTAAAGCCTTAAGCTCATTGAAGGTTACCATAGCCTGCTGCCACACCTATAATAATGCGTCCATCTTCGTGGCGATGTTAGTGACATCTTCCTTCCCGACGTTCGCCGGTACAACACCGAATACTGTGCTGATTTGGGTTCCGACCTTGGCAACCAACTGCTGCATTGTCCAGGCGCTAATTTGGAGGGGCTGGCGAAGCTCTCGAATTTACTGCTTGGCCATTTCCGAACTGGCCTCTGTCTACTGGATCTGAACCTCCAGAGCATCTGCCTAGGTGTACAGCTGGTCCAGCTGCGAGGGGTCCGTGGCATCCTAAATTTATTTTGAGAGTTGTTGCAGCTGAGCTGAAATGGGTTGAGTCTTTACTATAAGGGTCGTCGAGAATTTTTGTAGACCCTTCAGGAGGTCATAGGCATCTCAAGCTGCAGTACTGAGAGCTTCCTGCATCTTGGTTACCTGGCCCTATTTCTCCGCAATCTGTGTTGTGTAGACTGCCGCTAGGTCGGGCAGCGCTGGCCGTGCTGCTAACGCTACCTGGAGCTCTGCATTTTCCTGGAGGAGGTCTGTGAACACAACCTTGAGGTGGATTTCTCACTGTAATACATCTATTTCTACCACATCCATGGGCATCCGAGTGTAGTGAGCCGTTACTGTAGGCCATAGTCCCGCGAACACTCTGGCCACTTCGTTCATTTGGTCCTGGAGCTACCTGTGTGCCACTGTGAGCTGCTCGCGTTGTTCAGTAAGCACGATTACCTGCTGTTGTTGTTGCTCACACCACTGTTGTAGCTCAGAGTGGAGCCTTTCTGCCTGCTGGGCTACCCTTTGAATGAAGTGGTACGGCTGAGCCGTGCCCCATGTCTCCATGCTTTTGGCCCCTGAAGTACCTTGATCCGATCATCGCTCCTCCAGTGGTTGCCCACTGGCAACTGATCTAGTGGAGTGTCCTTGAGGGGATGGTAGTGGAGTTGGATGGGGTGCAGAGTCCGCCATATTCAGGTCCGACCGCTCCCCCTGATTTGTTTGGACGGTTTGTTGAAGTGGAGTAGGCTCAGGTTGTGTCCCAGCCGTGTCTGCAACAATTTGCACCATCTGTGTTATTAAATTAGAAAAAGTGATCTGGGGGTCCCCAACGGGGTTGACCAGTGGTATCACTACTGTACTTGAGTCAGCCTCGGTCCCATGGTCCCCATTGATTAGGTCCCGGATTACTGGGCCTGATATGGCGGCAGATGAGTTGGATGGTGAAAATGAAGTGGTAGGTGGGAGTGGGTCGGTACGGGGTGGTGAAATACAGATGTTTATGAAGTCGGAGGGGTCAATGGGAGGTTGAGGTGGAACCCCGCCTATTGCCCCTGTCTTGATGAGTGGTTCTTCCTGGATGGGTACCCCTGGGCTTAGTGGTCGGGGTGGATCCTCCTTAGTGAGGTCAACCACCGGACTTAACTCTATGATTTTAGCCCTCTTGGCCTTGGGAGCCTTTAGGGGGTTTGTGGGCTTAATATTTTCCCCAAGCGAGATGGTCATTGGACTTGGTGAAGTAAACAAAACATTAGGAATGGGGGAAGTGATGGAGGTCATGCGGAGAAGCGGGGTGGACTAAGAAAGTTGAAATTCAGAAAAAACAGGGAAAGGAGTGTCACCACTTGAGACTACTCATACCACTTCGTTGAGGCTTCATACCTGTGTGTTTAGTTGGTGAATGAGTGGTAAGAGCTGCAAGTTGGAGACCCTTTTTGCCGCCTCCACTTCCGATTCACTAGGTAGTCACTGTGGTAGCATCTTGTCGAAATTGTATGTGTATACCCTGCTTTGGACTTCCATCGCAACCCCTATCCATGAACAAACTTCATTGTGGAAGGTTGCGTCGTCGAGTTGGAATTTCAGCAGCCTCATCTAAAATGTCTCTTCCAGCACGCAAGTAGGTTGGAGGAAGGTGTGCTTGTGGCTGACCCCGAACCAGACTTGCTCGCTGTACCCGTCTAGTAGATTTATGGGAATCCTCTATTGGCTTGTCACCACATCAGTCATTAAACCATACCAACTCCGGAAGGCCTCTGCATTGACCTCTTTGGTGGTGGAATCTCCCGACACCTTCCATGGGATGAATTTCATTGCCAGAGGCTGACCTTCCACTATTTCTACCGGAAGCCTGACAAGGGGGGCATGCCACTTCCACATGGCCAGCGCAACTATCAAGTATCCATAGATGAAGCTCCCTACCCTCTTGTAATTATCCTCGCATGCATTGAACATCTCCTTCAGCAGGAAGGAGCACCAGTTCAGCTTGGCCCCCTAGACGCAGTGCTCTGCAATGGAAATGGTATCCAAGGTACATTACCCCTTGGTGTAATGCCTCATTGTTTTACTGGAAATGAGGTAACACGCAAACCTGACTTCAGACTTGTTGATGAGTTTCATTTTTGCTCCCTTTCCTCCCCACCGGGTGCCATATTTTGCATAATAATCTGCGTCCCTTGACTTCTTTGCTCTTTTGGAGGTGGTCTGGCATGCGGAGGATACATCCGAGCCTTCCTGTGAGAGCCCTATGAGCTGGTGAATATCCTCGGCATGGATTGGAATTTCTTTTCCCAACCATAAGAAACCATTTTGAATTCGAATGAGCAAGAACTTGGTACATTGCGTGGCTACTCCTGTCGTCCCGAATACTGGCAAGTTCCTCAAATGCAGTATGGAGGACTACTGGATGCCTCGAAACTCAGGAAAAATCCTTGTTGCTGCTCCCTTTTCTTCTGTGGTATAGCTCTCCATGTACACTTGGTGTTTAAGCGCTAGGAACTCGAAAGAGTCCGTGAGGTCTACATTGATGAGGGAAACACTGTCATACTTCCCAACGAGGGACTCCATTTTATGAATCCAACTGTCAAGCTTCTATTCTACTACTACTGGATTGGCTCTTGTCATCTTTGCATGGCGTAGATACACTTTCATAATAGTTCTCGGCCCCTTCTCTTGGCTCTTTGCTTCGGGACACCTCTGCTGCTTTGGTTCTGCTCCAATTACCTTTATGTCTTCAGAAATTTGCAACTCTAACTCAGATCTCTCTGCTATTCTCGCACTTTTCTTCATGCAGGCTATGTAATTAACCAACATGAGTGAGGTTGATGAGACCCCATAACGAATTAATTCCTGATGGCATCCTCCATGGTGATAATCGTGTGATCAGTCGCCTGCTGAGGTGTGTTTTGACATATGCTAATGGTGGTATGGGGAAATGGGTGGACGTGACGGCTGAGGTTACTTCGAATTATGGAAAAATGATTACTGCAAGGTTACTTCTAATTATGGCAATTTATGTTGAAAATCTTGGCGATCCTATGGACTGACACAAGTACTAAATGAAATGATAGGGACTGATACTTGACACGTTTTCTTATCCTACGGGGATGACACACTGGATACACTCCTCCCCTACCACAATCAGTTGAGGTGTGGTCCCCGCAACCTATCGGTTATTGACGACTTATGCATGGACAAAGAACACTGCCTACGCTTATCCCGGTTGCGGGAGAGTTATTCAACTACTCTACTCTACAGACTTCTCTCGGGTGCGAGAGTTATTAACAGGAAGCGAAAGAAACTTATTCATGGTAGGGCTTCAGGCATGCACCATTCACCCACCTAGGTAAAACAATACCATTCAGTTGATCCAACCGAACGGCTCAGGATTCCTGAATTTCGACGACGAAGTAGGGTCCCAACCAGTGCATCTACAGTTTTCCTGGAAACTTCTGAAACCTGTTATCATATAGGAGAACCTTACCTCCAACTTGGAACGTTTTTCTCTTGATGTGGTGATCATGCCATGCCTTCTTCCTGTCTTTCTGAACCTTTTGATGAAACTCAGCAAGGAACCTGGCCTCGTCAAGTTCTTGTAATTCGTGTAGGCATTCCTGTAGTGATTCCTCCTCTGACAACTTTAAGGAGGTGGGGATCAGAAGACTCGGTATGGTGAACTCGGTGGGAATCATAGCTTCCCAGCCGTACACCAGCTAGAAAGGTGTTTGATTAGTCAAACGCTTCACCATTGTTCTGTAGGGCCATAGTGCAGCTGGCAACCATTCGTCCCAATCATCCCGCTTGGCATTGCAGATCTTCGTCAAACCCTTTTCGAGGAGTTTGTTGAATGCTTCAACAGTGCCATTGGCCTACGAGTGGTACAGGCTGATTTTGTGATGTTGGATCATGAAGGTGTCCAACAGTGATTTGATCGTTTCATTAATGAAGTGTGTACCTTGATCACTGGTTAAGCTCCGTGGGTAGCCAAACCTGCTGATGATGTATTCGAAGATGAACCTGGCTGCCATATCTGTCGTACAGTCCCGTACCACCTACCTTGGCCCATATGGTGAGGTAGTCCGTGGCGATGATAATGTATCGGGCCTTTGAATGCCTAGCTACAGGGGCTATGGGGCCTATAAAGTTGACAACCCACTTCTTAAATGGTCTAAACACATTCACCGGGTGTAATGGTAGCTCGCCTCTATGAGAAGGCCTCCCTGTTCTCTGAAAAACATCGCATTTCTTGACAAATTATTTACTATCTGCATGGACCATCATCCACCATAGTCCAACTTGTAGCACTTTCCTGGCAGTGGGTTTCACCCCCACGTGTCCTCCCGCAATGCCGCTATGGCACTCCCACAGCATGGGTTCACGTTCATGGTCGAGGACACACCTTCGCAGAATCTCATCAAGGCCTAATTTATACAACTGCCCCACAATCAGTTGATAGTCAGTGGCACGGACGACCAGGTGTCATTTCTGGATCAGATTATAGTGCTGAGGGCACTGCCCCGTGGTTAGGTAAGTTGCGATGTCAGCCAAATAATCTGGTATGGCTTCTACCCAGAAAAGATCAGCATCAGGCAGCTAATCATTTAGAGAGCCCTCATGCTCACCCGTCTCCAACTTGGATAAATGATCGGGCCCGACATTCAACCTCCTAGGCTTGACAATCACTTCGAAGGTGAATTCTTGAAAGAGTAGGAGCCAACGGCATATCCGTCCTTCCAAAACAGGCTTATTAACTAGGTACTTCAATGAGGAGTGATCAGTAAAGAACTTAAACTTCTCTTAGGAGATAGTGGCGGAACTTCTGGAGTGAATACACCATTCCGAGGGCCTCCCTCTCCGTGGTGGTGTAATTCCGCTCCGCATTAGACAGTTTACGGCTGGCAAAGTAGACTGGGTGGTCAATTGTCGTCTCTCCTGGTTGCACCAAGACTGCCCCAAGTGCAATACTGGAAGCATCGATATGCACATGGAACTGCCAGCTTCTCCTTTAGAGTTTCAAGGGCCAACTTGAAGTCATCCGTCCACTGGAACACCTCTGACTTCCTAGTAACTTTTCCAAAGGAGCAGTTATCTTCACATAGTTCCTGATGAACCGTCTGTAATAACCCGTGTGCCCCAGCAGCGACTGCAACTGCTTCACCATTTTCAGGGCTTCCATGTGAACAATCACTACTACCTTGTCGGGGTCGACGCAGAACCCTTGCTTGCACACCACATGCCCTAGGAGCGTTCCGAATGGAACGGAAAAGATGCGTTTCTTCAGGTTCAAGGAAATTTGCAATTGTCGACACCGATCAAACATTATGCGTAGCAGGGTGGCGTGGTCTTTCAACAAAATATAGACAGTCCAATCGTCCATGTAGACTTCCAGGAACTTATGAATGTATTCTCGGAAAGCAGCTATGAAAATCCTGGAAAACACAGCAGGGGAGTTCTTCAACCCGAACGTCATCACGTGATATGCAAAAAACCCCCACTTAGTGGTGAACGCCATTTTCATCTTATCCTCTTCCACAATGCGCACCTGATGGTAGCCTGAGAACCCATCAGTGAAGGAGTAGGCCTCATTTCCCGCAACATTGTCCAATACTTCGTCGCTGAATGGGGTAGGAAATGGGTCATGGATGCAGGCGTTGTTCAAGCTTCGGTAATCAACACAGATGCGGATTTCTGACTTGTCCTTCTTATTTTGAATGACGATGGGACTCACCCACTCTGCTTCTTCCATAGGGAAGATTAGACCTACCTTTAGCATTTTATCAATCTCTAGCTTGACTTTTTCCTTGATCCACGGGTTCAACCGGTAAGGTCGATCCTTCACTGACCTAGCGTCCAGTCTCAGCACAATTCGCATTTCTTTGAGGTCCCCTTTGATGCCTTTTAAATCTGCAACCGATGAAGGGAATAGGTCTTTGTATTCCTAGAGGAGACTGAAAATTTCCTTTGTCGTCTCCTCATCCCATTAGTCCCCAATTTTAGCCAGTTTGGGTTTTTCCACCGTGCTGATGTTTAGTTTCTTTGTCTTCAACGGAAGTAGATTGACTCCTTTAGTGGTAGGCTCTTCTTTAATGTTCCACTCTCCTTCTGTCTCTTCAAAGTATAGGTGCCTCAGGTCCTCCAAACTGTCATCATCTAGCTCGCTATCGATCCATTGGCAAGCCAAATTACGTCTGCCATTAGGATTCAGTACTAATGGCCTCCCATCAGTGCCCGGATCGTGGAAAAATAGTACCCCTTTTATGGCCTGTAATGCTTGGGACACCAACTCTGTCTTCCCCTCGAATGAAAAGCACTAAACAAATTTGTTCACAACCTCCTACCAAGAACTGGTCCCTCTCTTTATTTCTTCTTCTAAGTACCAGGCATGTGGGATGGTATCCAGGGAGTGGACAAACTGATGTACCCACAGCTCCTCCGGGTACCCTACACTTTGCCACTACTCCTGATAGGTTTTCAGGTGGTCTCTCAGATCAAAAGTTCCTCGGTACCTTTGCTTGCTTCAAGGTCCTTCGTCTTCCTTGAACTGCGCCCTCAAAGTCTCCACCACGCAACCCCACCATGACAGGGAGTTGTAGTGATTTTTCCACCACCTGGCTGATGTGGACTGGAGTGCTACGTCCAAGAGTGATATACTGTTCTCCTCTGGTACCTTGTCTTCTACCTTTGTGATGAAGGTATTACTGCTTGCATGTTGGACAAGGTGGGGTACTCCCTTATCTCAGCTCCAATCTAATGGACTCTAGCAATATTGGCACATCTCCTCGTGCTGGTCTCATACCCACCTTGCTGCCAGTCCTCCAAAGCTAGTTCCGACCCCAGCTCTGAGCTCTGGACACTGCGCCAGATTACGGAGCCGGTTGCTATCAGGTTAATATAGTCCTCCTGCTTCCCTACTGTCATCTAATAGAGGTTGTCCAATATCTGAGCATCCTCCCTATTATCCACAGTTTCTGTATATCTTGGACCTTGATATGGGTCGAGAGGCTGAGTGACTCGAACCTCTCCGTCTTAAAAAATAATTAGCTTCTTTTTGAGGTCGATGATGGCATAGTTTTCAAAATCCCAGTCGATTCTTAGTAATGCAGGGTAGGGATCTTTGTCTCCCATAATATCAATGACCTCAAAATCCGTGTAAATCTTTACCCCTGCGATGTCGACCTTGACATCTTCGAGTCTGCCGATCGGCATGATGCAGTACAGGTTCACCATCCTGAGCTGGATTGGCGAGTAGGTCAGCCGTGGGTGCCCAAGAGCTTCCCACGTCTTCTGAGGCAGGATATTGACATCAGATCCCAAGTCGAGCATGGTGTCTCTGATATGAAATCCCGCAACTTGTGTGTTTAACCAGAAATATTTTCTCGTTCTTCTTTTGTTTTTCTTGACCTGCTGTACATACTGGGGTGCTGTGTTCGAGGATTCCCTAGTTCCTGTGTTCCCCTACAATACGTCCTCTAGGGTATTCTTGAGATGTTCTCACATGGAAGCATTGTCAACAATTTTGAGGAATAAGTGGAGCCATTCCTCAATCAGAGCCCCTGTAGCACTCTGTTATCCGTTATCGGTCTTCACGGGTACCTCAATACCTTTGTCTCCCCCTAGCTAGGCAAAAGTCTCTACTGCCTCCTAGAAATATTTCTTCTGCGTTTTCGGCCTGATTAGTTGTTTCGGGGATGTGGGCCTGATCACCTGTATCGGCTCCTTTTCACAATCATCCTCCCTCGTTTTCTTTCCTCCTCGCATCACTATGGCTACGTTTTGCATGGTCGGAGTCATTGTCCCTCGAGGTTCTACGTTTACTAGAATCGTGCCCCTATGCCTTGCTCGTTCCTCCCACTTCTTGATAAGTTCAGGGCAGTCCTCTGTCGCATGGGTGTTCACACGGCACTGGGAACACCACGGTCTTCTGGGTAGGGGGCATTCACGGGCCACGTGACCCTCCTGATCAAAGTTGTAGCATTTCAGCGGACCCCGTCCCCATGTGCACCCCCCACGCATACCGCCTCCATTGCCTCTGGGAGCCTCATTCAACTTGTAGGAGGGTCGGTCTAATCGGTTTTCCAGTGCGTCTAGAGCTTTGCACTATTCGGTGTTGTGAGTCATGGAAGCATAGAACTCATAGTATACGTTGTTCTGAAAATTGGAGTACTTCTGCAAAATCATACACGTCCGAGGTTGATGACCCACCGTCTGACAAATTTCGCAATACTCTGTTGCGGCTTGGGTTGGTTGATGTGGGAACCCTGCATACGGTTGTTGCGACAGATAGACCCCTTGCGGTTTTTCGGCGTGCCTCCCTCGATAGGTGGAGTCCCCTGTACTGCCGCTACTGAGGGCCCCACTCCTGAGCTATGCAATCGAGGACACTCAGTTTCCACGTGCCCTTCTACCAGGCAGTGTGTACACCAAACATTCACCCTGGCTGGTCTTATAGGCTACATCTCCTTAAGTTTTTCGATCAGGTTGGCAATCTGATGTTGTAGTCCCAGTAGGGATGGGTCTTGCGGGGCTGGCCCTCCCCTATATTCCTGAGGGTAACCCGCCATCACCTCTATCTTCATAGCCTATTCCAAAGCATCTTGCAAGTTGTCGATCTTTTTCTAAGTGAGGGGGGTTCGTGTCAAGGGAAGCAGAGCCTTGATGAACCAGTCCCTCTGATAATTCAGGTCGATCGGGTAGCTAAGTTCCCCAATCACATCTTTGAACCTGCGCATCAGCTCCCACGTAGTCTCTCCTTCTCTTTGCTTGATCTCCCATAGCTCGGACATGACTTGCTAGTATGTTTGGGGTAGCTTAGATTCTCGAACAAAATCTCACTTGATGTCTGCAATTGCTGGATTCGGGTGGGCCTCTGACCACTTTATGAACCAGCGCAATGCCCTTTCTCTCAGCGTGGTTTGGAATTCTATTAGCTTTCCTGCATCTGGCATCTGTCGAGCCCTCCATATGGCTTCACAGAGGTACCAGTGTTGTTCCACATCATCGTTACCCGGCCCAGAAAATTCTGGGTCCCAGGTGAATGACCCCACCATATTCACTTGCGGAGGTGTGACTAGAATGAACCCTCTGGGTCCTGGTTGCGTAATTATACCATTAGTAATTGCTATACTACCATTAATGCTGCTATTAGCATGCGTTGCTGCTGACAATGGACTGATATGCAATTGACTCAACTCTTTTAACTTAACAAAAATATCACTTAAAGGTTTATAGAGTACCAGGGGAAGGTAGGGATCCTTGCCATTCAAACTTTGGGAAGTAGGAATACCTGGAGATATGAATGTCATCCTTTCTTGGAATAACCGCTGCATCGCGACGTACCACTCGCCATCGGAACCTTCTTCGGGCTGCACATCTGCATCTCCTTCATCAGACATCATCTCCCTCTTCCTCCTCGTTGGGCTCCCATGCACTCGCCGCACTCCCACAACGGTCCTTCCCATCTCCTAGGGACCAACCTAGCCTTCCATATCCACCATCCTCTTAGGCGCCTCCTCTTTATCCTTCCGACTACTCCCTTGCCGTTTTAACTCCTGCATCACCCTTTCTCGCCTTCTCATGTGCACGTCGCTCCCTCAACCTCCTTGTGGTCTCAGCATCCATTCCCCCACTCCCCCGCTTCACATTTAACGTAGCATTTGTCCCTTAGGCCCTTCCCCTAGCACTGGAGGTTTGTGTTTCCATGCCCGATTTCTGGAATTCCATCGGCCCTTCGTCCACCATCAGGGCCTTAATCCACAATGAAATTTCCTTAACTAGCTTCCCTCTTAGTCCGGATCGGAAGATAGCCTCAGCTTTGGAGAAGGACTGGTAGCACTCTGCGGAAAAGTCCACAATATACCCGTCCAAGGTAGACTCTACCCAGAAATCTACAGCATGGGTCAACTCAGTATCCAGCCGATGTAGGGCTACTAGATCTTCATGCACCCACTTGCGGTTTATCTTCCACGATTTGTCCTTAGTCACCTTGGTTTGCAACCTCCGCAAACAATTATAGAGGTCGCTAGGGAATTTTCCCCAGAGGATCTCGTAAGTATCGCTGGTAGAATCCGAGAAAAGGACTAGATCCTTGAGCACCTTCTCCTTTTGATTCGTTAGATCCGCTTGTTGAGCTATAAACCGGTCCAGGTGGTTATCCCACCATCTCTGTATTTCTCCTTCAAAGATCCTTGATACCATGATCTAGTTCCCCCAATGAAGTTTAGGGTCCCAGCAATGGAACAATTTTTTGGCAAGGAAATAGATCTCGCAGGCAAGACCCAGGTTCAGGGATTGGGGCCAACAAAGGAGTTCGCTGTAGTCTAGAAACACGCCAGCATTTTCACCCTACTCCAGAGAGCAAAGAGTCTCACCCGAGGTGTGTCGTGACCACATGCAAAAGGGGAACAAATCGGTAGTGGCGGATGGATCCGCAACTCGAAGTTAACATAGAATCATTTGCATACATAACATCATACATAGAAGATCTTCTCAGAACATTATGCAGATACTAAGTAAATAAAATTTTAAGGTACCACAGAAATCATGCATATGTAAACTCATACAATAAGACATCAACCTTCAAGTATACTAATAACCTTCAGCTGGATCCACAATTACATCGCTCAACAGAAGAGCTTTACATTTCTATTACGGACGTCCCACAGGATAGAGAGATAGATAATACAACCATGATAGATCAATAGAAGTCTAGGAACTACAAGGATGTTGTGCTCAGGACAGAGCTCTTCTACAGTGTCTGCTCGATCCTCTTCAATCCCTCTACATCCGTGCATGATCTCCTTTTCGGCTGGGTGACGGCCTATTTATTCACCCGCCAGCGCAACTGCTAGTTTCTCTTGTGTTCTTCTTCAGCGACTTTCGGCTTCTTTCTGTTGCCCATGAGTTCCGCTATCTGTTCTCTGCCATATATTCTCTTCGTCTGCACTTATCTGTGTCAGCCTCATCAGCTATCTCCTGTTCCTCCACAACCTCGGTAGCTCCGCTACCTACCATTATTGCGCCTGCCATGTGTCGATCTATAACCCAAAATCTGTTCCTTATTCAAAATTCAAAACAAGGGCCCCAAAAAATAGCATGTAGAATGTCTTCTAAATTTACCTTAGCCACAATTTGGCTTCTTTTAATCCTTTTCCTACCATGTTTACTCATAGTTGGCTCTTGTTTTGCAGGTTTTCTCACAGTTGGCTTTTGGTTTGCAGGTGAAACAACAGTGTATCAAGTTTCTGCAATTGCTTTGTTTCCATGATTACTTGTTCACTTTTCTCTGCCACTAAAGGTTCTCTTTGTTTTGCCACTGAAGGTGATGGTATACCTCTAGGTTTAGGAGTTCTTTTAGGGGTAATGGCATCCACTTCAAAACCACTGACAAACAGAAAAAAACACCAGTCTCTGCCTAGTATTTTTAACTCCTATAAAACCAACAACTTGATTAAACCGTGATGAAAGAGTGAGGTTTCATTTCCTTCAGATTTAGCTTGAACTTTAGCTGCCAGGTTTTCTAAGCTTCTATATAAGTAAAAAGGTAGATCAAGAGATTTCTTACCAAAAAAATGTATCAGAAGCCTAAAGTGGTAAGAATAAACCATATGATGCCTCCCTTCACAGGTGAAGTACTTCTGAATGATAAGCAGTAGCTTTGAGAAATTTTCTTTGATGTAGCTCCTTGGAATGGCATTTGTAAGGTCAATCTCACTATGTTCTGGCTTGATAAATTCCTTACATTCCTGCATGTTGAATTTGAAACCTTTGAACCATTGTTCTCCTCCTCTTGGAATTCATGTTGCTGTTGCAATAGCCTCTGGTGTTATAGTGAGGTTCAGCATTCCCACTTTGGTAGCTGTCCCATTGAAATTGATGGCAAACTCTTTAGAAACCTGCACATAACATCCTTGCAATCTTTGGAAAAACTGCAAACACCTTGTTCTTCTGAAAACTTCTGAGGCTGTTGGGTCTTCATTTATCAATTTCATGTCTGATGGCTCACATATGAGACAGTGGCCACCTTTTTTGGTCTTCCTCTTTGCAACCATGGTATTTTTATGTCTTCTCTGCCTCGCTTGATCATTAATACCTGCAAAATTTTGAAAATGCCAGCCACAAATTGGGCTTAGTGAAATAGCTCTCCAGAGCTCAATAACATGCAAAGAGGGAGTGGAGAATGAAAAATGACTCAATTTGGAAATATTGTAAAGTTTCTATGACAACTCATGGCATAATCATGACTTATATATGCTTAAAATGGTAATAATGACTTCAACCATGACCATTGTACCTTAATTTAAGGCTAACTGACTCGAATGGCATCTACCCTAACTCTTTCAATCATTGAATGACACCTAGAACCTGTTTTTAAAAGATAGACAAGAATACCTCCTTTCTTAGCATACTTAGTGTATTTCTGGGCAGTTTCGCTACGAAAGTATTAGTAGTTTCGTAGTGAAAAGTGCGTTTTTCTATGTAATTTGCTACAAAAGTAGGAAATCTTGGCTAAAATGACCTTTTCGGAGTTGTAAGCTTGGGAAATGAAATATGTCAGGAAATAATGATTGATGTGACATGAAAAGACTTGAATGGGGTAGGTTTTGACCTTAGGATAGGCTAATAAGAAAAATTTAAAATTTTTCTTTACGAAGTAATGAAAAATTATTTTTATGACCATACCTTTGACACATTAACCTATAAGACTATGTCAAATGAGGTTTCACTTTTTTCTGAGTGACAACAGAAGGAACATTTGCATAAAATTGAGATGAGTTAATTTATATATAGTCTATTTGAAATTCTTTCAATAGATTAAAAGTCACTTTGTCATTTCATAATCACAAATAGAACTCCATACATATATTATGCACATGCACTTCACAAGTACACGAACCTTGGTTGAAAATTAATGAAGTAATTTAATCAACAATTAGCTTTCTCAACACCAATGTAGGGATTGCATTTGTAATACCCCAG
Organism: Pinus albicaulis; assembly: GCA_034641835.2. Classification (NCBI taxonomy): domain Eukaryota; kingdom Viridiplantae; phylum Streptophyta; class Pinopsida; order Pinales; family Pinaceae; genus Pinus; species Pinus albicaulis. The sequence goes on from CM076572.1 coordinate 1,324,051,740, forward strand.
TTTTGACCCCTAGTTTCATATTGTATATTTGTACATGATGAAGAGCTACTGCGCATAACAACATAAGGGTTTTGAATATTAACCAGGCTAGATCCATCTTAACTCTAGAACTATAAAGCGCTAAGAGGGATCAAATCTCTCGATGTGCAAACTTTTACTCCATTTTTGCACTCAAAAGATATGTTTGCACTTTGAGAGATGTGCTTGATAGATCCAGAGTTAAGATGGATCTAGGTTGGTTTACCATATCTTTGGAGTAATGATAAGAATACATTTTATTTATTTACCATAACTCTGTTTTTTTTTATATTTTTATTTATATACCATACTTCTTTTTTGAGTGTTTGTATGCCTCTTCATATTTTAAATTTATATTGTGTTTATTTTAAATGTTTATAGATCCGGAGTTAAAATGATGGAGTTAAGATGGATCTAGGATTAGATATTTTTTTAAATGCATGTAGATGTACTCTTCGAAATGATGCCCAAAAATATTATACATGAAAAATTGTGAATAGGGACATCAATATTTTCTCTGATTAAATATTTCCTTTTAACCAAACTAAATCACTCGATAGATAGAACATAAAATGCACACAAGGAGTAAGAGAAATTGAAATGAAACCTAGAAATAAGTAGGAGTTAAATAAATAGTAGTTCATACTGACTCAGAAATCCTTTCTCACAAATATTATTTCCCACTTCGCATAGTTGTAGAAATCCTTCCTCATAAATATTATTTTACCCTTCACATTGTCCTAAAATAGGGTTAACATTAGTTAAACTTAGATTAATATTTTAGTAAATGTTAAATATTACATATTTACATATACATTTACCTTACATTTTTAGTAAATGTTAAATATGTTGAATGTTAAACATTACATGTTTTTGTTTAAGTTTACATTTTTACGTGATATCTACCCCAATAAAATTCACATGTTTACGTTTATGTTTACATTTTCATTTGCTTTAAGTTTACATTTAATTTATCTCATGAGATCTATCCCCATACTAGGATGTAGAGGGCCTTTCAGCACAATTATTACAATCCTAGATCCATCTTAGCTCTCGATCTATCAAGCATCGAGAGGGATCAAATCTATTGATTCCTCAAGTTTTGCACTCAAAAAACAGGTTTTCAAGTCTAGAGATTTGATCCCTCTCGACGCTTGATAGATTTATTTACCATAACTATGGTTTATTTATATTTATATTTATATACCATACTTCATTTTTGAGTGTGTGTAAACCTTTTCATATTCAAATTTATATTATATTTATTTTAAATGTTTATAGATTTGAAGTTAAAATGATGGAGTTAAGATGAATATAGAATTGCAGAGTTTTTTAAATGCGTACACAAATAGAAATTTACTCTTTTGAAAGGATGCCCAAAAATATTATACATGAAAAATTGTGAATGATGACGTGTATGTTTTCTCTGATTAAATATTTCCTTTTAACCAAACTAAATCACTAGAAGTTTTCTCTAATTAAATATTTCATTTTAACTGAAGTGAATCACTAGATGTTTTCTCTAATTAAATATTACTTTTTAACTTAACCGAATCAAATGGAAGCACAACATAATTTGAAAATAAAAACGTAAAAAAACATAAAATGCACGCAAGGAGTAAGAGAAATCAAAATCAAACGTAGAAATCAATAGCAGTTCGTAGTGACACCTAAACCCTTTCTCACAAATATTATTTCCCACTTCGCATAGTTGCAGAAATATCCTTTCTCACAAATATCATTTCGTACTGACGCATAAATCCTTTCTCAAAAATATTATTTCCCACTTCACATAGTTTGAGAAATATCCTTTCTCACAAATATTATTTCCCACATTATTTCGCACTTCTCATAGTTACAGAAATATTTCCTCACAAATATCATTTCACACTTCACAGTGTCTTGAGATTCTTCCTCACAAATAGAATTCCACACTTTGTTTTTGGTGTCATTTATATAGATAGAGAGAGAAGCTATTTTTCATTAGGGACGACATTAGTTAAACTTAGAATATATTTGTAGTAAATGTGAAGTTAAATGTTAAACATTACTTGATTATGTATACATTTACCTTAAATTTTTAGTAAGTATTAAAATTTTTAAATGTTAAGCATTACATGTTTATGTTTAAGTTTACATTTTTACCTCAGATCTACCCCATAAAATTTACATGTTTACGTTTAAGCTTACATTTACATTTTTACGTATCTACCCCATACATGTTAAATGTTTACGTTTAAGTTTATGTTTTACATTTTCTCTTGAGATCTAACCCCATACTAGGTTGTAGAGTGCCTCTGGCTGCAATTATTACCAGCCTAGATCGATTTTAACTCCAGATCTATCAAGCGTCCATAGGAATAAAATCTCTCAACGCGCAAACCTTTCCTCAAATTTTTCACTCAAAAAAGAGGTTTTCTCGTCAAGATATTTGATCCCTCTTGGCGCTTGATAGATCCAGAGTTAAGATGGATCTAGGCTAGTTTACCATACCTTTAGAGTAAGTATAAAAATAGGTTTTATTTATTTACCATAAATCTGGTTTATTTATGTTTTTATTTATATACCATTCTTATTTTTTGAGTGGTCTTAAACCTATTCATATTTTAATTTATATTGTGTTTATTTGAAATGTTTATAGATGATGGATCTAGGATTAATGAGTTTTTTAAATGCGTTCACAAATAGTAGTGTAACCAAAAATATTATACCTGAAAATTTATGAATGGTGACTTTGATGTTTTCTATGATTAAAATTTTCCTTTTAACCAAACTTAGTCACTAGATGTTTTATCTAATTAAATATTACCTTTTAAATTAACCAAATCAAATGAATGGAAGCACAACATAATTTGAAAATAAAAACTTAATTAAAACACGATGTAGTAGCATCCAGACGTAGCCAACAATATCACTGGATGCAATGTGATTGGATGTTCACATGTTGTGGCTAACATGAGGTGGATAAACATTGGTCATTAATATTTTAATTAGTTTTAAATGAGAGAAGTTAGTTTGTTTGGGTTTGCTAAATTAATTAGGAATAAAAATAGAAATTGGCTTCTCCCTGCGAGGAGATTGAGCCAAGTAGGATAAGAGCTAAGAAATAGGGTAGCATTTGTTTGTTGGAGTGGTTCAATAGAAATCTATTTTAGGCAAGAAGGAACGCTTCAGATTGTTATATAAATATATAAGATAGGTGAGAGAGGAGAGAAGAGTGTGGAAAAGAGTGAGACAAGTGCGAAATAGGTGTGCGAGAGGAGAGAGCAGAGAGAGCATAAAAAATTGTAATAACCAGTCGATCAAGGGCTTGGATCTGTAAATTCCTTTATTAGTAATTTTCAAGTGTTTTGGTATTGATCAGGCTCTCTATTCGAATTCTTGGTTTAAAACTCTGTTGAATCATATATATGTTAAGTTATACATCGGAAAGACAATCAGATTGCAGGCTCAACGAGGGTCGTAGATCTGAACCCGATCAATGGGAGATATCTCATCGCAAGTTGAAAACCATCGCACTTTGCATAGAAACAGGTTTGACATTAAAGAGTCGCAAGTTAAATTATTTTATCAACGATGTGAAGTGACGAGCTAAGAGATAACGAGGATCGTCGGATCTGGGAATAATCCAACGGTGGAGGTCAAAGCGTCAGGAAGCGATTTCACGCTTTGCAAGATTTAGGAGATAAGCATTAAGACATCACACAGTAAACAGATTTATTTGCGATGTAAAAAGGGGAGGACACGTGGTAGCTCAACACAGTCTTGCAATTCGCAAGGATTAAAGTTTAAGGTTTAAAGTTAATTGAAAACTGTGTGATTTGCGATCACTAGTGATTGGTCAGGATCATTGTGGGACCCTCTGGTAAGAAATCTGCACATATTTATTTATTTATGTTATATGTGGTTGTTTATGATAACGTTGTTTATCACACCATATGAGCTCCAAGTTAAAATAAATAAGTTGCGGGTAATAAGGTTGTGTAGAGTGTAAACTCTATAGTTTCTGTGCGTACTTTGATATTTCTGCAGCTAGTCTGCATCATTTGGTATTGGAGCATACTTGAGTCTATTCTTGAAATTTGGAGCAAAGATGCCACCCAGGAGATGAGCTGGCATAGGTCATGGAAGATCAAAAGCTAATGCAATTCTGCTGAATGAAATTCGACATCTTCGTACAAGAATGGAGACAACAGAAGTTTCTCAGAAGAGAGCACCTAAAGAAAGATATGTTAGCGTAGCAGAGGAAACTTCTAAGGAAGAAGAAGAAGTAGAAGATGACGCAGCTAAAATGCTAAAAAATTTGATTAAAGCAACTGGAAGACCAAAGGTGGATGAACCTTTATATGAGGGAAATCTTAATGCGGAAGAGTTAATGGACTCAATTAGTTCATTAGACAATTACTTTGAATTTGAAGAAGTTGAAGACAAAAGAAAAGTGCGGTTTGAAACTACCAGACTAAAGGGTCATGCAGCTATATGGTGGGAGGAGTTACAAGTATCCAGACAGAGAAAAGGAAAGCCCAAAATCAAGCTATGAGAGAAAATGGTAAGAAAATTAAAATGTAAGTTCCTATCGAAAGATTATCAATTAAATCTTTTTAAGCAATTACAAAATTTGAAACAAAAAGGAATCACAGTGAAAGAATATACAGACGAGTTTTATAAATTGAATATTAGAGCTGGACATGTAGAGGATGTTGTTGAGAAAGTAGCCAAGTATATAAATGGCTTGAGGTATGATATCCAGGATGAGATCGATCTATTAAATTTGAAGACAATTGAAGATGCTTACTAGGCAGCCTTAAAAGCAGAAGAGAAGGTACAAAGAAAGCAAAGTCAGAAGAATCAAGGAAATATTTCAGCAAGAGGAAGATGAACATTCAAACCCAGATTTCAACATTCCCAGAATGAAGCAGGAGGTTCAAGTAGTAGATCACCACAGAGAGGAGACTCTGGTCGAGGAATTTTTGTACCCAGAGGTAAAGGTCGAGGAAGAGATATTCGGTGCTTTACATGTGGTGAATGGGGACATGGGTCATGGGATTGTCCTCATAATAAGTCAACAACCCTGAGAAATGTGAATGTTGCTGAAACCAAGGAATAAATTCCTCAGATTGTAGGTAAAGAGGAACCACCTAAAGCAGGAGAATCCTTGTTATTGAAAAGGGTATTGCTTAAAGAAGAAAAAGAAGCAGGAGAACTAGCTCAGAGGAAGAATCTATTCAGGACTATATGCAAGTCCAAAGGTAAATGTTGCAAAGTAGTAATTGATAGTGGGAGTACTGATAACCTTGTTTATACAGAGATGGTGGACAAGTTGGGATTGGTAAAAACAGTACACCCTACTCCTTATAAGGTATCATGGCTACAAAAAGGACATCATATTATTGTGATGGAACAATGTAAAGTAGAGATCTAGATTGGTACTTACAAGGATGTTATATTATGTGATGTAATGTCGATGGATGTATGTCACATATTACTGGGAAGACCTTGGCAGTTTGATCGGAAAGCCATACATGATGGAAGAAGAAACACTTAGACTCTGTAGAAAGATGGAAACAAACACCCACTGTCGCCATTGAATGATGAAGCTGACAAAGAAACACCTGGAAAGAGTGTTATGATGATGAATGGGAAAGAGCTATTGCAAGAAATTAAGAAGGATGAGGAGATGCATTTTGATGTTGTAGGAAGACCCAAGGTAATTCTAACTTCCACAAATTTAGAAGATTTATCTGAAGAAATTCAAAATCTGTTGAATGATTTTGTTGATATTATTGTGGATGAGTTTCCAAGTGCATTGCCAACAATCAATAGTATTATTCATCACATTGATCTAATACCTGGAGCAAGTTTTTTGAATAAAGCAACATCCAGGTTAACTCCTCAGGAAAATGCAGAAGTTGGAAGACAAGTGCAAGAGTTGATGGATAAAGGGTTGATAAGGGAGAGCCTTAGTCAATGTGCTGTAGCAACAGTACTCAATCCAAAGAAAGGAGTTCAATGGTGGATGTGCATAGATTCCAGAGCCATAAATAAAATCACCATCAGGTATCATTTTCCTTTACCACGAATGGATGATTTAATCGATTGCTCGAGTGGATAGAAATATTTTACTAATATAGATTTGAAGAGTGGTTATCATCACATAAGGATTAGAGAAGGGGATAAGTGGAAGACTGCCTTCAAAACAAACAATGGTTTGTATGAATGATTAGTGATGCCTTTTGGGCTCACTAATGCACCCAACACATTCATGAGATTAATGAATGAAGTCTTGAAGGAATATGAAGGCAAATTTGTAACTGTTTATCTTGATGATATTCTAATTTTCAGTTGAAGTAAAGAAGAGTGTTTGGAGCACGTTAAATTGGTTCTAAAAAATTTGTAGAAAGAGAATTTGTTAATACATTTGAAAAAATGTAGTTTTATGAAGGAAGAACTAGTCTATTTGGGATTTGTAGTTTCTAAAGAAGGCTTGAAAATGGATCTAGAGAAAGTCCAAGAAATTGTGAATTGGCCAACTCCAAGAAACATATTTGAGGTAAGAAGCTTTCATGGTCTTACAAATTTCTATAGAAAATTTATCAAAAGATTTAGTCAGATTTGTGCACCCATTATTGAAAAAATCAAGGAAACTAATCAGCCATTCAAGTGGATAGAAGTAGTAGACCGAAACTTTAAGTTGCTAAAGAGGAAAATTATAGAAAAAATAGTTTTAGCTTTTCCAGATTTTGAAAAAAAATTCCAAGTTAAAACTGATGCTAGTGGAGTTGCAATTGGAGCAGTTTTAAGTCAAGAACAGAGACCAATAGCATACTTCAGTGAGAAATTGAATGAAGCTAAGAAGAAATACTCATCTTATGACAAATAATTTTATGTTTTTGTATAAGCCTTGAAAAATGGAGACATTATTTGTTACCAAAAGAGTTTGTATTATATTCTGATAACCATGTGTTACCGTTTATAAACAACCAACCAAAATTGAACCAGAAACATGCAAAATGGGTAGAATTTTTGCAGAGTTTTACTTTTGTAACTAAGCATACAAGTGGTAAGTTAAAAAATGTTTCTGATGCTTTGAGCAGAGTGAATTTAATCATGGAAGAATTACAATTTAGTGTTGTAAGATTTGAAGAAATGTTTGACATGTATAAAGAAGATGTATAATTTAAGGAAATTTATGCAGCTGTGCAAAATCTAGCAGTTCATAATAGAAGCCAGTGGTTGGATTATCTTATTCAAGGAAGTTTTCTATTCAAAAGTAATAAACTGTGCATTCTCAAATGTTCTATGAGGCAAAACATAATTAAGGAGAAACACAGTGGAGGCTTATCTGGACACTGTGGACAAGACAAAAAAATTTCTCAGGTAAATTCCTTTTACTACTGGCCAAATATGCAAACTGATGTTAAGAGATTTGTTGAGAAATGCAGGATTTGTCAGCATGCTAAGGGGAGAAGTCAAAATACAGGATTGTATCAGCCATGGCCAATACCAAACCGACCATGGGATGTAGTAAGTATGGATTTTGTTTTGGGTTTTCCAAAAAATAAAAGAGGAAGTGACTCCATTTATGTTGTGGTAGATAGGTTTTCTAAAATTTCTTATTTCATTGCACGCAAGAAAACTAGTGATGTAGCACATATTGATAATCTATTTTTTTAGAAGTTGCAAGGTTACATAGATTGCCTGTGAGTATTGTGTCTGACAGGGATACCAAGTTTGTTGGTCATTTCTAGAGAACTCTATGGAAGAAACTAGGCACCAACCTTAGTTTCAGTTCAGCTTATCACCCTCAAACGGATGGACAGACCGAGGTAGTGAATAGAAGCTTGGGAAATATATTGAGGACCTTAGTGTATAAAAATCCTAAGCAATGGGATTTAGCACTTGCTCAGGCTGATTTTTCTTATAATGATACTCCCAATAAAAGTACTGGGATGAGTCCATTCCATATTGTTTTTGGAACGAATCCAAGAGGTGTGTATGAGCTCAGAAATTGAGGAAAAAAGGAGATAAGGAGTGCAAAGGCTGAAGATTTTGCAGAACAGATGCAGAAACTACAGGAAGATGTCAAAGAAAGATTGCAGGAAAGCAATGAAAAATACAAACATAGAGTTGATATGAAGAGGAAATAAAAATAATTCCAAGTAGGTGACCTATTCATGGTGTACCTAAGAAAAGAAAGGTTTCCTGTTAGGAATTACAACAAGTTAAAGATGAAAAATATAGGACCATGTAAAATTTTGAGGAAATTTTCTTCAAATGCATATGAGAATGAATTGCTAGAAGGAATTGTAATATCACTTATCTTTAATGCAACTAATTTGTACCTATACAAAGGAACAGAGGAAGAGCTACAAGAAGACTCTATAGAAGAGGAAGACCAAACTTTGAATTGGAGGGAACAGATGCCAAAGACCAAAAAGAAAGAAGTGGAAGCCATTTTTGAGAAAAGAACAACAAAGAAGACCAGAGGACAAAGTTACTATCAGTATCTATTCGAATGGAAAGGACACCCTGTGGAAGATGCCAGTTGGATGGCAACAACAAAGTTACAGAAGTTTAGTATAGATCCTGAAGCATTGATGGATCATTCTTTTCTTCCCTGGGAATCTGATGCAGGAGCATCCAGACTTAGCCAACAAAAACATAAAATGGCTCTAGAATTACCGATTTTTGTAAATGCGTACACAAATAACAATGTACTCTTTTGAAAGGATGCCCAAAAATATTATACATGAAAAATTGTCAATGGTGATGTGGATGTTTTATCTGTTTAAATATTTCCTTTTAACCAAACTAAATCACTAGAAGTTTTCTCTAATTAAATATTTCATTTTAAGTGAAGTGAATCACTAGATATTTTCTCTAATTAAATATTACCTTTTAACTTAACCTAATCAAACAAATGGAAGAAAAACATAATTTGAAAATAAAAACATAAATAAAACATAAAATGCACACAAGGAGTAAGAGAAATCGAAATCAAATGTAGAAATCAATAGTAATTCGTACTGAGACCTAAACCCTTTCTCACAAATATTATTTCCCACTTCGCATGTCGTTTCTTGCTGTGTAAATGTATATCACTCCTTATGTTGGTTTCGCGGATGGTGCCTGCCGCGATACCCAAAATCTGTCTTCCGCAACCTGGGTGATCTATAGTCCTAATGGTGAGTTGATAGACCTTCAAGGTATTTGTCTAGGACAAACAACAAAAAATTTCGTTGAATATAGTGTTGTCATTGAACTCTTAACCGAGGCCATTTATCTTGACATTTGTGCATTAATAGTTAACCTACTCTCTCAGCTTGTTGTTATTCAACTTAATGGGCATTATTCTGTTAGAAATCCTCAGATTTTAAGGTTGTGTTTGCGTGTTTGTTTATTAGAAAGGAATTTTGATTACATCACATATCAGCATATTCCTAGAAGAATGAATGTGTTAACTGATGCAGTATCCAATATTGTATTAGATAGAAATTTGCGTAATTTGTAAAATCATCATCATCACATAATAAGATTTATACAGGGAAATAGGCACACACACACACACACACACACACACACACATATATATATATATATATATATATATATATCGAGTGTTTTCATCCACATGCATCATATGTTCAAAAAATATGCAGAAATAAAAGTCTATGTGTCTAACCATCATGATGCTCATGGTAGCATGTCACTACACACACAAGCCACCTCAATAAGCAGTGGACATGGTTAGACACCCCCATAGTGTACCTCTGGTATTCCCGAGGAACATCATCAAATCTCATGTAATCTGGGATTCTTCTGGTGATTCCCTCCAGGTTACGTACAATCTCCTCTTCCTCACATCCCTCACCATGAGGGACCACCTCAAAATCACGTAGAACTCTCTGTGCTATAGGGGGCATTCCTGCAAGGCTTTCTAGGCCAACATCTGTGAAACATGGATAAACACAAAAATGCATATAAACAAAAAAAAAAACACATAATACTCATCAAAATTAAAAATGATTTTTTACCTAATGCTTCATCCTAATTCTCTCCCTCCAGGAATGGAAGGTCCAAATCACCCATGAAGTCAGTGCCAGTATAAGGCAGTCCTCCACGAAAATGAGTTGTCATCCTAGCTAGTCGAATAATTCTGGCCTCCATGACATGTGTTGACCACCTCCCGATTGAGGTATCAATGTCGCTCGATGAACCATCTGTGGCTTTCGGGTTGGTAGTGCAGGTACTATTACCTCCTTGCATTGAAATATTGGCAATCATTCCAGGATGAACGATACCAAGATGGACCCATAGCCAAATTGTTTCAACTTTCCATTATTTAATTTTTCCAATTGGCATTTCAAGTTGATTGTTATGGCCTCCGCCCAGTTGAAAATAGTTGGGGCCATACAATCCACAGAGTGTAGAAGCTGTGTTTTTGTGGCTTCATGAGGGGCTTGAGATCTAGCTACTCGTGTGATGGTGTGTAGCACTACCTTTAGTGCCGAATATGGAATGGTTTGAATATCAAATTTCCCACTCTTTGATCCTTTCCTTGCCCCTCGACAAACCCTGTCTATCAACATGCTCATGTTTTCCATCGTAGGTCGGGTACCTGTCAGGATTGGTGCTGCTACCCTCCATGATAATCTAGTTATGAAGTATATGTCAAAGACTTCAATCTCTAACTCTTGATCGTGAATCACAAATCTTTCCCGATCGGTGTCCCACACACTGATCAGGTACTATAGTAACTCCGACTGAGCTCGATGACACAGTTCCATGAAGAATTTTAAGAGCCCATAGTCTCTTAGGGCATCCATGCATCTCTCGTTTCACATGGCAAGCTCATCTTCCTCCCCGTGTTCTCTTTCCTTCCATTCTATTAGTGTCCCGTGATTTGGAAGATTGGTAAACCAAATGACAAGGTAACATCCGACCAATCTTTGGAGTCCTATGACCTAGCCTTCCTGGACTCAGAGAGGGCTCTCTCTATTATGTGAAGGATGTGAACTTGTTTGCTTTGGATGATTGATTTTAGGCTAGTTGTTAAGTGTAGGTTTGTTTTTTGTTTTGGGTTGGGGTAAGATGACTAAGTAGGATAGGTGGAGTGAGAGGTTATCAAATCAATTGGGCAATGGAGTCTATGAAATAATTTATATCTTGATAGTGAATCTGGGTACATCACAAGGAAAATCTAGTGTAGTTAATGGATCTTTAAGTTTACGTGTGAGGTGAAATGGACAATAAGTTTGGGAACCAAGGTAGGGAAAAGTGCATTTAAGAATCGTTTATCAAATACCTATGAATAGGGAGGTCTTTAATATTGATAAGAAAAAGATACTAATTATGAGATAGGGTGCATCATTTACTCAGTGACAATGCTTTTAAACAAATAAACATTGAAGATAAACAATCCAGTAGAACACGGAAGCAAGACAACTTATCTAACTTCAATGATTCAACTTTCAAGATTTGAAAACATATAACAAAACAAATAGCATCAAAAAATGAAGAGGAAATGCCTAAACCTAATTCATTAAACTATAAATAACTTCGAGGCAAACTGATAAGCATATTCAAAGGGCAAGATCGAAACAATACCTCTTTGACTTAACCTAACAATCAATACATCAAAGAGAGATTTCAAGACATAGTTTAGATAGCATTAAACAAGCAGGGCTTACCATGAATCATGTTTATAAACTAGCATACTAATACAATAATGAAATAGACAAGCTTAGGTGGGCCTAAGGAGTAATGAAGAATTATTTAAGCTAACCCAATAGAAGAAAACATGAAAATAATAGCTAACAGGAGGACTGAGGTGACTCAAGCAACATTTCTCATCCTATACTTTTCTGAGCTATTTCAAAATAGAAATATGGAAATGTGGAAAATAAGAAAAAACATGAACATATGAGAGATACATCACCATTAACTAAACTCAGGGATCTTGCAAGCAAGCCTTTATCACCATCAATCAGGGCAATCCATCCACAAGCTCCACAACACTAAATTGTTCTTCAACTTTCAAAAAACATGTATTTCTCTTAACACATCAAGTTCCCAAATGTTTAAAATGAATCCTCGTGCCTTATATAGCAAGAAAGGAAGAGGAAAACCAAAGAGAGTATCTAGAAGCCTATTGGCCAACAAGAAATATCCTAAGTTGTCCTTGAGGCTTTGCAAAGCCCAAAGCACAAAAATATCTAACAAATATCTTTTCCAAATATAAATGGAAATTAAATTGAATTTTAGGCTTGGCATGCCTTTGAAAAAATTTTAAATGCACATTATGTCCAGTCACCCACAGGAGCACACCATACTGTGTCAAACTCTAAAATTATGCCAGGAGCGCAGCACAAAAATAGACCTTTTGCAGCAGTATTTTGGAGGCCTTCCCGATGTCGGAAAAGGCTTCGTGATGGCTTGTTGGAAAGCCATTGAAGTATAATTTCCAAATATACCTTTATTTATTCAATTTTACCTTTGAAATTTTCCCGAAAAGTGAAAATTTAGAGACTTCCAGGAGCGCAACACATGCTCAGAAAAGTGGGCATAAAGGTGAAAATTTGAGTGTTTTTGACCCTTTTGGTGGGTCAAAACAACTCCAATTGAGCTAAAATTTGGTGAGCATACTCCTCTAATGATGGGGAATCCAAGAATTTAAACCTCTCCTCTTGAATATGCCTTGGGAAAAAGCGCAGCACAAGGTGTGCTGCACTCCTAGCGTCAAAATTTGCAAAAAACAAAAAGCTGTTCAAATTCTCTCAAAATTGGTAGGTAGGTGTCTCATGGATCCCTGGAGACCTGTAGAGAAGCGTGGGCCAAAATACGAAGCCTAGCTTTGTATTTTTCATATTTTGGTGTGGAGCACTCATTTTGGGCATTTTTGAGTTTTTTCCTTGCAAAGTGATTTATTTTTTTATAGTTCTTAGTCATTCTTCTTTGCAAGTCCAAATCTCTGTTGGCCTTCTCTAGTTTGGTCTCAAGTTGTATGTTGGACCTTTCAAGCCATGATTCTGCATTATGCTCAATTTCCATGGCAAGGAGTCCAATGAGGGGAAATTTTTGCACTTGGGCTGATTCTTGCTCCCTTTCTCATGCCAAAGCCTTTCTTAGACCCATAGTTCTAGGCCTCCTTCTAGACTGACCCTCCTCATCCTCACTTTCTTCATAGTCTCCCATGTACTCCTCCAACTTCACCTGTGTTATTTGAGCCTCTTTCCGATATTTGAGAACCCTTGTTTCATAGATGGCATGTTGGCCACTCATTTATTTGTTCTGCATTTGTAAGAAATGAATGACATCCTTAGCTCTCTCTAATTCAACTTCCAAATCCCTGATCTATGCATTCCTGTCTTGTAGGAGAGAGTTTTCAATTATTGTTTCATTTTCCTCATTACTGTTTATGTGAATGAGCTCAAATTCTCTCTCCTCTTTATGATTGTCTTCTTCCTCTTTTACTTTTTCTTTACCTTTGTTAATCATTTGAGCTGAGGAGGATGACATGGCCCCTTATCCTTTGGAGGCAGAAAACACATGACTCACTCCTCTTTGATAGGTAATGGGAAAAGGTACAACAAGTGTCACTTGCAAACCTTGATCATAAGTGACCTTAGGACTGCTTTTCTCCCCATGTATTATCTTTGTGATTGCATCCTTTTCAGCTTGCCCTTGACTGCCCTTTTGATAAGCATTCTCATTATCTCTTATGCCATCATTACTATTAAGACCTTTAGGACTGTTATCCTCTGTTTTTGCAATGCTAAAGGTATCTTCATCATTTCTGGGTATATCTTCATTTCTATGTCTATCCTCTTCTTCATCTTTTGACCCACTGTATTCACTGTCTAGGGGTCTAGGGACACTAGTAAGTTATAAGGCCTACTGGAGGCTAGTGGAGTCGCCAGGTGGATATTTTAGTTGTTTTGAAGATATGTGTCTATGGTCCACCACCAATACTGACAAGAAGCCAATCTAGGAATGTTTTGGGGTTTTTTGAGTTTTTAAATGCAGCCCTAAGGTTTGTAAGAGTGTCCCATTGCTGAGTCATCATTTTGCTAGGATGGTGAAAAATCTAGATTCTACTCTTAGGCTATCAGTTAAGTTCTCTATGATTTGACGAAGGTTTTTGATTTCCTAAGGGATACTTAGATTGTCTCTAACATTAGAGGTTGCATCATGATCACCATTGTGTTGGTGAAAGTGATGAGGTGATTTACAAATCACATGATTTAAAAGTTTAAATGAGGGTTACAAGAGTGTATAAGAGTTTTTAGGCTACTATGTACTCAGTCCCATCATGATCTCAATTATGTTAGTGTGGCGATGAGGTGGAAGATAAACCATCAGATACTATCAGTCAAACTTGAGGGTCTAAAGAGTCTTAATAGGTGTTCATGCAACTATATACTCAGAAAGTTCCATCGTGATCACCATTATGTAAGTGTCCCACGATTTGGGAGATTGGTAAACCAAATGATAGGGTAACATCAGACCAGTCTTTGGAGTCCTAGGACCTAGCCTTCCTTGATTCAGAGAGGGCTCTCTCTATTATGCAAAAGATGTGAACTTGTTCACTTTGGATGATTGATTTTAGGCTATTTGTTAAGTGTAGGTTTGTTTGTTTGTTTTGGGTTGGGGTAATATGACTAAGTAGGATAGGTGGAGTGAGAGGTTATCAAATAAATTCGGCAATGGAGTCTATGAAATAATTGATATCTCGATAGTGAATCTGGGTACATCACAGGGTAAATCTAGTGTAGTCAATGGATCTGTTAGAATCCTATACCAATAGTTGTCATATTTCATGATTGACTTGATGAGCTATGTAATATGTTCATACCTTTTCTTGTTGCAAAGGTTTTCCATATTTTCAAAAAATCAAAAAATTTAAAAAATGTAAAGAGGGTATACCCTAAAAGAAAAATCAAAGGGTGAAAAAATAAAATGGCCAAAAAAGTAAAAGAAAATGAACCCCACCAAAAGAAAGGCAAAGTAAAGTGTGCAAATCCAAATGCCACTACTTTTTGCTCTTTTGTAATAATCAAATTGTGTGCAACTTGTATTTTATGCCACAATTCATGAATAGTCAAACAGTTTAAGCTTGGCTAGTTCATTTTTCAATTTCCTGTTTTAGAGATAGAGAATAAAATCTGACCAAACTATTTAATCTTGGCAGACAAGTAGATAGGTAGAGTAAATAAAAGGAGTTCAACAGTTCAATCTGAGCCCTTGGATGTAATAAGGTTAGAACTAGATAGATTTTCAGATGTAAAAGAAAAAGTGTGATAAGGGTTTGCCAGTCTAAGTGCACCCTAATAAAGAAGAAAAATGGTAGAGTAAAGTAGGTAGGGTAGGTATATGATGTTGCTAAATTACCTATGGTGAATGATGGCTTTTGATGGTTGAAATTTTAACTTTCATCACAAGTGCAAAGGCAGATAATACATTGGAAGAATGGCAAGCAAGGCGAAGCAAAATTATTAACTTCCCCTCTCATTTTCCCTAAACATTTCACTAATTTCCCCTAAGTACTAAGGTATTTGAAGATTAAAGGGGCTCAAGGCATTTCCTTGAATTTTGGAGGGACCGGATTCTCGGCCCAATAATTGGAAAAAACCTAAGTATTTAAGATCATTCATTATCACACTCATTCATTTCTAAAAAAAAAATCTTTTCCTAAGTAAAATCCTATTTTACTTAGTAAAATCATACAATATTCCATAAAAACCCCTTTTTTCATGCAAGCATAAGTTAAATACATTATTCTGATGTTTTATACTTAGCGCTTAGTTCATTTTTCATATTAACTTTTAATTTATTATTTAAATCCCTATTGAAATAACCTTTCCCTATAGAATATAACTCCTTTTATATAATAGCCCCAAAAACCTATATATTATAATTTTAGCCAAAGTTAATAAATACCACGTGTTCAAATAAAATACCCACTTTATAAATCCCTTTGGCTAAATATATCTTTATATAATTACCCCGCCCCTATGGTAAGCGAATCGCATTGGTTTAAATTACCATATAATAAAAATATATCAAAAACCTTTAAACATATGATTTATATGTTTAAAACAAAAAATAAACCCGAAGTCTAATTCAAACCAAACTTCAAAACAACCCGTCCCTCGCGCATTTTTTATCCCCGACCCTCATCGTACAAAGGGATTAATTAATCCTCACGATTAATTAATAACCTCCCCCGCCAATGAAAATGCTCCCGATGAGATTAATTAAAAAATAATCGCGTCGAGCCCGCCTGTTAAGTCCCTATCATCTCGACACTCCGACCATCGTCCGATCAATTGATCCAAGATCAACAGCCATTAACGATATCGCTAGCTATCCACGTCCGAATGATAACGCACAATGGCCAAGCAGTTTTCTGGATCGTACAAAGCCACGCATCGTTCATCGTATGGAATCGCTTCCTGTTCGCTTAAAACCACCTTTCCCCAAAAGCGGTGCGATCGCGTACCGCTTACCGCCTCCTACTAATGACAAAACTTCACATCGTCAAGTCAGCACCATCTGTCCACTGTTCATTCAAAGCTTATCCGCCAATATCAATCGTTTACCCGTTTAAACACAAACACCCTAGTGTTGCTCATTTTCACTTGATTGTGCAGTAAAACCCTTTGTAACCCAGCTGCGCCACCTGAAGCCTCTGTTAACCAATTCGAGCATGGTTTACCTCCCAAAAATCATTCTAGATTCATTCCACAGACCTCTCACAATCAAATGAAACCTTTTCGACCTCCCCTGCAAACCAATGTTTTCTTAACAATTTGTTTTGTTTTACACGTGATTAGAAGACCACATCCTTGGATAAACAGTCTTAATACTAGTCATAAGGCTTGTTTACTCCAAGAGTGTTATCAAATCTATTCAAACAGAGATGGAAGATAAAACATATAGTTGAAAGACAAGCAAAGGAAACATGATATTAAATGATTCTATTAAGCGATGAGAAACCTAAGAAAAAAAAAGGGTGTAAGCCGATCCTTAAAGAGTATCAGATTTAAAACCAAGTCAATTAAATCAGCTAGCATGAAGATAAATAACAGGGAAGACAGTTACAAAACAGAACATACAAGTTCATGACAAAGTGAAGACCGATAAAAAATAGAGCGGTAAAAAGTAAAAAGTAGACAGTAAACAGTGAAAGTAAACATGAAGATATTAAGGGTTAAACAAAGCTTAAAACACTTTCACCAGTCACAATGAAGTTTATCCAAATTAAAAGTGAAAAAAAGTCAAAAGAAGTTTAAGGTTAAACCTCTCTCACTTTTCTAACCGCTATTATGGTTTTGGGAATATTAAACAATGTTGGAAAGCACTTTTTGCAGAAAATACCAGTTAAGTCATCATTTTGCAGAGACTATTGTGGTAAATCCAAAATACATCATACAAAACTGAAGGAGGTTTTTGTTCCTAAGCGACCCATCTACAAAAACCTATCTCACTTTTTGCACAGTTATCTCAGAATGAGAGATACATGCACATCTTTATAGGCTAGTTTTCAGACTTTGTAAAACTCTATTTTACACATATTTTTACAGAGACTATTGTGCACAGCTGGAGAGGAATTTTTGGAAACGGAAAGATTTTTATCTCGCCAACATATTAATCCACAATAACCTCTTTCAATTTTGACATATCTATTACGGATTGATAAATAAAAAGGTATCATTGGACCCCAAGTTTGCAGAATTGTTGGAGCAGAATGCACAAAGAAAGGAAGCAGTTAGTGACTTGGATGCCTCATCATCAACTAAGAGTTGGATAAAATTCAAATTCTCCTCTTTTTCATCACATATCCATAAGAAATAGTGCCAAATATATGCATTAGTTTGAGTGTCCTTTACTTAAGTTCTATTTATGTAAAATAGTTGGAGAGATTTGTGAACTAATCTTGATATTTTTTCAAGATATTTTAGTTTAGAATTTGTATAAATACTTCACTCTTGGAAGTATTTTTAGTGGATTCTTATACTTTGATGTAACATTCGATATTTTGGAATAAAGAGCTTTGGAGAAATTTTTTGTGGCAAAACTGGACAAGGAATTGAGGCAGAGGACTTTTCTCAGGATTCATGTGTCAAATGAAGGATCAATAGGTCATCTCTATCCCATGTTTTGAAGTTTTATATTTGTTTACAATATCATCTGTGTTTCTCTATCTTAATATTTAACGAAAAAGATTAAATCAGAAAGTACCTAGGTGTAATCTGATTTCAATCGTTATTATTCTAAATGTTTTCTTCTAAACTGGTTTAAACAGCGAATTCTTAATTGCTCCTGTTTGTCTAGTTCATACATCTTTGGTTATTTAGTAAAGAATACTTAAATGCTCTTTATTGATAATCAATCTATTTCTCTTCTTTTGAATGTGTTGAAAAATTCTTTATTTCCTTTCATCCTTTTGAATTCCATTCCATTTACTTTAGATCTATAATTGTTTCTAGTTTGATTATCTTTCCCTGATACACCATCTTTTGTTAAAAAACTTAAGCCAGTGCATCCAATCCTTTGACTCCATTAGCCCAATGGACTGAAACTATTTGATCTTAATCTCAGCCAAAGAATTCCATCAACCTAAATTCAAACAAAACCCCTAAACATTATAACTAGCCTAATATTTTCCAAAAACAAAGCTAAATTTTATAGAGAGAGCCCTCTCTAGGTACAGATTGGCTAGATTCTGTACTTGAAGGTTGGTTTGTGGTTACCTCGGACCCCTTTCCTCTTCCAATCAAGGAAAATCTGAGTGATAACAGGATCTTTAAGTTTATGTGTGAGGTAAAATGGACAATAACTTTGGGAACCAAGGTAGGGCAAAGGGAAGTTAAGAATCCTTTTTCAAATACCTATGAACAGGGAGGTCTTTAATATTGATAAACAAAAAATACTAATCATGAGATAGGGCGCACCATTTACTCAGTGACAATAATTTTAAACAAATAAACATTGAAGATAAACAATCCAGTAGAACACGGAAGCAAGACAACTTATCTAACTTCAATAATTCAAATTTAAAAATTTGAAAATATATAAGAAACAAATAGCATCAATAAATGAAGAGGAAACGCCTAAACATCATTCATTAAAATATAAAGAACTTCGAGGCAAAATCATAAGCATATTCAAAGGGAAAGATCGAAACAAGACCTCTTTGACTTAACCTAACAATCAATACATCAAAGAGATATTTCAAGATAGAGTTTAGATAGCATTAAACAAGTAGGGCTTATCATGAATCATGTTTATAAACTATCATACTAATCCAATAATGAAATAGACAAGCTTAGGTGGGCCTAAGGAGCAATAAATAATTCTTTAAGCTAACCCAACAGAAGAAAACATGAAAACAATAGCTAATAGGAGGACTAAGGTTCCTCAAGAAACATTTCTCATCCTATACTTTTCTGAGCTATTGAAGAATAGAAATATGGACATATGGAAAACAAGAAAAAACATGAACATATGAGAGATACATCACCATTAACTAAACTTAGGGATCCTGCAAGCAAGCCTTCATCACCATCAATCAAGGCAATCCATCCATAAGCTCCACAACACTAAATTGTTCTTCAACTTTCAAAAACCATGTATTTCTCTTAACAAATCACGTTCCCAACTATTTACAATGAATCCTCATGCCTTATATAACAAGCAAGGAAGAGGAAAACCAAAAAGAGTACCTAGAAGCCTATTGGCCAACAAGAAATATCCTAAGTTGTCCTTGAGGCTTTGCAAAGCCCAAGGCACAAAAATATCTAACAAATATATTTTCTAACTATAAATGGAAATTATATTGAATTTTAGGCCTACCATGCCTTTGAAAACTTGCTAAACGCATATTCTGTCTAGTCACCCATAGGAGCGTAGCATACTGTGTCAAACTCTAAAATTATGCCAGGAGTGCAGCACAAAAATAGGCCTTTTGCAGCAGTACTTTGGAGGCCTTCCCGATGTAGGAAAAGGCTCCGTGATGGCTTGTTGGAAAGCCATTGAAGTCTACTTTCCAGATACACTTTTATTTATTCAATATGACCTCTACAAGTTTCCGAAAAAGTGAAAATGAAAATACTGCCAGGAGCGCAACACATGCTTAGAAAAGTGGCAGAAAGGTGAAAAATTGAGTGTTTGTGACCCTTTTGGGGGGTCAAAACAACTCCAATTAAGCTGAAATTTAGTGAGCATACTCCTCTAATTATGGGAAATCCAAAAATGTAAACCTCTCCTCTTGAAGATGCCCTGTGAAAAACCGCAGCACAAGGTGTGCTACGCTCCTAGCCTCAAAATTTGCAAAAAACAAAAAGTTGTTCAATTTCTCTCAAAATTGATAGGTAGATGCCTCATGGGTCCCTGAAGATCTGTAGAGAAACTTGGGCCAAAATTTCTGTTGGCCTTCTACAGTTTGGTCTCAAGATGTATGTTGACCCTTTCAAGCCACGATTCCCTGTTATGCTCAATTTCCATGGCAAGGAGTTCAGTGAGGGGAAATTTTTGCGCTTGGGCTGATTCTTGCTCCCTTTCTTGTGCCAAAGCCTTTCTTAGACCCATAGTTCTAGGCCTCCTTCTAGACTGACCCTCCTCATCCTCACTTTCTTCATAGGCACCCATGTACTCCTCCAACTTCACCTATGCTCTTTGAGCCTCTTTCCGGTATTTTAGCACCCTTGTTTCATAGATGGCCTGATGGTCACTCATTTTTTTGTTCCGCATTTGTAAGAAATGAATGACATCCTTAGCTCTCTCTAATTCAGCTTCCAAATCCTTGATCTATGCATTCCTCTCTTGTAGGAGAGATTTTGCAATTCTTGTTTCATTTTCCTCATCACTGTCTATGTGAATGAGCTCAAATTCTCTATCCTCTTCATGATTGTCTTCTTCCTATTTTACTTGTTCTTTACCTTTGTCAATCATTTGAGCTAAGGAGGATGACATGGCCCCTTGCCCTTTGGAGGCAACAAACACATGCCTCACTCCTCTTTGATAAGTAATGGTAAAAGGTACAACAAGTTCCACTTGAAAACGTTGATCATAAGTGACCTTAGGATTGCTTTTCTCCCCATGTATTATCTCTGTGAGTGCATCCTTTTCACCTTGCCCTTGACTTCCCTTTTGATAACCATTCTCATTATCTCTTATGCCATCATTATTGTTAAGACCTTTAGGATTGTCATCCTCTGTTTCTGTAACGCTAGAGGTGTCTTCATCATTGTTGGGTATATCTTCATTTCTATGACTATCCTCTTCTTCATCTTTTGACCCACTGTATTCACTGTCTAACTCAGCCTTTGTATCATTGTTTTCACTCTTGGTAGGGTCACTATCTTGTGCATTCTCATCAGTATTTCCCTTATTGTGATGGTCATTTTCTTCTTCACTAGGTGAGTTTTCTAGGCTGGTTTCTTCTTCACTGTCCTGTTCATCATATTCATTGCTT
This sequence comes from Pinus albicaulis, assembly GCA_034641835.2. NCBI lineage: Eukaryota > Viridiplantae > Streptophyta > Pinopsida > Pinales > Pinaceae > Pinus > Pinus albicaulis. Next base: position 1,324,073,236 of record CM076572.1, read on the forward strand.
GGATCATGATATTCTTTGTTTTTCTCATTGAAATCACTTTCAAACTCTGCTTCTTGGTTGCCTTTTCCATATTGGTCACTATCTTCTTTATCCTCTTTGCTACTTTCATATGCCTCCTCTCCACTGTCCTTTGTATTTTCAATGTCACTTTCTTCATTGTCTACTTCTTTTCCTTGACTGTCATTTGTTTGTTTACTATCACTAGGCTCATTGTTTTGGTCTTTTTGTAGCTCACTATTTTCCTCTTGATAAGCTGCCTCTGACCCTGTGTCCTTGGAGTCATCCTCTTCACCTTCAGACCCACTGTTTTGGCCTCTTTGCTCATCATCTTCCTGACTGCTTTCTTCATTTTCATAATCCTCTCCCTCACTTCTTTCTTCATTTGCATCACTGCTTTTATCACTTTATTTTGCATCACTACTTTCTTCTTGGCCATCTTCCTCTCCTGGACTGATTTATTCATTTTGATCATCCTCTTTCTCACTGATTTCTTCATTTGCATCATCCTCTCCCTCATTGCTTTCTTCATCCTCTCCCTCACTGCTTTCTTCTTGCCCATCACTTATTTCTTCATTTGCATCATCCTCTCCCTCACTGCTTTCTTCATTTGCATCATCCTCTCCCTCACTGCTTTCTTCATTTCTATCATCCTCTCCCTCACTTCTTCCTTCATTTGCATCACTACTTTTATCACTTTCTTTTGGATCACTACTTTGTTCTTGGCCATCTCTACTTTCTTATTGGCGATATTCCTCTCCTTGACTTCTTTCTTCATTTTGATCATCCTTTTCCTCACTGCTTTCTTCTTGGCCATCACTGCTTTCTTCATTTGCATCATCCTCTCCCTCAATTCTTTCTTCTTGGCCATCACTGTTTTCTTCATTTCCAGCATCCTCTCCCTCACTGCTTTCTTCTTGGCTATCTTCCTCTCCTTCACTGCTTTCTTCATTTGTATCATCCTCTCCCTTACTGCTTTATTCATTTTCTGATTTCTTAGGGGAATGTGAATGAGGAAAGTCTATTTGAGGAAATGATTCATGTGAAGAATATGAACCAAGGTCAGTGGAGGGTGATGGAGGTGTGTGAGGAGGATTTTGAGCTGATGATAGAAGACTTTGTAGAGGGATGTGTTGTGGAGTTGTGAAATAATCATGGGCGATGAAAAACTCCCAGGGGATGCCTTGTTGTTATAGTTGGTGTTAGATAATCACTTTGATGAGCGAATGATGAAAAAGGCTTGAAATTTGTTGGGATGGAGGCCTCTTTTGAATGATGGAAGACATTTTCTCAATACTTTTGCAAAGGTAGTAGGGCATATGTAGCAGCTTGGTTTTGGTGAAGTGCATGAGGATTCTTATGTGGTAGGAATAGACTCTGGAGAACCTACCCTCGCAGGTGAAGTATTTCATAATGATCTTCATTAGAAGAACATATATGTCCAATAGATGAGAGAATGGGAACATGGTTTTGCAATCGGATTGACAACTTGGTTTCAAGAATGGGTGATAGTGGCTTAGGTCTAGATGCATTTGTTTGAACCACCCTATGCAAGGTATTCCAGTAGCCCTAGAGATGGCATTGGTGGTCAACTCAAATTTCACCCCAGCTAGGTGTACTTGATGATTATGAAGATTTAGGCCAAAGAGCTTGGTCAACTGAGGGTGACTCTATATATTTTTTACTTTTTTACAGAATTCATAGTACCCCAATTCTTGAAAACAGGAAAAAATAGTAGGGGAGGTTATGAACTCTTCAGTGCTTATAGGTTCAAACCTATTTGGCATCCCTCCCTTCCTTTGCTACTTTTTAGGCCTTTGACCTGCCTCATCAATGTCAACATTCTCTTCTTCAGACATTTTTTTTTTACCCCTGCCTCAAAATCCTTAAAGAGAATTGGCACTGCTTGTAGAATGATGTGACAATGGTGAATGACATGGTGAGGTTTCTAATTAGGTCAAGGACCAGTAGTGTGTAGGCCAAGTGTTTTCTCTAGGATTTCACTGCCTTCTCTAAACCAAATTTCAATTTTCTTTGTGACCTTATCTTTTAGAAAGATATGAACATGAAGGAAAAGTTAAAAATACCTCTATAAATGCCTCCACAGTAGAAAAAATAGCTTAGAAAACCTAGTCAGGCGGCTCGGGTCATCTCCTAGACGCATCTTCATGCAGAGGCTGCACGATGTGGCAAGAACACAACACAGTATCTGTTGGGCAGCTCGAGTCACCTTGTAAATGTGAAATCGGCCAGAGGCTACACGCTATGGTAGGAGCGTAGCACAGCTTCTGTCGGGCAGCTCGGGTCACCTCCTGAATGCGTTTTCGTGCAAAGGCTACATGCTATGGTAGGATCGCAGCATGGTGCTGCATGGCCATGAACAAGTTTTAGTGCAGAGGCTGCATGCAGTGTTTTCTACAGGAGCACAACGTTTTCGGACAGGAATGCAGCGCTGAATGGAAAATATCACAGGGAGACGCTACAGGAGCGCAGCGCAGTGCCCAGAAAATTTTTCCCGATGATTCTGTCGGAAAATTCGAAAAAACCCTCACTCCTTCTACAAATATCCAAATGGTGAATGGGAGATGCTTTTCTAGAGTTGTTTTATACCCTTTGATAAAAAATTAATGGAAAAATCTACTTTATAAGGTTTGTTCCCTTTTTATTTTGCTCACCGTCTTCCTTTGGCTCTTTGGTCCTGTAGGTGGGCAGTTTGATTAAAACATTTTTCTTCTTACTGCTGGGGGTCTCTTAAGTTTATTTTCAATTTGATAACCTTGCTGAAGGAGCCAAGACTATACCTCTCACCTATATTTGAAAAATGAACATGTTTTATGACTTTTAACACCTATACACAACAAACTTATCATTTTTGCAATTTTTGCCTGTGATTGATATTCTGCTATGTTTTCATCTTAAAGTAATGAAGAAAAAACCTCTTGGTGGGAGAAATACCCTAGCAGTAAGTATAAACAATAGTCTAGTATTTTCAGATGTGCCACCTTCATTTGAAACATTACTTGCCTTGACCTTATCAATTTTCTTGTAAGAAAACACTTTTGAGAGTCTTGTAAAGTGCCATTCATGTTCATCTATCTTTTGCAGAATAATAATTTGATAAGGAGACCCTTGTTGGGATTTCCACTACTCTGCTGTAAACCAGGGGTATATCTGTTTCTCAAGCCACTTGAAATATGCCTCTAACTATTCTTCAGAAAAAAGACCCTTGAACTGACATTTATTGCCTCTTTTTGCTGATACTTTTCATCATTTTTATACCTTTGGTTTAGTGGAGTATTGATTTTCATGTCTGCCCTTCTTGATCTTCTTTAAAACCTCTGATTTTACCTTTTGATGAAGTGGAGTTAGTGCTTGTCTGCAAAACCCTAGAAGGTAGTTTGAAAACCCTTTGAAACCATCTGTTGTGATGAAGGAGGCTTCTTTGTCACTATTTGACCATCTTTTTCCATCTTCCCAAACTTTTGAGTTTTTGGGGATGCTTAGAAAAAGAAAATAGTGTTTTTTTCTAAGTTCTTGAAGAAAAAATTATCAAACTCATTACTTATGTCTAAAAATTCTTCAATGATCATTTGAAGGGATTGAGGTGTCCTTTGCCTTTGTAACCCTGGTATTGCTTTACTTCTTGATCAAAACAGTCATAAACCCTGATTCCCATTGTTGTCGATCCTAGAGACAATCTTGAGTTGTGAAAGACCAGTGCCTAGGACATCTTATGTAGCAGAGAGCAAAAGCAATATATTATGATAGGGATGACTAGCAGAACAGAGCTCTCATACTATTTCTTTGTAAAGGAAATTCAACTTGAATGGGACCAAAACTTCCAGAAGTTAGTAACAGAGAAAATGAGACTGCAGAGGCAAGATGTGAAACTCTAACACAAAATGTAGCAGACAATTTAAAATCAGCTTAACTGCAAAGAGGGCTGAATTCTAAATACTTCATAGAAATTGGTAATCATAGAGTATCTATTGCATTCGTAGAACGAAGAGGATACTAACTGCTGTTGAGACAATATCCAGAAGCATATACCAGCATGTAGTGGGCTTAGTAAAATAAGAATCCACACATGAAGACAACATTTGTAAATAACATCGCAAGGCAGTCAATATAGCAGAAATGCAGATGAATTGGAAATGAAACAGTATGTCACACCTGAGCCATATTTAAAGTGCCTAAGAGCTTATGACATAAGTATCAACAAAGATAAATTTATATCAGAAACAGTAGGCTACTCGCATTCCAAAATGTGACACAAGATGAATAGCTATAAACGAAATTAAGGGCTAAGCCACAGCACATAAGAAATAAGTACACACTGTAAAGTACCAAGATCAAAATCCTCCTTAAAGATCAAAACTCTTTCTCATTGAAACCCGACGGGCTCTTCACATTTGCATTTAAATTTTCACAAAAAGCATACAAGACATCCTTTTACAGTCAATTCTTCAGAAAATTTGGAACCAATTCTTCTCTTTAGATCTTTCTTATATAGACATCTTCCTAACTCTGCAAGAAGATATTTTTTGGAAAAATATCTTCTTCGCATGATCAAAATCTGTTAAAGGTCCTTATCAAAATAAAAAAACTTATGATGAGGAATAAAGGCCTCTCATCATCGACAGTCAGGCACTCGGCCGTTTTTAAAACAAAATATTAAACAACAGTTTGGTAAAAAGTGAAATGCTGAAGTGGAACATGAATCCCACTTGAAATTTGAAAAATAGCTAACTAAGTAAAAAGTAAAAAGGCCGCTGAGGCCCAATCATGAGTTGACAGTGTTTCACAGATGCGAAGGGGTTGAGGCAGTTGCAGATGCTGGGGACAGGTGAACACCGCGTGCCGGGTTTAATACTAGTACGGGCCTCTGTACCAGTTAGCCTAGAGACATACCTTACCTTTTGTTGCAATGAACCATACGATTCTCCAAACCTTTCATTCGTGAGCCGGTTTAAATATACTACGTACCAGTCTTTAGGGCCCACGTTCCAATCTGCCACGTTACCGAAATCCCAATGGTTTGATTTGCCACGTAGCTCTTTACTTTGGGCCCACACCATGGCGCTTCAATATAACTCCGCGAGGGTATGGGTCTGTCTCCCCTTTTTCCTTTCAACCCCCGTGGAAATTCCCGTATGGAGAATTCCCTCGCATGCCCATTTGAGAGGCGACCAATGTTTAAATTATTTTGTTTTGTATCCTTTGCACCGTATCTTTGCGCTTTTTGGAGTACCGTTCCCCCCTTTTGCCTCGTATTTGACCTTTCTTGTACATATGTTTTGTTTTGAGCCCACTACTTGTCTCATCATCGTTTCTCACTAATCAAATTTTTTTATTACAATGTTTCACCACTTGCCGTATCATTCAATACCTGTCCATTTCCAAGCTAACTCAGAAGAATGACTAATGTTAATCCATGATCAACACCCATCAAAACCATACCTTGCTGCTTTCTTCTTGGTTGTGAGTGGTTTTCTGGTGATGGTACCTCTCATTACTTTACCTCTTTCTAGGTTGATAGCCTTTTGACTCATTTGCAGAAATGTAAGAAAGGCACGGCTATCCCCCTACAAAACTTGTGTTTCAGCCCAAATACCTTTTGAATGATCTCTTTGATGAGTTTAAAACAAGATCAATAGTCATTTCCTTCTTTGAATGTAGTTTCTTCATATAGGAAAAACAGAGTTTGTAGGGCACCAAATCCACCCTATGACTTCGTGAAACTCTAGGTGGCCTAGTGGAGGCTTTCCGAGACTTGGATTTTAGACTTAAACCTAGAACCTGGGATTTATCAAGTGTGAGACAGAGTTGATGATAAACTAATGTATTGAAGACCCGAAACCCAATGTACTTGATTTATTAAAGAGTCTACAAAGATAGTTTGAGACTATCAGTGTTTAGGAGTAGTTCGGGGGACATAACAAGTTGATAGATTGGTGAGCCTAGGTAGCAGTGGGGTTTTTAGGTGAAACATAAATAGGGGATTTGGGTCAAAGGTGACAAGAATTAGATAAAATGGGTGACATGGGCTCTTAATGGGTATTATGAGACTGGTAGGCAAATCTATATAGGATGAAATGATGAAAATAGTGAAAAAATATCTTAAGGATAATGAAGGCAGTGAGATTTCTAGAACTCACAATGTCTATGAACTTTGTTTCTAGAAATCGTGGACAAGAATTTAGTCATCTAAACAGGTAAAAATTACTGATGACTAACAGTGACTCCATTTGTGGAGGGCAGCTCCTTTTCAGGGGGTGTCCATAATTTTAGATCTCTTGGTTTATGAATACCAGTGCCTCATCCATTGGGCAGATTTTCTTCTTTTCTTTTGCTGCTACTTTCCCAAAGTAGTGATTTTGATAATCTGAAAGCATGATTAGCTCAATTCCATCTCTACCTACCCAACCTACTTGCCTATCATTTTTTCTTCTTTAGGTGCATTCAGACTAGCAACCTTGACATTCTTTTATTTTTGAAAGTAAACAACTATCTACTTCTACACTTTTTTCTTCTAGGAGTTCAGATTAGGCTAATGAACTCCTTTGATTCTCTACCTATACTATTCAACTGTCAATGTTAAACTATTTGACAGGATTTATTCACTAGGCTAAAAACATGAAATTGAAAACATGACTAAATTAGGACTAGACAATCTGATTTATCATGGGTTTGTGGTGTAAAATAAAGCTGCACACAAATGTTATTTTTGTATAAAATAAGACTTAGAAAAATCAGGGCTAGCATACATAGTTTGTTATTCATCCCTATTTTTCTCCTTGGTTCTATTCTGTGCATGTGGAACCAGTATCTTTCTTTCCTAATCTGTTTTCTTCGACAAGTCAAGCTTCAATGATTTGACCAACATTCTTTTCACTAACTTATCAACAATAAATTTAAAACATGCTCAACCATGATTAGGCTAGATGACTGAACAAGACATTCTTTTTGCACCATTAGTGGCATTTAGGCTTGCACACTTTCAGTATTACTATTTTTGGGTATGGTGCTATACCTTGTTTTGAATCTTCCCTCTTTTATATTCTTTTCTATGTTTTTCTGTTTTTCTCTTTATGGCCTTTTCTGCAAACAATGGTATGTACAATAAGTGAAAAACTATAGCTAAGGATTTTTACAGAAATGGTGTTTGAGCATCCTGTCTTGGAAAGGATCTCCTAACATTTTTTGTCCATTCAACTCTTGTGAACAGAGAACATAGTTACCTCCATTTGACAACATGGTATAAGGATTATTCCAAGATTTTTTCAGAAAACCCATGATCTCCTCGGTGCTTCTTCTTTGACCCTTGCTTCTCAAATCTGATTGTGTTAAAGATCTTCCTTAATTAGGCAAGGTATTATTTATCATATTTAAAACAAATGATGAAGTCATCCATGCATGCCATAGTGAAGAAAATTAAAACTGAAGGCATAGTTTTTCAGAAGGTGTCTCCAACACTTTCTAGCCTAGGAAGTATTTTTTTAAACATGCAATTGCCCCAAGGAAATTTGAAAAAATCTTTGAGCTGATTGATCTGAAGTGGTATCATCTAATGGTAACCTGAAAAATATCATGCAATGAGATTTGGTTAGAAAACCATACCCTTTGCAAAGTATGATATTTTTTGGTAAAAAGGTACTTCTTCTTTTGGAAGGGTTGATCCTGGTACCTAAAGTCTATAAAAATCCTATGTCCTTTTTCCTTCTTTCTAAGTGAACTCAACTGCTCAAGATTTTCATGATTCTTTTTTAAAGGAGGGATTTTTAGAACAATGGCTGTGTTACAAGGTTTTAGACTAGCCTGCTTACACACATAAGCATTCTGAATTTTTTTGCATAGTCTTGTATTTCTTTGTTTTGTGTGTAGTGATAAAATTTTTGACAACTTCATTATTTCAGGCTTCTTAAGTTTACCCATGCTATCTTCCTCTATATCAGCTTTAGCAAAGATTTGTTTGGGATATATAGTAATATTTGTGGGAATTGACAATTTTTCTGAAAGGGAAAAATTCTTGGATGATGAAGTATTTAGATAAGGTAAAAACATAAGACTATCTTGTTACAGATTCCCAAAGATTTGTGTTTTGTGAGGGTATTTCATTTTTTCTGGATTAGCAAAAGGATGAAGTTATGATTTTGTGGTTTTTCCTTCCTTTGAGAAATATGTTTCCTGTTCTAAACTGGTTTTGTTTCTGACGTTTGATTTTCAATTTGCAGAAAATCAAGTTTAGTTTTATTATCTTGTGATGTTCCAGGGTCGTGATAGTTTTGACTGTCAAACTCATCATAGAGGGACTTATCTGATTGTTGTAGTGTGCCTAGATCTTCACGATCTTCATTTACTTGTTCATCAAGGTCATTTTCATTATACAAGTTGAATGAGTCCAAGTCTGAATGAATGGAATAGGTAGGGGTGTTGTTGGGTCTGTCTAGGCTACTTACCATATACTTCATGTGAGATTCCCAGTAGAGTCTCCTTGTTTGGTTAAAAATTGGGATGGCAGTGTAAGACATGTCAAGTTGGAGGTTCCCCGGAAGCTTGGCTCCCCAAGATCGGGACAAAAGCATGCCATATTTGGGTGGAATGTCAGCCACTAATATTTCCATGACCAGGCTATTAACAGGGATTTGTGTCAGATTGACACATAAATCCTTGATTAGGCCAAAGCACTTAACCCTGCTTGAATCGAAGGAATACAGATATTTATAGGGCCTGGTTTTTTCTAGGCCTAATCTTTCCATCACTACCTTTGGCATGAGGTTGTGAGAGGCACCAGAGTCTAGCATGGCATTATGCAAGATTTTTTCGTGTATGTTTAGGCTAACATAGAATGGGGGAATGGCTCCTTCTTAGTATTTTCCATATAATTTGGGTCGAAACAACAGCTCTAGTTTGTCATCTATCAAATTCAGAGTATTGGTATCATTTCCTATGTTCAAAACTTTCAAAACTTGGGAGTGATACATATCCTGAGCTATCAGTTCAGTGAGAGGGATGGTTGTTTTTATTTTAGTGACCTCTCCTTCAAAACTGAAAGGTACTTGAGTTTTGGACATACTTACAACTGTTATATCAGCCATAAATTTTTCCACATTTTTAATTTGTCGATTCTGATTCGGGGCTTTGGTCAATAGAGTTTTCTCAGGGCCACTAGTAGAGGTACTAGGACAGCTTATGTCAATACTTGGTTGGCTATTTTTGTCTATGTTAGGATCAGTTTTCTTATCCATGGTATTGTTATTGTCTGATGTTATTTTAAGAATTTTTTCGGGAGTTTTCTTAACAACAATGTCTGAGTTGTTTTTCCTAGAGTTGTCTTGGTTTTTCTTACTCCTAAGATCATATTGCCTATGGACTTCCATTATGGAATTTTCTAATCCCAATTCGTGGTCTTCAGAATCTTCATAGCTTGTTTCATCTTGGTTTGAGGAGAAAAAAACTTGTTCTTCTTCTGTGAGAAAAACATCACCCTCACCATCAGAGCCTATTAGGTTTAGATGATTTTCATCTGGTTGTTCAATATCTCTTTCCCCTTCATCAACATAGTTATCTTGGAAGGGTGGCCTAATTTGTTGATCATTTTCCCTTGGCCTGTTTTGGGGCGGGTCTCTTCTAAAATTCTAATTCTGGTTTCTGTTTTGGGGATTTGGTTGGTTGTCCCTAGGGGGTGTTCTTTCATTTATGCTTATTCTCTCCATCATTCTTTCCATGGTCCTAAGAAGGTTGTCCATCTTGGAATCAGATGAGGAGGTGGAGGGCATGGTGTCATCTTTGTAGGTTACCCTGTTTTTTTATCTTAGCCTAGCTCTTTTCTCAATTAAGTTGCACTCTACACTTATAGCTCCATTTTGCATGTCTTCTAAAGTTAGGGGCTCTCTTTCTCTCAGTTGATAGGCCATGTCGGGGTCAAAACCTTCCAGGAATTTAGCTAGGCCAAGTGGGGGTTTCATGTTTGGCGGTAGTGCATTGTAAACACTATTGAACCTAGTGCAATAGTCTTGGACACTTTCCGCTGTGTTTCTTTTATGATTGATATATTCCGAGAGGATCTGAAGAGGGTTTTTCTCGATTTCCCATTTGTTTATGAAAGTTTGGTAAAGGGAAGGGAGATCATGTATGTTGTTGGGAGTTAGGCTTTTGAACCATTTCTTAGCTTCTCCTCCTAGGCTTTGGGCAAACATCCTCATTTTCATGGTTTCCTCTTCTAATTCCATGTAGTCAAACGCATCATTCATTTTATCTACATGTTGTTGGGAAGTGGTGGATTCAGCCTCGGTGAAGTGTGGGATTCTGGATTAGTAATCATTTGGGAAAGGTACCAATGGTTGTGGTAACACAAGGGGGGCATACCATGCTGCCATGATAGGAGCTAATGGTGGATTTACAAGCAGAGGATTTGTGATATGAGATGGAGTGGTTTGCACAGTAGAGGTGTGAATGGGTTTGGCAGAGGTACTCGGACCAGTAAATTGAGTCTGAGCAGACTTGGGGTGAAAAGAGCCAAAGTGGTGGAGAAGTTGGAAATCAGGTGGTGTAGAAGGACAAACTTCTTTGCTAGGACTCTGCTGCAAGTCTATGGGCTCAAGATCAGTATGGTCGATTCTACTTTGTGACTTGGTTCTGAAGAGGTTTTTGGTATGGCACAAGTCAAACTAGGGATCTTATAAGGCTGTAAGATGTTCAGGTACAGAGCTTGCTTTATGAATGGTCCTATTAGTAGCTAAGTTTAAATTTATAGAAGTTTGCCACAAAATCCTTTCTAGGTCATCAACTATAGTAGGAGGGTTTGGGTCTGGATGAGATCTAGTATTGATTCTTCACGAAGCCAGATTTCAAACTAAAAATTTAGAGAGGTTGAAATTTTTCAATTTTTTTTGAAAATTTTACCTCTTTTATATTTGCTAAACTCACATAGTGTGTGAATAGGATTCTAGACTTCCCAGGGTTGATTCGGCGCAATCCTATAGGGGTCTGTTGAAGCCTTGAAAATCGTTGCTTCAAACATTGGGGGATAACCACCCGGTCGGGACCTTAGGATAGCTCCTTTTCCGTTTGGTATGGTGGCTCCGACTGGATTGATAGGACCAGTTTCCTAATAATTTAAATGGGTTGGTGATGGAATGATTAGGTGATTGGAAAATGGGACTAAATGACTGAAATAAAACTATCAAATATAATCTATAACTGATAAATAATTCTAAAACTAACCCGGGTATCAAATGTGAATACAAATTTAAATTGTTTCAACTAACCAATAACCATGAAAATGTATTATAGTTTAATTGAAATATGTAGTAACAAATAAAGATAACTCTGTTTAAGAAATTAAACAGAGTTATAATAACATATTGCATTCATCATTTATATATCATTTGCATATATTGTAAAAGATAAATATTTCTACACACTCAGAAATGATATGTATAAAGAAATATGGTAAAACGAGTACACATAAACGATAGCAATTTAAAAGAGAATATCTCACAACATAAGAAATTAACAGTGAATAGATAGAAATACCATATCCATCTTGATACTTTCCAATGCAATTCGATATCCAAATCCAGCAACTTCAATGTAAAATAGACTCCAAGATACAGAAATGCAATTCTTAAAGGCAAATTTTCATAGAACCACCAGATGTGTTCCTTTCTAAAAATATAAGAGTCAATCGAGTACAAAAATGTAATCTCCAAGTCAAAATATCACAAATTTAGGTTCCCTTTCTAAATGCATGAAAGGGGTTTAAATAGGTACTTAATAAAACAAAATAACTAAAACTATTCCTACAATCTATCTAATCGGAAATTTAGAAACATAAATGTGATCATAAAGTGAACCCGGTTCATTGATTGTCTACTGAGTTTAATGTGCCCAGGTGGCAGATCTTGAGCATATCTTGGATTTCTGTTGGCCGACTCATCTTTGAATGTAACTGCCCAGTATATGTAGCATCAAAAAATTCAGGAATGATATAATGAATAGAATTCGAAAGGAATTTTATGGACATCCATTGGCTGTGTGGCTTAATCAGATAAGTCCACATAATATCCCATGAAATTCCTTGAAGATTTCTAATCTGTTGATTTTTATTTATTATCTCTTCTTTCCACCTGAGATCAGCTTCTTTTACTTTAGGTAACTTGCCTGGGGTACAATCTCATATCAAATTGGTAGTGTATAAGTTGTCATTAACCAATTGTGTTGTATTATTCATTAAACCTTTAGCCCTTGATATGGCTCTTTCTGATTTCATCAACTGTTGTTCCCATTCCATAAATAAAATTTCCTTGTGTCTCTCCTCAATTCTAGGAAGACTAGCTTTTCTTCCCTGCTTTGTATCCTGCCATGAAAGAAACTCGGAAATTATGTCATCAACATCATCAATTTCTTGCCTGAGAGTGACCGATTCATCTATTAAATATGATGTTATCTCGCACAAAGGTTCAGCTTGTGTCAATTTCAGACAAAACTCATTCAACTGCTAAGATAGCAGTTTGTTTATTTCAAGGGCTTCATTTTTGAATTGCTCTAATTTGGGATAATCCTTGAACTTGTCCAATGCTGATCGGAATGTCTTTTCTTGTTCAATATTTGAATTTTTCTCACTTTGCAGAAGATTTTGTAGCTTCTCTACCTCTTGATTCAACTATTGCTGTTTCCCCAAAGCTTGTTCATCAATTTTATTCTTTTCAATGCTAAGCTGCTCTTCAAGATGTTTAGATTTGAGCTCTTGATCTTGCAATTGTATTTCCAGCTGAACAATATTTTGTTGATTCTTTGTGGCCTATTCTTCCAACATAGCTATCTGTAAGTATTTTTGTTTTATCAACTGAGAGACATCAGAAGCTTTGTCTATAGTTGCAGCACTATAGGCACCTGCGTATTGAGATAATTTGGTGAGATCCTCAGATGGATTCACCTCAGCATTTTTATAAACAATATTCATAAACTCCACCTGTGATGTTGAAATTTCATCCTGATCAGTTCTCATCCTTTTCCTCTATTTTCTCACAACAGCCCTATGCTTAGGACTGTAAAATACATCCAGAGGAGGGATTTCTTCTATTTTCAACATAATTTCACCTGTGGGATTTTTAGGAATAAATTCTATATCTTGATCTTCCAGAAAATTAACTTGGGGATTATTCTGTTGTCCTATTTGCTAGGAAAATTGTTCATATTGGCTCAATAAATGAGGAGAAACTATGAGTTCAGCAGATTCCACTACTTTTTTAGCAGCTTCCTCTCTTCCAAGTTGAGAATCTGGATTATTGTTTTATCTCCTTTTGGTGCCTATTCAGTAGCCTTACTATTTGTGCCTCCTTTCTTAGTATGCACGTTGGTATCAGTACCTGTGCTTTCTTTTCCTGTCTGGGCTGAAGACTACTGATCAATATGTACATCAAGTTTAGCAGCCATTTCTTTCTTCTCAGTATCAACTTTGTTGCTAATGTCTTCTTTTTATATAACAGGATTAGTTCCTGTTACTTCTTTCTATGTCTGTATGATGACCTTACTGGCAGATGTTTCTGTTACTGTTTTTCCATATGTATCCTCTTTTTCCTTCTATTGTGACTCATCTTCCTGCATAGGAACTCTTAATTGATCCATAGGAATTTTGAGTAATCTCTAGCTTCTAAACAACATAAAATTTTCAACTCTTCAGCCTGGAATTTGGACTTGGCCAAATCAAAAACTTGGGACAAATTATCTATAGAAACAAATAAATCATCGAACATATCTGGTTCATGTTCAAACCGAGCAATTGAAACAACAGTAGTAAAATCAAATGCCACCTTCCTTGGATCATATTGCCTCCCTGAGATTGGTTAGCTTGCCAACTTCTTTCTCAGCATGAATAAAATTATTGAGAGTGTAATCTCCACATTTAAAAGGAAAAGTAGGCCACATTAGCTTCTTGCTGTTCTTCAAAGTCCTGGTCATGCCTTCTACTGTCAACTGATATGCAATTTCCTGGGCTAACAGTTTATCTGGAACATACAAAGGAAGAATGTTTGGTTCTACAATACTTCCGAAAACTCTGATATATGTGAATATTTCTTCTCCGAACCAATCCCCAATCAAGGATAAATCAACTTTAGCCTTCTCAGAAAGTCTAGGAGGGAATCAGCCAAAAATAGTTTGATAAATCGGGATAAGAAAACTGTGACAAACTCTGTAAACATGGCTTTTGAAATGCCCTTTCCACAAGAACTTGTGATATATATGAATAGGAATAGGATCTTTAGGGGTCCATTTCCATCCTAATATGGGAAATTCAGAATTGAAGCACAGGGCGTCTAGAATATAAGCACAAAAATAAAAAGGAGTAGTATTTCCTGATTTTTTGTCTTTCCTATTCTCAAGAATCCTATTGGCTATCTTAGCAGAAAGAATGACAGCCCAGTCCATTATCTCGGCATTTATAGCAGCTTGTATTAACGGCACCATTTGTATAGAAAACCTAGCTGAGTTATCATTCCCAAATAATCTTCACATCGTTGCTGCGGCATAATAGTATGGAGGCGAAAGAGAATCCACATAGCACATACCTGATGCCTTGTGTTTATGCTTTTCGGGAGCCTTTTTCCATTCTCTAATCAACTCTGACTGATTTTCATTATTCGCAACAAATTCCTTGATGAAGTCTTTATTGTATATTTTCTACACTTCCAGAAGGTGGTACATCACTTTAATGTCCTTTGCTTTGAACGACCCGAATATTTCTCCAGAAGCTGAAACAAAGGTTCTGTTTTGGATAGCCACATTATCAATTACCCACCGAATAACATCATAATATGGAAAAATGTTTGCTCGAGCTACAATTCGGTGCAGAAATGAATTAGCCAGTGTTCGAAGGGAATTCTCTAAATCTGACTCTGAATCATCCTCATCAGGAACTAATGCTTTAGGCAAAGTTACCTTAGGCTTCTCCTTTTCAATGAGGTTATATACCTCTTCCCAGGATAATTTACCCAGACCTTGGCATGACATGTCTGTAACCAGCTTAATCTTAGCTGGTTTCTCTTTAGGTGCCATGGTGAACATAGGGGCTTTTACCGTGACAACAAATTTCACCTTCCTAGATCTCTTTGATATTTTTGTATCCGGAAACGTTTCCCTCGCTCTACGAATGAAAGGATTGGGTTTTCTTTGGTTCTGCAAAGGGAAAAATAGTTCAATCATGGTAAAAACTCAAATGAGGAGAACAACTGTATAACAATATATTCATTGATTTTTATTTATTATCTCTGTGTTTATAACATAAATGCCCTCTAAAGCGTCACACTCACATATTTAAAACAAAATCATTTTCCATTATTCGTTTCATTTCTTATTCAATATCATACGTACAATCGGGAGTTGGCACTTTTGAAATAAGTGTAAAAAATATTACCTTTTGAATCCTTGCGATGTGATGAATAAATAGTGTATGGGCATTAAGTAATAATTGCATCGGGAATTTTCAAAGGTAAACAAAATAACATAGTATGATTTCTACCAATTTCTTATTGTGATGATTGCATCAGGGATTTCCAAATGGAGTGAATTGTTAATGAGTTTCTCCGATTTCCGATTGCAATGAGGTGGGGTTTGCCACGTCGGAGTCTTTTAATCAAACAAATATAATGTTTATCATTCTCCGAAATGTGATTGTGATGAAGCGCATCGCATCGGGGTTTTGCAATTGACCACAAAGATTTTGTTTAAAGTTTTGTGAAATTCGATTGCGATGAACTGTGTCGCATCGAAGTTTTTCAAAGCAGATATGATACTTAAAACTTTTCCGATTTGTGATTGTGATGGGACTCATCGCATCGGAGTTTTATTATAAGAAGTCCATGAATGATCATTCTCTGAAATGCGATTGCGATGAATCACATCACATCAGAAGTATGCAAAACAAATATGAAAACTTAAAACTTATCCGATTTGCGATTGTGATTGAGTTCCATCGCATCGGAGTTTTACAAAGTGAATATAAAACTTAAATATCTCTCCGATTTCTGATTTGCGATTACTGTACACATCAAATATTGTTAAATATAAAAAATTTATGTAATATTTTGATATGATAAAAGCTTTATATCTCATCGAATCGGAAAGTTTTTCAATGTTGTATTTGTTTATACACACTTGTTAATAAATATATGCAATATGTCCTTTTATCAATGAAATTCTTATTTCTAATTTAAAAATGATCAGATTGTTTCTAAATCTTTTATTTCTATCTAGAAAGCAAGATAAAAAGGGGACCTATTTCTAAATGAAATTTATTCTAGAATTTTAGAAATGGGGAGGGTGGTTGTACAGTACAACAGGGTCTAGGGACACTAGTAAATTTATAAGGCCTACTGGAGGCTAGTGGAGTCGCCAGGTGGATATTTTAGTTGTTTTGAAGATATGTGTCTATGGTCCACCACCAATACTGACAAGAAGCCAATCTAGGAATGTTTTGGGATTCTACTCTTAGGTTATCAGTTAAGTTCTCTATGATTTGACAAAGGTTTTTGAAGTCCTAAGGGATACTTAGATTGTCACTAACATCAAAGGTTGCATCATGATCACCATTGTGTTGGTGAAAGTGATAAGGTGATTTACAAATCACAAGATTTCAAAGTTTAACTGAGGGTTAAAAGTGTGTATAAGAGTTTTTAGGCTACTATGTACTCATTCCCACCGTGATTTCCATTATGTTAGTGTGGCGATGAGGTGGCAGATAAAATACCAGATACTATCGGTCAAACTTGAGGGTCTAAAGAGTCTTAAGAGGTGTTCATGCAACTATATACTCAGAAAATCCCACCATGATCACCATTATGTTAGTGTCCCGTGATTTGGCAGATTAGTAAACCAAATGACAGGGTAACATCATACCAGTCTTTGGAGTCCTAGGACCTAGCCTTCCTGGACTCAGAGAGGGCTCTCTCTATTATGTGAATGATGTGAACTCGTTCACTTTGGATGATTGATTTTAGGCTAGTTGTTAATTGTAGTCTTATTTGTTTGCTTTGGGTTGGGGTAAGATGACTAATTAGGATAGGTGGAGTGAGAGGTTATCAAATCAATTGGGCAATGGAGTATATGAAATAATTGATATCTCGATAGTGAATCTGGGTACATCACATGGAAAATCGTGTGTAGTGAATGGATCTTTAAGTTTATGCGTGAGGTGAAATGGACAATAAGTTTGGGAACCAAGGTAGGGCAAAGGGCAGTTAAGAATCCTTTGTCAAATACCTATGAACAGGGAGGTCTTTAATATTGATAAGAAAAATATACTAATCATGAGATAGGGCGCATCATTTACTTAGTGCCAATACTTTTAAACAAATAAAAATTGATGATAAACAATCCAAAAGAACACGGAAGCAAGACAACTTATCTAACTTCAATGATTCAACTTTCAAGATTTGAAAAAATATAAGAAACAAATAGCATCAATAAATGAAGAGGGAACGCCTAAAAATCCTTCATTAAACTATAAATAACTTCGAGGCAAACTGATAAGCATATTCAAACGGAAATATTGAAACAAGACCTCTTTGACTTAACCTAACAATCAATACATCAAAGAGAGATTTCAAGATAGAGTTTAGATATCATTAAACAAGCAGGACTTACCATGAATCATGTTTATAAACTAGCATACTAATCCAATAATTAAATAGACAAGCTTAGGTGGGACTAAGGAGTAATGAAGAATTCTTTAAGCTAACTAAGAAGAAGAAAACATGAAAACAATAGCTAACAGGAGGACTGAGGTGCCGCAAGCAACATTTCTCATCCTATAATTTTCTGAGCTATTGTAAAATAGAAAGATGGACATATGGAAAACGAGAAAAAACATGAACATATGAGAGATACATCAACATCAACTAAACTCAGGGCTCCTACTAGCAAGCCTTCATCACCATCAATCAAGGCAATCCATCCACAAGCTCCACAACGCTAAATTATTCTTCAACTTTCAAAAACCATGTATTGCTCTTAACACATCAAGGTCCCAACTATTTACAATGAATCCTCATGCCTTATATAACAAGCAAGGAAGAGGAAAACCAAAGAGAGTATCTAGAAGCCTATTGGCCAGCAAGAAATATCCTAAGTTATCCTTGAGGCTTTGCAAAGCCCAAGGCATAAAAATATCTAACAAATATCTCTTCTCACTATAAATGGAAATTAAATTGACTTTTAGGCCTGACATGCCTTTCAAAACTTGCTAAATGCACATTTTTTCCAGTCACCCATAGGACTGTAGCATACTATGTCAAACTTTGAAATTATGCGAGGAGCACAGCACAAAAATAGGCCTTTTTGAAGCAGTATTTTGGAGGCCTTACCGATGTCGGTAAAGGCTCCATGATGGCTCGTTGGAAATCCATTGAAGTCTACTTTCCAGATATACCTTTATTTCTTCAATCTGACTTCTACAAGTTGCCCAAAAAGTGAAAATTCCAAGATTTCTAGGAGCACAACACATGCTCAGAAAAGTGGGCAGAATGGTGAAAAATCGAGTGTTTTTGACCCTTTTGGGGGGTCAAAACAACTCCAATTGAGCCAAAATTTGGTGAGTAGACTCCTCTAATGATGGGGAATCAAAAAAATGTAAACCTATCCTCTTGAATATGCCCTAGGAAAAATCACAACACCGGGTGTGCTGCACTCCTAGCCTCAAAATTTGCAAAAAAGAAAACGTTGTTCAATTTCTCTCAAAATTGGTAGGTAGGTGCCTCATGGGTCCTTGGAGGCCTATAGAGAATCTTGGGCCAAAATACCAAGCCTAGCTTGGTATTTTTCATCTTTTGGTTTTGGGCCTTCATTTTGGGCAGTTTTGAGTTTTTTCCTTGCAAAGTGGTTTCTTCGTTTATAGTGCTTAGTCATTCTTATTTGCAAGTTCAAATCTCTATTGGCCTTCTCAAGTTTGGTCTCAAGATGTATGTTGACCCTTTCAAGCCATGATTCCCTGTTATGCTCAATTTCCATGGCAAAGATTTCAGTGAGGGGAAATTGTTGCGCTTGGGCTGATTCTTTCTCCCTTTCTCGTGCCAAAGCCTTTCTTAGACCCATAGTTCTAGGCCTCCTTCTATATTGACTCTCCTCATCTTCACTTTCTTAATAGGTGCCCATGTACTCCTCCAACTTCACCTGTGCTCTTTCAGCCTCTTTCTGGTATTTGAGCACCCTTGTTTCATAGATGGCATGTTGGCCACTCATTTATTTGTTCTGTATTTGTAAGAAATGAATGACATCCTTAGCTCTCTCTAATTTAGCTTCCAAATCCCTTATCTGTGCATTCCTGTCTTGTAGGAGAGAGTTTGCAATTCTTGTTTCATTTTCCTCATCACTGTCTATGTGAATGAGCTCAAATTCTCTCTCCTCTTCATGATTGTCTTCTTCCTCTTTTACTTGTTCTTTACCTTTGTCAATCATTTGAGCTGAGGAGGATGACATGGCCCCTTGCCCTTTGGAGGCATCAAAAACATGCCTCACTCCTCTTTGATAGGTAATGGGAAAAGTTACAAAAAGTTCCACTTACAAACCTTGATCATAAGTGACCTTAGGACTGCTTTTCTCCCCATGTATTATCTCTGTGAGTGCATCCTTTTCACCTTGCCCTTGAATGCCCTTTTGATAAGCATTCTCATTATCTCTTATGCCATCATTACTATTAAGATATTTAGGACTATCATCCTCTATTTTTGCAATGCCAGAGGTGTCTTCATCATTGCTGGGTATATCTTCATTTCTATGACTGTCCTCTTCTTCATCTTTTGACCCACTGTATTCACTGTCTAACTTAGCCTTTGGATCATTGTTTTCACTCTTGGTAGGGTCATTGTCTTGGGCATTCTCATCATCCTTTCCTTACTGTGATGGTCATTTTCTTCTTCACTAGGTGAGTTTTCTAGGTTGGTTTCTTCTTCACTGTCATGTTCATCATATTCATCGCTTGGCTCATGATCTTCTTTGTTTTGCTCATTGAAATCACTTTCAAACTCTGCTTCTTGGCTGCCTTTTCCATCTTGGTCACTGTATTCTTTGTCCTCTTTGCTGCTTTCATATGCCTCCTCTCCACTGTCCTTTGTATTTTCAGTGTCACTTTCTTCATTGTCTACTTCTTTTCCTTGACTGTCATTTCTTTGTTGACTGTCACTAGGCTCATTGTTTTGGTATTTTTGTAGCTCAATGTTTTCCTCTTGATAAGCTGCCTCTGACCCTGTGTCCTTGAAGTCATCCTCTTCACTTCATACCCACTGTTTTGGCCTTTTTTCTCATCATCTGGCTGACTTCTTTCTTCATTTTCATAATCCTCTCCCTCACTGCTTTCTTCATTTGCATCACTACTTTCTTCTTGGCCATCTCTACTTTCTTCTTGGTCATTTTCCTCTCCTTGACTACTTTCTTCATTTTGATCATCCTCTTCCTCACTGATTTCTTCATTGGCATCATCCTCTCCCTCACTGCTTTCTTCATTTTTATCATCCTCTCCCTCACTAATTTCTTCTTGGCCATCATTGCTTTCTTCATTTACATCATCCTCTCCCTCACTTCTTTCGTCATTTTTATCATCCTCTCCCTCGTTGCTTTATTCTTGGCCATCACTACATTCTTCATTTGCATCATCCCCTCCTTCATTGCTTTCTTCATTTGCATCACTACTTTTATCAATTTCTTTTGCATCACTGCTTTGTTCTTGGCCATCTCTGCTTTCTTCTTGGCCATCTTTCTCTCCTTGACTACTTTCTTAATTTTGATCATCCTCTTCCTCACTGCTTTCTTCATTTTTATCATCCTCTCCCTCACTGCTTTCTTCTTGACCATCACTGCTTTCTTCTTGGCCATCATTTCTTTCTTCATTTGCATCATCCTCCCCCTCACTTCTTTCTTCATTTTTATCATCCTCTCCCTCACTGCTTTATTCTTGGCCATCTTCCTCTCCTTCACTGCTTTCTTCATTTTTAACATCCTCTCCCTTACTACTTTCTTCATTTTCTGATTTCTTAGGGGAAGCTGAATGAGGAAGGTCTATTTGAGGAAATGATTCATGTGAAGAAGATGAACCAAGTTCAGTGGAGGGTGATGGAGGTATGTGAGGAGGATTTTGAGATGATGATGGTAGACTTTGCAGAGGGATGGGCTGTGGAGTTGTGAAATCATCATGGGTGATAAAAACCTCCCAGGGGATTCCTTGTTGTTCTAGTTGGTGTGAGACAATCACTTTGATGAGGGAATGATGAAAAAGGCTTGACATTTGTTGGGATGGAGGCCTTTTTTGCATGATGGAGGAAATTTTATCAAT
This sequence comes from Pinus albicaulis, assembly GCA_034641835.2. Classification (NCBI taxonomy): domain Eukaryota; kingdom Viridiplantae; phylum Streptophyta; class Pinopsida; order Pinales; family Pinaceae; genus Pinus; species Pinus albicaulis. The sequence continues at coordinate 1,324,094,558 of CM076572.1, forward strand.
ACTTTTGCAAAGGTAGTAGGGCATATGTAGCATCTTTTTTTTGGTGAAGTGCATGAGGAGTCTTATGTGGTAGGAATAGACTCTAGAGAACCTACCCTCGCAGGTGAAGTATTTCATAATGATATTCATTAGGAGAACATATATATCCAATAGATGAGAGAAGGGGAACATGGTTTTGCAATCAGCTTGACAACTTGGTTTCAAGAATGGGTGATAGTGGCTTAGGTCCAGATGCATTTGTTTGAACCACCTTTCTCCTATGCAAGTTATTCCAGTGGCCCTAGAGATGGCATTGGTGATCAACTCAAATTTCACCCCGGATAGGTGTACTTGATGATTATGAAGGTTTAGGGCAAAGAGCTTGGTCAACTAAGGGTGACTCTGGATATTTTGTACTTTTTTACAGAAGTCATAGCACCCCAATTCTTGAAAATAGGAAAAAATGGCAGGGGAGGTTATCAGCTCTTCAGTGCTTCAAACATATTTGGCATCCCTCCCTTCCTTTGCTTCTTTTTAGGCCTTTGACCTGCCTCATCAATGTCAACATTCTCTTCTTCAGACATTTTGTTTTTTTACCCCTACCTCAAAATCCTTAAAGAGAATTGGAACTGCTTGTAGAATGATGTGACAATGGTCAATGAGATGGTGAGGTTTCTAATTAGGTCAAGGCCCAATAGTGTGCAGGCCAAGTGTTTTCTTTAGGATTTCACTGCCTTCTCTAAACCAAATTTCAATTTTCTTTGTGACCTTATCTTTTAGAAAAACATGAACATGAAGGAAAAGTTCAAAATACCTATCTAAATGCCTCCACAGTAGAAAAAATATCTCAGAAAACCTAGTAGGGTGGCTCGGATCACCTCCTGAACGCGTTTTCATGCAGAGGCTGCACATTGTGGCAGGAGCGCAACACAACTTCTGTCGGGCGGCTCGGTCACCTTCTAAATGTGAAATTAGGTAGAGGCTGCACGCCATGGCAGGGGCACAGCATAGCTTATGTTGGGCGGGTCAGGTCACCTCTTGAACGTGTTTTCATGCAGAGGCTGCACATTGTGGCAGGAGCGCAGCACAATGCCGAGTGGCCTTGAATGGGTTTTCATGTAGAGGCTGCATGCGACATTTTCTACAGGCACGTAGCGCCTTCAGACAGGAACGTAGTGTTGAATGGAAAATAGCATAGGGAGACACTACTGGAGCGCAGCGCCCAGAAAAATTTGCCCGAGGACTCTGTTGGAAATTTCGAAAAAACCCTCACTCCTTCTGCAAATATCCAAACGGTGAATGGGATATGCTTTGCTAGAGCTGTTTTATACCCTTTGATAAAAAATTAAAAGCAAAACCCACTTTATAAGGTTTGTTCCCTTTTTATTTTGCTCACTGCCTTCCTTTGGCTCTTTGGTCCTGTAGGTGGGCAGTTTGATTAGAACATTGTTCTTTTTACTTCTGGAGGTCTCTTAAGTTTCTTTTCAATTTTCTAACCTTGCTGAAGGAGCCAAGACTATACCTCTCACCTATATTTGAAAAATGAACCTGTTTTATGACTTTTAACATCTATACACAACAAACTTATCATTTTTGCAATTTCTCCCTGTGACTGATATTCTGCCATGTTTTCATCTTTAAGTAATGAAGAAAAAACCTCTTGGTGGGAGAAATACCCTAGCAGTAAGTATAAGCAACAGTCTGGTCTTCTGAGATGTGCCACCTTCATTTGAAACATTGCTTGCCTTGACCTTATTAATTTTCTTGCAAGAAAACACTTTTGACAGTCTTGTAAAGTGCCATTCATGTTCATCTATCTTTTGCAGAATAGTCATTTGATAAGGAGGCCCTTGTTGGGAGTTCCAATGCTCTGCTGTAAACTAGGGGTATATCTATTTCTCAGGCCAATTGAAATATTCCTCTAACTATTCTTCAGAAAAAAGACCCTTGAACTGACATTTCTTGCCTCTTTTTGTTGATACTTTTCATCATTTTTCTACCTTTGGTGTAGTGGAGTATTTATTTTCAAGTCTGCCCTTCTTGATCTTCTTTAAATCCTCTGATTTTACCTTTTGGTGAAGTGGAGTTAGTGCTTGTCTGCCAAACCCTAGAAGGTAGTTTGAAAACCCTTTGAAACCATCTGTTGTGATGAAGGAGGCTTCTTTGTCACTATTTGACAATCTTTGTCCATCTTCCCAAACTTCTGAGTTTTTGGGGATGCTTAGAAAAAGAAAATAGTGTTGTCTTCTAAGTTATCAAAAAAAAAAACTTATCAAACTCATTACTTATGTCTAAAAAGTCTTCAATGATCATTTGAAGGGGCTGAGGTGTCCTTTGCTTTTGTAACCCTGGTATAGCTTTATTTCTTGATCAAAACGGTCATAAACCTTGATTCCCATCACACCCATACCTTACTACTTTCTTCTTGGTTGTGAGTGGTTTTCTGATGATGGTGCCTCTCATTACTTTACCTCTTGCTAGGTTAATAGCCTTTTTACTCTTTTGTAGAAATGTAAGAAAGGGGCAGTTGTCCCCCTACAAAACTTGTGTTTCAGGCCAAATAACTTTTGAATGATCTCTTTGCTGAGTTTAAAACAAGATCACCAGTCATTTCCTTCTTTGAATGTAGTTTCTTCATATAGGAAAAACAGAGTTTGTAGGGCACCAAATCCACCCTATGACTTTGTGAAACTCTAGGTGGCCTAGTGGAGGCTTTCTGGGACTTGGCTTTTGGACTGAAACCTAGAACCTGGGATTTATCAAGTGTGATAAAAAGTTCATAATAAACTAATGTATTGAAGACCCGAAACCCAATGTACTTGATTTATTAAAGAGTCTACAGAGATAGTTTGAGACTATCAGTGTTTAGGAGTAGTTCGAGGGACACAACAAGTTGATTGATTGGTGAGCTTAGGTAGCAGTGGGGTTTTTAGGTGAAACAAAAATAGGGGATTTGGGTCAAAGGTGACAAGATTTAGGTAAAATGGGTGACATGGGCTATTAATGGGTATTATGAGACTGGTAGGCAAAGCTAGATAGGATGAAATGATGAAAATAGTGAAAATTTATCTTAAGGATAATGAAGGCAGGGAGATTTCTAGAACTCACAATGTCTATGAACTTTGTTTCTAGAAATCTTGGACAAGAATTTAGTCATATAAACAGGTAAAAATTACTGATGAATAACAATGGCTCCACTTGGGGAGGGTAGCTCCTTTTCAGGAGGTGTCCAGAATTTCAGATATCTTGGTTTATGAATACCAGTGCCTCATCCATTGGGCCGATTTTCTTCTTTTATTTTGTTTCTGCTTTCGTTAAGTAGTGATTTTTATAATCTGAAAGCATGATTAGCTCAATTCCATCTCTACCTACCCAACCTACTTGCCTATCATTTTTTCTTCTTTAGGTGCATTCAGACTAGCAACCTTGACATCCTTTTATTTTTTAAAGTAAACAACTATCTACTTCTACACTTTTTTCTTCTGGGAGTTTAGATTAGGCTAATGAACTCCTTTGATTCTCTTTCTATACTATTCAATTGTCAATTTAAAACTGTTTGACATGATTTATTCACTAAGCTAAAAACATGAAATTGAAAACATGACTAAATCAGGACTAGACAATCTGATTTATCATGGGTTTGTGGCATAAAAAAAAGTTGCACACAAATGTTATTTTTGTAAAAAATAAGACTTAGAAAAATCAGGGCTAGGATACATAGTTTGCTATTCATCCCTATTTTTCTCTGTGGTTCTGTTTTGAGCATGTGGAACCAGTATCTTTCTTTCCTAATATATTTTCTTTGACAAGTCAAGCTTCAATGATTTGACCGGAATTCTTTTCACTAACTTATCAACAATAAATTTAAAACATGTTCAGCCATGATTAGGCTAGATGACTGAACAAGACATTCTTTTTGCACCAGTAGTGGCATTTGTTGGAATTGAAAATTTTTCTGAAAGGGAAAAATTCTTGGATGATGAAGTATCTAGGTAAGGTAAAAACATAAGACTATCTTGTTCCAAATTCCCAAATATTTGTGTTTTGTGAGGGTATTTAATTTTTTCTGGATTAGCAAAAGAATGAAGTTGTGCTTTTGTGGTTCTTCCTTCCTTTGAGCAATTTGTTTCCTGTTCTAAATTGGTTTTTGTTTCTGACATTTCATTTTCAATTTTCAAAAAATCAAGTTTAGTTTTATTATCTTGTGGTGTTTCAGGGTCGTGATAGTTTTGACTGTCGAACTCATCATAAAGGGATTGATCTGATTGTTGTAGTGTGCCTAGATCTTCACGATCTTCATTTACTTGTTCATCAAGGTCATTTTCATTATACAAGATGAATGAGAATTATTCAAATGAATGGAATAGATAGGGGTGTTGTTGGGTCTGTCTAGGCTACTTACCATATACTTCATGTGAGATTCCCGGTAGAGCCTCCTTGTTTGGTTAAAAATTGGGATGGTAGCATAAGACATGTCAAGTTGGAGGTTCCCCAGAATCTTGGCTCCCCAAGATTGGGACAAAAGCATGCCATGTTTGGGGGGAATGTCAACCACTACTATGTCCATGACCAGGCTCTTAGCAGGGATTTGTGTCAGATTGACACATAAATCCTTGATTAGGCCAAAGCACTTAACCCTGCTTGAATCGAAGGAATACAGATCTTTGTAGGGCCTGGTTATTTCTAGGCCTAATCTTTCCATCACTACCATTGGCATGAGGTTGTGAGAGGCACCAGAGTCTATCATGGCATTATGCAGTATTTTGCCGCGTATGTTTAGGCTAACATAGAATGGGGGATGGCTCTTTCTTGGTATTTTCCATCTACTTTGGGTCCAAACAACAGCTCTGGTTTGTCATCTATCAAATTCAGAGTATTGGTATCATTTTCTATGTTCAAAACTTTCAAAACTTGGGAGCGGTACATATCCTAAGCTACCAGTTCAGTGAGAGGGATAGTTATTTTTATTTTAGCGATCTCTCCTTCAAAAATGAAAGGTACTTGAGTTTTGGACATACTTACATCAATTTTACCAGCCACAATTTTTTCCACATTTTTAATTTGCTGATTCTAATTTGGAGCTTTGGTTAATAGAGTTTTCTCAGAGCCACTAGCAGAGGTACTAGGACAGCTTATGTCAATACTTGGTTGGCTAGTTTTGTCTGTGTTAGGATCAACTTTCTTAGCCATGATATTGTTATTTTCTGTTGTTCTTTTAAGAATGTTTTTGGGATTTTTCTTAACAACAGTGTCTGAGTTGTTTTTCCTAGAGTTGTCTTGGTTTTTCTTACTCCTAAGATCATATTGCCTATGGACTTCCATTATGGCATTTTCTAATCCCAATTCGTGGTCTTCGGAATCTTCATAGCTTGTTTCATCTTGGTTTGAGGAGAAAAAACCTTGTTATTCTTATGTGAGAAAAACATCACCCTCTCTATCAGAGCCTATTAAGTTTAGATTATTTTCATCTGGTTGTTCAATATCTCTTTCCCCTTCATCAACATAGTTATCTTGGAAGGGTGGCCTGATTTGTTGATCATTTTCCCTTGGTCTGTTTTGGGGCGAGTCTCTTCTAAAATTCTAATTCTGGTTTCTGTTTTGGGGATTTGGTTGGTTGTCCCTAGGGGGTGTTCTTTCATTTATGCTTATTCTCTCCATCATTCTTTCCATGGTCCTAAGAAGGCTTTCCATCTTGGAATCAGATGAGGAGGTGGAGGGCATGGTGTCATCTTTGTAGGTAACCCTCTTTTCTAATCTTATCCTAGCTCTATTTTCAATTAAGTTGGCCTCTACAATTATAGCTCCCTTTTTCATGTCTTCTAAAGTTAGGGGCTCTCTTTCTCTCAATTGATAAGCCATGTTGGGGTCAAAACCTTCTGGGAATTTAGCGAAGGCTAGGCCAAGTGGGGGTTTCATGTTTGGCGGTAGTGTGTTGTAAACACTATTGAACCTAGTGCAATAGTCTTAGACACTTTCCCCCATGTTTCTTTCAATATTTCTATATTCCGAGACGATCTAAAGAGGGTTTTTCTTGATTTCCCATTTTTTTATGAAAGTTTGGTAAAGGGAAGGGAGATCATGTATGCTGTTTGGAGTTAGGATTTTGAACCATTTCTTAGTTTCTCCTCCTAGGCTTTGGGCAAACATCCTCATTTTCATGGTTTCCTCTTCTAATTCCATGTAGTCAAAAGCATTATTCATTCTATCTACATGCTGTTGGGCAGTGGTGGATTCAGCCTCGGGGAAGTGTGGGATTCTGGATTGGTAATCATTTGGTAAAGGTACCAATGGTTGTGGTAACACAAGGGGTGCATACCATGCTTCCATGATAGGAGCTAATGGTGGATTTACGAGAGGATTTGTGATATGAGATGGAGTGGTTTGCACAATGGAGGTGTGAATGGGTGTGGTGGAGGTACTCGGACCAATAAACTGATTCTGAGTAGACTTGGGGTGAAAAGAGCCAAAGTGGTGGGGAAGTTGGAAATCAGGTGGTGTGGAAGGAGAAACTTCTTTGCTAGGAATCTATTGCAAGTCTATGGGCTCAAGATCAGTATGGTCGATTCTACTTTGTGACTTGGTTTTGAAAAGGTTTTTGGTATGGTGTAAGTCAAACTGGGGATCTTGCAAGGCTGTAAGATGTTCAAGTACAGATCTTGCTTTATGAATGGTCCTATTAGTAGCTAAGTTTCCAGTTACATAAGTTTGCCACAAAATCCTTTCTGGGTCATCAACTATAGGAGGAGGGTTTGGGTCTGGATGAGATCTGGTATTGATTCTTCGCGAAGCCAGATTTCAAATTCAAAATTTAGAGAGGCTGAAATTTTTCAAACTTTTTTGAAAATTTTACCTCTTTTATATTTGCTAAACTCACATAGTGTGTGACTAGGATTCTAGGCTTCCCAGGGTTGATTCGGCACAATCCTATAGGGGTCTATGGACACTAGAAAAGTTATAAGGCCTACTTGAGGCTAGTGGAGTCGTCAGGTGGATATTTTAGTTGTTTTGAAGATATGTGTCTATGGTCCACCACCAATACTGACAAGAAGCCAATCTAGGAATATTTTTGGGTTTTCTAAGATTTTATAGGCAGCCCTAAGGTTTGTAAGAGTGTCTTATAACTGAGTCATCATGTTTCTAGGATGGTGAAAAAGCTAGATTCTACTCTTAGGCTATCAGTTAAGTTCTCTATGATTTGACGAAGGTTTCTGAAGTCCTAAGGGATACTTATATTTTCACTAACATCAGACGTTGCATCCTGATCACCATTGTGTTGGTGAAAGTGATGAGGTGATTTAAAAATCACAGGATCTAAAATTTTAACCAAGGGTTAAAAGAGTGTATAAGATTTTTTAGGCTACTATGTACTCAGTCCCACCGTGATCACCATTATGTTAGTGTGGCGATGAGATGGCAGATAAACCACCAGATACTGTTAGTGAAACTTGAGGGTCTAAAGAGTCTTAATAGGTGTTCATGCAACTATATACTTAGAAAGTCCCACCGTGATCGCCATTATGTTAGTATCCCGTGATTTGGCAGATTGGTAAGTCAAATGACAGTGTAACATCAAACCAATATTTGGAGTCCTGGGACCTAGCCTTCCTAGACAAGGAGAGGGCTCTCTCTAGTATGCAAAGGATGTGAACTTGTTCGCTTTGGATGATTTATTCTAGGCTAGTTTTTAAGTGTAGGTTTGTTTGTTTGTTTTGGGTTGGGGTAAGATGACTAAGTAGGATAGGTGGAGTGAGAGGTTATCAAATCAATTGGGAAATGAGGTCTATGAAATAATTGATATCTCGATAGTGAATCTGGGTACATCACAGGGAATATCTAGTGTAGTCAATGGATCTTTAAGTTTATGTGTGAGATGAAATGGACAATAACTTTGGGAACCAAGGTAGGGCAAAGGGCAGTTAAGAATCCTTTGTCAAATACCTATGAACAGGGAGGTATTTAATATTGATAATAAAAAGATAATAATCATGAGATAGGGCGCACCATTTACTTAGTGCCAATACTTTTAAACAAATAAACATTGAAGATAAACAATCCAGTAGAACACGGAAGCAAGACAACTTATCTAACTTCAATGATTCAACTTTCAAGATTTGAAAAAATATAAGAAACAAATAGCATCAATAAATGAAGAGGGAACACCTAAAAATCATTCATTAAACTATAAAGAACTTCGAGGAAAACTAATAAGCATATTCAAAGCGAAAGATTGAAACAAGACCTCTTTGACTTAACCTAACAATCAATACATCAAAGAGAGATTTCATGACAGAGTTTAGATAGCATTAAACAAGCAGGGCTTACCATGAATCATGTTTATAAACTAGCATACTAATCCAATAATGAAATAGACAAGCTTAGGTGAGACTAAGGAGTAATGAAGAATTCTTTAAGCTAACCGAGCAGAAGAAAACATGAAAACAATAGCTAACAGGAGGATTGAGGTGCCTCAAGCAACATTTCTCATCCTATACTTTTCTGAGCTATTGCAAAATAGAAATATGGACATATGGAAAACAAGAAAAAACATGAACATATGAGAGATACATCACCATTAACTAAACTCAGGGATCCTACAAGCAAGCCTTCATCACCATCAATCAAGGCAATCCGTCCACAAGCTCCACAACACTAAATTATTCTTCAACTTTCAAAAACCATGTATTTCTCTTAACACATCAAGTTCCCAACTATTTACAATGAATCCTCATGCCTTATATAACAAGCAAGGAAGAGGAAAACCAAAGAGAGTATCTAGAAGCCTATTTGCCAAAAAGAAATATCCTAAGTTGTCCTTGAGGCTTTGCAAAGTCCAAGGCACAAAAATATCTAACAAATATCTCTTCCGACTATAAATGGAAATTAAATTGATTTTTAGGTCTGACATGCCTTTGAAATCTTGCTAAATTCACATTCTTTCCAGTCACCCATAGGAGCACAACATACTGTGTCAAACTCTGAAATTATGCAAGGAGTACAACACAAAAATAGGCCTTTTGTAGCAGTATTTTGGAGGCCTTCCCGATGTTGGAAAAGGCTCTGTGATGGCTCATTGGAAAGCCATTGAAGTTGGATTTATAGATATACCTTTATTTCATCAATATGACCTCTGCAATTTTCCCAAATAGTGAAAATTCCAAGACTGCCAGGAGCACAGCACATGCTCAGAAAAGTGGGTAGAAAAGTGAAATATTGAGTGTTTTTTACCCTTTTGGGGACTAAAAACAACTCCAATTGAGTTAAAATTTGGTGAGCATATTCCTCTAATGATGGGGAATCCAAAAATGTAAACCTCTCCTCTTGAAGAATCCCTGGGAAAAAGCGCAACATAGGGTGTGCTGCGCAACACAGGGTGTGGTAGGTGCCTCATGGGTCTCTGGAGACCTGTAGAGCATATTGGGCCAAAATAAAAAGCCTAGCTTGGTCTTTTTCATATTTTGGTTCCGGGCCCTCATTTTGGGTAGTTTTGAGTTTTTTCCTTGCAAAATGGTTTCTTCATTTATAGTGCTCAGTCATTCTTCTTTGCAAGTTAAAATCTCTGTTGGGCTTCTCCAGTTTGGTCTCAAGATGTATGTTGGCCCTTTAAAGCCATGATTCCCTGTTATGCTCAATTTCCATGGCAAGGAGTTAAATGAGGGGAAATTATTGCGATTGGGCTGATTCTTGCTCCCTTTCTCATGCTAAAGCCTTTCTTAGACCCCATAGTTCTAGGCCTCCTTCTAGACTAGCCCTCATCATCCTCACTTACTTCATAGGCGCCCATGTACTCCTCCAACATCAGCTGTGCTCTTTGAGCTTCTTTCTGGTATTTGAGTGCCCTTGTTTCATAGATGGCATGTTGGCCACTCATTTGTTTGTTCTTCATTTGTAAGAAATGAATGACATCCTTAGCTCTCTCTAATTCAACTTCCAAATCCCTAATCTGTGCATTCCTGTCTTGTAGGAGAGAGTTTGAAATTCTTGTTTCATTTTCCTCATCACTGTCTATGTGAATGAGCTCAAATTCTCTCTCCTCTTCATGATTTTCTTCTTCCTCTTTTACTTTTTCTTTACATTTTCAATCGTTTGAGCTGAGGAGGATGACATGGCCCCTTGCCCTTTGGAGGCAGCAAACACATTCCTCACTCCTCTTTGATAGGTAATGGGAAAAGGTACAACAAGTTCCACTTGCAAACCTTGATCATAAGTGACCTTAGGACTGCTTTTATCCCCATGTATTATCTCTATGACTGCATCCTTTTCACCTTGCCCTTGACTACCCTTTTGATAAGCATTCTCATTATCTCTTATGCCATCATTACTATTAAGACCTTTAGGGCTATCATCCTCTATTTTTTCAATGCTATAGTTGTCTTCATCATTGCTAGGTATATCTTCATTTCTATGACTTTCCTCTTCTTCATATTTTGACCCACTGTATTCACTGTCTAACTCAGCCTTTGTATCACTGTTTGCACACTTGGTAGGGTCACTATCTTGGGCATTCTCATCATCCTTTCCCTTACTGTGATGGTCATTTTCTTCTTCACTAGGTGAGTTTTTAGGCTGGTTTCTCCTTCACTGTCCTATTCATCATATTCATTGCTTGGCTCATGATATTCTTTGTTTTTCTCATTGAAATCACTTTCAAACTCTACTTCTTGGCTGTCTTTTCCATATTGATCACTGTCTTCTTTTCCCTCTTTTTTGCTTTCATATGCCTTCTCTCCACTGTCCTTTGTATTTTCAGTGTCACTTTCTTCATTGTCTACTTCTTTTCCTTGACTGTCATTTGTTTGTTGACTGTCACTAGGCTCACTATTTTGGTCTTTTTGTAGCTCACTGTTTTCCTCTTGATAAGTTTCCTCTGACCCTGTGTCCTTGGAGTCATCCTCTTCACCTTCAGACCCATTTTTTGGCCTTTTTTCTCATCATCTGGCTGATTTCTTTCTTCATTTTCATAATCCTCTCCCTCACTTATTTTTCATTTTCATCACTTCTTTTATCACTTTCATTTGCATCACTTCTTTCTTCATGCCCATCTCTACTTTCTTCTTGGCCATCTTCCTCTCCTTGACTTCTTTCTTCATTTTTATCATCCTCTTCCTCACTGCTTTCTTCATTTTCATCATCCTCTCCCTCACTGCTTTCTTCATTTTTATCATCCTCTCCCTCACTACTTTCTTCTTGGCTATCACTGCTTTCTTCATTTGCATCATCCTCTCCCTCATTGCTTTCTTCATTTTTATCATCCTCTCCCTCACTGCTTTCTTCATTTGAATCCCTGCTTTTATCACTTTATTTTGCATCACTGCTTTGTTCTTGGCCATCTTCCTCTCCTTGACTTCTTTCTTCATTTTGATCATCCTCTTTCTCACTGCTTTCTTCATTTTTATCATCCTCTCCCTCACTGATTTCTTCTTGACCATCACTTCTTTCTTCATTTGCATTATCCTCTCCCTCACTGCTTTCTTCATTTGCATCATTATCTCCCTCACTACTTTCTTCATTTTTATCATCCTCTCCCTCGCTACTTTATTCTTGGCCATCTTCCTCTCCTTCACCGCTTTCTTCATTTTTATCATCCTCTCCCTTATTGCTCTCTTCATTTTCTGATTTCTTAGAGGAAGGTGAATGAGGAAGGTCTATTTGAGGAAATTATTCATGTGAAGAAGATGAACCAAGGTCAGTGGAGGGTGATGGAGGTGTGTGAGGATGATTTTGAGATGATGATGGCAGACTTTGCAAACGGATGGGATGTGGAGTTGTGAAATCATCATGGGTGACGAAAACCTCCCAGGGGATGCCTTGTTGTTCTAGTTGGTGTGAGACAATCACTTTGATGAGGGAATGATGAAAAAAGCTTGACATTTTTTGGGATGGAGGCCTCTTTTGCATGATGGAAGACATTTTCTCAATACTTATGTAGAGGTATTAGGGCATATGTAGCAACTTGGTTTTGGTGAAGTGCATGAAGAGTCTTATGTGGTAGGAATAGACTCTAGAGAACCTACCCTCGTAGGTGAAGTATTTCATAATGATCTTCATTAGGAGAACATATCTGTCTAATAGATGATATAAGGAGAACATGGTTTTGCAATGAGCTTGACAACTTGGTTTCAAGAATGGGTGATAGTGGCTTAGGTCCAGATTCATTTGTTTGAACCACCTTTCTCCTATACAAGGTATTCCAGTGGCCCTAGAGATGGCATTGGTGGTCAACTCACATTTCACCCCGGCTAGGTGTACTTGATGATTATGAAGGTTTAAGGCAAAGAGCTTGGTAAACTTAGGGTGACTCTGGATCTTTTATACTTTTTTACAGAATTCATAGCACCTCAATTCTTGAAAACAGGAAAAAATAGTAGGGGAGGTTATCTGCTCTTCAGTGCTTATAGGTTAAAACCTATTTAGCATCCCTCCCCTACTTCGCTGCTTTTTATGCCTTTGACTTGCCTCATCAATGTCAAAATTCTCTTGTTCAGACATTTTTTTTTTACCCCTACCTCAAAATCCTTAAAGAGAATTGGCACTGCTTGTAGAATGATGTGACAATGGTCAATGAGATGGTGAGGTTTCTAATTAGGTCAAGGCCTAGCAGTGTGCAGGCCAAGTGTTTTCTTTAGGATTTCACTGCCTTCTCTAAACTAACTTTCAATTTTCTTTGTGACCTTATCTTTTAGAAAAATATGAACATGAAGGAAAAGTTCAAAATACCTCTCTAAATGCCTCCACAGCAGAAAAACTAGCTCAGAAAACCTAGTCGAGTGGCTCGGGTCACCTCCTAAATGCGTTTTCGTGCAGAGGCTGCACGCTATAGCAGGAGCACAACATAGCTTCTGTCGGGTAGCTCGGGTCACCTTCTAAACGTGAAATCGGGCAGAGGCTGCACATTGTGGTAGGAGCGCAGTACAACTTCTATCTAGCAGGTCGGGTCACCTCCTAAATGCGTTTTCATGCAAAGGCTGACCGTTGTGGTAGGAGCGCAGCACGGTGCCAGGTGGCCCTGAACAGGTTTTCATGAAGAGGTTGCACGCGGCTTTTTCTACAGGTGCACTGAATTGAAAATAGCACAGGGAGACGCTACAGGAGCGCAGCGCCCGGAAAAATTTGCCCGAGGACTCTGTCGAACAATTCGAAAAAACCCTCACTCCTCCTAAAAATATCCAAATGGTGAATCAGAGATGCTTTGCTGGAGTTTTTTTATACCTTTTGATAAAAAATTAAAGGCAAAACCAACTTTATAAGGTTTGTTCCCTTTTTATTTTTCTCACTGTCTTCCTTTGGCTCTGTTAGTGTCAATCTAGTCATACTACCATCAGTGATCAAATTTACTTTTTTTCATTTGCATATTAGGAGTCCCATACTAATTTTCATCATTCCATTAGGTCATGGATTCATTGATGGTAATGGTCTATCATCATTTTTCCCTCATGTAAAACTTGTTGATTTTCCTCTCTATGGTCTTCAGTCATGAGTCACTTTCACTCTGTAAGTCATGTTATTAAGTCATAGGGTTAGTCTCATTAGGTTCTAGGGTCTCATTTTGGTCAAATTAATGAGTTAAGTGTCAATAAATATCAGCAAGATCATGAGGAGGTCGAATAAACTCTAAGTCACAGCATCTGGGAAAATCAAAGAAATGTTCTATTGAGCTTGATGTAATTTTCACCTCAAAGCCATGTTTTGAGGTGAAAACATGGTACTTTACTTTTATTTTCATCTTTTATGTAATTTTATGTCTTCATATGTAATAAGTCGCACTTCAGAAGCTGTTATCTCCTCAAAGTCACCACCCTACATTCAATGGTGTTTTACACAGCATTTTCAGTGTAAAATCATCTTCCAAGTATGTCCATCGGAAAGAGCCCAGAAAGAGCTTTCCAAAGGTATATTATACTCTCAATACTGACTCCTGGATCGAAAGTTATGCATAAGTCAGAGAAGGTCCTCTATAGCCTAATCTTTCCCCTTTAGCATTTCTCCCTTACTCTTTATTTCATAAAAGTTAAAGTTTTCTTTATAACCCCCCCCCCTTTTCCCTATCTGATTGCATGAATCACATTGCAAAGGCCTTTTTAAAACCATAAAACTCTGATGCGATTGGATAATCACCTTCTCCTCCGTTCCGATCACACCTCTGATCCAATCGCAACGATCAGTCGCCGCTACGATTACCCACCTCCGATTGACCCTTCCCTTATTGCATTTCTCCGATGTGATCAATCGCCAATCACAATTGCTGCTCCCAAATCCCTTTGCCTCCACCCCCTACCCCTTCCGATCTTCCAATTGTGATCGGTCGGGCCCCATCATAAAGCTTTCGCCCCGCTTCATTCAAAAAGGATTTTCCCTTTGTAAATGCGAGAAATCAAATTTTAAAATATTTGTTAAGTTTTGCATCGCATCGCATTACTCCATTTCACCTGCTTCCCTTTCCACTTCGATTGCGATTGCGTTTTCCCTATTACACTATTGCATCGCAGTTTTCAATCGCTTCATTATATGATGTCCTGCTCCCACTCTGATTTGCGATTATGGTTGAAATTTTCCGCCTATTCAAAATAAAAGGGCCTTTTCCCTTTGTAAAGCCCAAAATCATTTTATTTTATTTTATTTTATTTTATTTGATAAAGGCTTCCCCCCCCATCGCCTATCCCCAATCGTAATCGAAGAAATCCCATTGTGTAATACACCCGCCCCAAGCCCCGATTGCGATTGCGTTTTACTCCCCAGTCCCACCAAAAGCCCCCGCTCTTTTCAATTAAAAATCGTTTTTTCCTTTGTAAAAACGTAAAAATCAATTTATATAAGTTTTCAAAGGATTCCTCCCATTTCTCATTTCATCGCCCTTTGTTCAATTGCATCACAACTTTTGTCATAAGTTAACATTTCAAAATGCCCACTCCTCTCCCGCTCCAATTTCGATTGTGGTTTCCCCTTTCCCTTTACGCTAATCGCAATCACAATGTTTCCATCACATCGCATATTTTTCAATTGCTCTATTCCAAGTATCTTCCCTCCCTTTCGATCTTCTGATTGTGATTCGGGCCCACATCCCTTTCCCTTTTCTCTTTTTATTCAAAAGATGTATTTCTTCATTAAAGGCATAATTTTAATTTTCAATGGTTTTCAAAGGAATTTTCTTCAAAGTTGGTTTTCTTCAAAGGACAACAGAACAAGGAAACAATCAATGGCTGAGAACTCATTATGAAGAATAGAGAATCATTTCAACTTGTCTTCTCCTTTGTTTAAAGCAAATATAACAGAGAATCCTCAGATGTTCAAAAATGTATTGTTGCTCCTTCTTTTCAAGGGCAAATTGTTGGTTTTCTTTCTATGATCGGATTTCAGTTCTAAGCTGGTAAAACAACTCCTCTTTCTGTGGATTTGCTCCCTCAGATTTTTTTCTATTTAATGTAATTTTCAGTCATTTGTAAAGTAAGGGGAATAGTGTGGAAATAGTTTGGAAATCAAGGAGGAAGCTTTGTGCTCCATTGTAACAGTTTGACAGGGAATTAATAAGATATGCAGCTCTGATTTGTGGGATCCATGTGGTATGAATGTTAGAATTTGTTCTTTACTTTGTGTTCATCTGTGAATTTGTTATGTTCACCATATATTCATAAACATCTCTAGTTGAATGCTTTCCAGTTAGATGGGTAGAATCCATTTTTAATGCTCTGCCTTGGGAAATCATTCAATATTCTAGGATTTCTTTTGTTTGAAAAGGATCCATCTCCTATGCCCTTTTCAGCTCCTCACTATTCTTACCATCCCATCATTATTTAAACTTAATTGCTAAAATTTCCTGCCTACCTTGCCCCATGAAATACCCTGTATCCCTGATTTAATTCCCCAGTTTCAAAATGCCCCATCTTTTCCATACAACCCTGGAAATTTATAAAAATACATTTCCCATTATTATACCTAGCCTAAAATTAGTTTGCATTACACTTCATTGAATATCTTTTTGTGGAGAGAGCCCTCTCCTGACCTTGTAGGCCTAGCTACAAGGCTGAGCGTGGTTTGAGGTTACCCTGATTTTCCTTTTTCAGCCTGCGGTTTGAATTGGGTGATAACATTTATAGCGACCATACTGGGGACTTTTGTAACATAAAAGACTGATTACCCCAGTAATATCTTCAATATAAATTCCTGGACTCTGGATGATGATGTTCAGAGTTTGCTAGGTTGAAATAATTTTTTGTAAAATAGAAATTTGACCACACTGGCTTCAAGAAGATACACAAGGGCCAATCCTGATCCAAATCCTCCCACTGTGTTTGAAAATCCTAATCTCATCCCAAGAATAGTCAGAATACAAGAGGGACCACTAAGTCCTAGACCTATTTTCAGATCCCACACTTGGCCCAGTGAGTGGTTTTTTGTAGAAGATCTTTCTTTTGATGAATGTTTTGAGCTTTCTTTGTTTAGAAGTAAGTCTGAAACTGCACTTGATGACATAGTTTTAGATCCAGAATTTCTTGTAGATATTGAAGTTCAAAGGGCAAATATATCAATTGATGATTATATTTTGAATTCCCCTCAGTCATCTATCATTGTAACCAATATCTCTGAGCCTTTAGAGTCATTAGGAACAACATTTCCTCCCCTTAATTCATCATCATTTCCATCAGTTTCACAAGTTAATTCTCGGCTTTCATCTTCTCCATCAACACCTCCCTCAAATTCTAGTAGCACAAACACTGTTGTAAATCCACCTCGAGTCATGGCTACTCGGTATGCACCCCTAGTTTTACCTCAAAACCTAAATGATATGCCTGCTGATTACCAAAGTAAAATTCCTATCTTTGATGCCACTCAAAGCATCATAGCCCAGCAACATGTTGATAACATGAATGACTTTTTTGATCTGCACGAGGTAGAGGCATAGAATGTAATCACAAGGTTGTTTGTCCAAAGCTTTGGAGGTGAAGTTAGAAAGTGGTTCAGAGCCTTACCAGTAGGCTCTATTCGCACTTTGCAGGAGTTACATACACAGTTCTTAGACCGATGGGAGGTAAAGAAAAACCCACTCCAAATTTTGTCTGAATATGAAAATATTAAAAGAAATGTGGGTAAAATTGTACAAGATTATTGTGTGAGATTTAATATTGTATATAATTCTATTCCGGCCAATCTTAAACCCCCTGTGGGATTAGCCTTGCTCAAGTTTTCGGCTGGTTTCGATGCTGATATGGCATATCAGCTACGAGAAAGAGATCCTACCACACTTGAAGACATGCAGAAGATAGTGGTGAGCGTAGAGGCCAATCTACTAGCTAGAAGAGCTTAGTAAAAGGCTGAAAAGAGAGTAACTGTGAAAGAGGAAGCCTCTCCTTTGGACAGAAAGATGGATGCTTTGATTCGAACAGTCGAAAAGATGGTTGATCGGCTGACAATTTCAGATAGGCCTGAAGCACAAATCAAGAATCCAAATTTCAGAGGACATCAACAGTCGCAATTCAGAATTAAGCAGAGAGAACAGAGAGCGCAGGACCAAACAATGCCACAACAACAGATCAGAACCCCATTGCAGCAAAATTATATTCAGGGAAAGGAAACAGATGATGATGATGATCCTGTGATTGAAGCCAATCATTTCTTCACTACAGATGGTGCTCCCATCTTTCTCACAAAAGATGAAGAATACACGGAAATTGTAGACATTCGAAGGGACAAAGATTTCATATTGGCTAATGACATAGTGTTAGAAGAAGAATATAACGATTACCAAAGTGGATACATGAACGCCTTATCAGCGCAACAGAAGCAGTACTCTTTGAGGAGCAGGGATGTGCTGATCAATCCCATTCAGAAAATAAAGGACATGTAATTGAAGAACGATTCTTCAAATACTCAAAAGAAAGGAAAAGAGCTTGCTGATCCTTCCCCCAACAAAACATCTTCAGCGATCAATAGTGCAAATGAAAAGAAACAACATAGCCCAGCAAAGGAGCAAGTAGAGAAGAAAGATCCTCCCATCAAAGAGGTAGAAAAATTTCCTTCTTTTAATTTAGAAAATGAAATTTCTAAGCTGAAAGTGTCTATGCCCTTGACTGAGTTGGTGAAAAATAGTGCTTATAAAAATCAGGTGTCCAGAATTTTGCAAATAGACTCTGTATCAGATATGGTTAATGTTGAAGATGACTACCCTGAACTTATCTTTGGTCCAGCCACAGAAGATCAATCTGAAGAAAGTGAAGTCCCTCCCTTTTACCTGAGTCTTAGATTACATGAATTCATCTTACATAATGCTATGTTGGACTCTGGAGCCTCAAATAATTTGATGCCCAAAGCCATTATGGAGAAGTTAGGACTTGATATTACCCGCAAATACCATGATTTGTATTCCTTTAACTTTGGTAGGGTCCATTGTATTGGTCTAATCAAAGACTTGGTAGTATCTTTGGATCAAATCCCAGCCAAGAATGTCTTGATGGATGTAGTTGTTGCCGATATTCCACCATGGTTTGGAATGCTTCTATCTAAGTCTTGGGGTGCAAAACTTAAAGGAACCATGCAGCTTGACTTCTCTTATGCCACCATTCCATGTTTGGTCAGTTGAGAAAACTATATAGGGAGAAGAAAATGAAATATATGATCACTAGCAAAGAGAAGCCAGTTAATCATCCCATTAATGCAGTCCACACAAATTTAGAGTCATTTGTATTATATTCAGATGGTGGTTTGAATGATGAAAATGTTCAGTTGGTAGAAGTGGATGAGATACCTGAAATTTTAGAAAATTTTAGGGAAGTCCTCAAACAAGAAAAAGATAAAGTAGCTAGCACTTTTGAGCTTCCTGCCTACCAGTAGCAAAAGGACAATGAACAGCAGAAAGATGTAGAAATCAGTCAAGATAAAGTAGAGAAAGAAGAAAAAGTTCAGCAACTATAGGAAGAATAAGAAGGCCTTTGGAGCATGGACTTTGATGGAGCTATTGGTAAGGACGGTGTTGGTATTGGAATTTGGATTCGGAGCCCTATTTTCCAGCCTGAAAAAGTTCCTAGTAATGTTAGAGTATGTTCTTACAAATTGGCTTTTGATTGCTCTAACAATGAAGCAGAGTACGAAGCTTTGATTGCAGGTTTGAAAATTTTGAAGAAGCTAAATGCAAATAGGATTTCTGTCTATGGAGATTCAGAGCTGATAATCAAACAGGTCAAAGGAGAATACCAAGCTAAGCATCCACGATTGAGGGCCTATAGAAACATATTCCTAGACATCTTGAGGACATTTCCTGAGTACACTTTGACAGCAGTACCCAGGATGCAGAATATTATTGCTGATTCTCTTGCCACTACTGCAAGCAATTTGAAAATTCCAATGAATTCCAACAACAAGTTTGAGATTTATGTCAAACATAGGCCTGCTGTTCCTGACAATTTAAGGTATTGGAAAGTGTTTTTGGATGACAATGAAATCAATGCTTTTCTGCAGAGTGAGGAAAATTTAAGGATACTCCCATAGAGGGGGACTGTGATGTTGATGATCAAGAAATCAAAACAAATCAGATGGACATATTGCAGCTGAAAGATAATGTAATTCCTAGAGGTATCATACCTTTAGAGGAGCTTTTTGATCAAGATGATGTTGCAAAGAAACCAAGATTAGTGCCTACTGAGAAAGGAGTTGAAGATGTGAATCTTGGAACAGCTGACAAGCCCAAGCTTGTGAAGTTATCAAAGGCATTATCCCCTGAGGTAAAGGAAAAGTATGTCAAATTACTTTTTGAATTTTCTGATGTGTTTGCGTGGGATTATTCAGATTTGAAGGTGTATGAAAAAAATGTAATTAAACATACTATTCCCATCAAGCCGGATCAGAATCCATTTAGATAGAAGTTGAGAAGAATCAACCCAAAGCTGCTGCCATCCATTGAAAAAGAGGTAAAAAGATTGTATAAAGCTGGTATCATTGTCCCAATTAGATTTTCTGACTGGATTTCGAATTTGGTCCCATTACATAAGAAGAAAGGAGAGAAAAGGTTGTGCATAGATTTTTGGAATCTGAATAAAGCATCCCTAAAGGATAATTATCCACTTCCGAAGATGGACCATATTCTACAGAGAGTAGTTGGAGCATCAAGAATGTCACTACTCGATGGCTACTCAGGATACAACCAAATCTTGGTGCATGAGAAAGACCAAGACAAAAATACTTTCACAACACCCTGGGAACTTTCCAGTATGCCAAAATTCCATTTGGACTAAAGAACGCTAGAGCTACTTTCCAGCGAGCAATGGACCTTGCTTTTTCCAATGAAAAGGATGTTTTTCTCGTTGTTTATTTGGATGATCTGACAATGTTTTCTGGTTCCGATGATGAACACTTGCACCATTTGAGAGTTGTTTTTTAGCGATGCAGAAAATTTGGGATTTCTCTCAATCCAAAGAAAAGTCTGTTTGCCATGGATGAAGGCAAGATTCTGGGGCATATCATCTCTAAAGATGGTATCCGCATTGATCCTTCAAGAGTGGAGGCAATTCAACACATAGATCTTTCAAGAAATAAAAAGGAGATTCAAGCATTCAATGGTAAGATGAACTTCTTGTGCAAATTTATACCCAATTTGGCTGAAAATTTAAGAGAAATGACTAACATGTTGAAGAAAGATAGCACTATCAAATGGAGTGAGGAGGCTATCAAGTCATTTAATCTGGAAAATTTTGCTCTGTCCAATGCCCCAATCTTGATTAGTCCTGATTACACTCAAGATTTCATTATATTTTCATTTGCATCGGAGCATACTATGGCTGCGGTTTTGATGCAGAAGAGAGATTAGATTGAAAAGCCAATTTCCTTTTTCAATAGGACTATTAGAGATGCTACTTTTCAGTTTAATATCATTGAGAAACAAGCATTGGCTCTTATAAAGTCATTGAAGGATTTTAGAGTATATATTCTGCATTCACATACTATAGCATATGTTCCTAATGCAGCAGTATAGGATGTGTTGATGCAAACTGATCCAGAAGGTCGAAGAGGTAAATGGATAACAGCTATGTCAGAGTATGATTTGGAGATCAAACCCACAAATTTAATCAAAGGACAAGGCTTGGCAAAGCTAATGGCTCAATCAAACTTGCGTGCCCTAGATATTAATCTCATAACAGCAATGTCAGAGGATGAGGGTGAAGGTTTGCTTGTTCCAGTTTTAGAATTTTTTCTACAATCCCCATGGTATTCAGATATTTTTTATGTTCTTTAGCATCTTTCACCACCTCCAGGGATGTCTAAGAGCAAAGGTAGATCACTGAAACTCAATTCTGCTAAATATTGTATTTTAAATAGTGCTCTTTATTTGAAAGATCTAGGAGGTATTCTACTTAATTGTTTGGTTGAAGATGAGGTGCAGCAAGTGATGCACGATTTCCACAAAGGTGATTGTGGTGGTCATTTGTTTTGGAAAACTACAGCTAATAAAGTGTTGAGAGTAGGATATTATTGGCCAACTTTATTTTCAGATTTGTATAAAATAGTGATGAGTTGTCATGAATGTCAAATTTTCCAAGGGAAAAGGAAACTGCTTCCTCTTCCTTTGAAACCAGTTGCAGTAAATGCTCCCTTTCAGCAGTGGGGACTTGATTTCATAGGAGAAATCCATCCCACATCATCAACGCAGCATCGATGGATTTTGACAGGTACAAATTACTTCACCAAATGGATCGAGGCCATTCCAGCAAGGCAGGCTACAGATATGGTAATCATTCAATTCTTAGAGTCGAATATCTTATCTCGTTTTGGTTTCCCTCACAAAATTATAGCAGATAACGCAGCAGCGTTCAAATCTAAGAATATGGTGGATTTTTGTGACAAATAAAATATTGTTTTGGGCCATTCAAAAGTGTACTACCCATAAGGCAATGGCCTAGCAGAATAGTCAAATAAGTCTTTGATAAACATAATCAGGAAAATGCTGGAGGCAAACAAAAGAAACTGGCATCGAAAGCTCATCAACGTGTTATGGGCTGACAGAGTTAGCAGCAATAAATCCATAGGTATGTCACCGTTTGAATTGGTTTATGGTACTGATGTTGTCTTTCCTACATCGCTTACAGTCTCGGTCATGAGATTATTACAAGAGTTTGGCAGTGAAGAAGATGATAAACAGCGAAGGATCAATCAAATGATCCACCTACAGCAAACAAGAGAGGAAGTGTCTCAGAACGCTATTCAGTTGCAGGAGAAGATAAAGAATATCTATGACCGTAAGACCAAAGAAGAAAAGTTTCAGTTGGATGATGTGGTGTTGAGATGGGATTCATGAAATGAGGACAAAGGGAAGCATGGTAAGTTCGATAACCTGTGGAAAGGACCATACAAGATTGCAGCATACAGAGGACAGAATGCTTTCTTGCTCTCAGAAATGGATGGCTAAGATTGTCCTGGAGGACCAGTAAATGGTAGGCTTTTGAAGCACTACCACTGTTGAAGATAATGGAACAGAAAATATGTCACAATCCTTGTATATACCGTGTTATTTTTGGACAAATTTCAAGTACACAGTCATTGAAGTTTGGGGCCCAAGGTGAAGGCTATAAAACCTAAATGATATGTGTAGAGTTTGGTTTTAAATTTAGTGTTCAGTCTTATTTTTGATTCAGAGTCAATCTGCATTGTGTCAGTTTTTACTATTGTGACTCCATGCCTAATGGACAAGGCTACTTGGTCTACGGTGTTCTTGGCACCTCTAAGGAGCTACCATCCCCATTGGAGCCAATGTTAGTGTCAGTCTAGTCATACTGCCATCAGTGATAAAATTTACTCTTTTGCATTTGCATATTCGGAGTCCCATACTAATTTTCATCATTCCATTAGGTCATGGATTCACTGATGGTAGTGGTCTATCATCAGTTTTCCCTCATGTAAAACTTGTTGATTTTCCTCTCTATGGTCTTCAGTCATGAGTCACTTTCACTCTGTAAGTCATGTTATTAGGTAATAGGGTTGGTATCATTAGGTTCTAGGGCCTCATTTTGGTCAAATTAATGAGTTAAGTGTCAATAAATATCAGCAAGATCATGAGGAGGTCGAATAAAATCTAAGTCACAGCATCTGGGAAAATCAAAGAAGTGTTCTATTGAGCTTGATGTAATTTTCACCTCAAAACTATTTTTTGAGGTGAAAACATGGTACTTTACTTTTATTGTCATCTTTTATGTAATTTTATGTCTTCATATGTAATAAGTCGCACTTCAAAAGCTGCTATCTCCACAAAGTTTCCACCCTGCCTTCAACAGTGTTTTCCATAGCATTTTTAGTGTAAAATCATCTTCCAAGTATGTCCATCGGAAAGAGCCCGAAAATATATTTCCAACGGTATATTACACTCTCAATATTGACTCCTGGATCAAAATTTATCCCTAAGTGAAAGAAGGTCCCCTATATACTAATCTTTCCCCTTTCTCATTTCTCCCTTACACTTTATTTCATAAAAGTTAAATTTTTCTTTATAACCCCCCCCCCCACTTTTTCCCTATCCGATTGCATGAATCGCATTGCAAAGGCCTTTTTAAAAACATAAAGCTCCAATGTGATTGGATAATCCCCTTCTCTTCCGTTCCGATCGCACCTCCGATCCACTCGCAGCGATCAGTCACCGCTCTGATTACCCACCTTCGATTGACCCTTCCTTTATTGCATTTCTCTGATGTGATCAATCACCAATCGCAATCGGTGCTCCCAAATCGCTTTGCCTCCGCCCAATACCCCTTTCGATCTTCCGATTGCAATCATCCGGGCCCCACCATAAAGCTTCCACCCCGCTTCATTCAGAAAGGCTTTTCCCTTTGTAAATGCGAGAAATCAAATTTTAAAATATTTGTTAAGTTTTCCATCGCATCACATTACTCCATTTCACCCACTTCCCTTTCAGCTCTGATTGCAATTTCGTTTTCCCTATTACACTATCGCATCGCAGTTTTCGATCGCTCCATTATATGATGTCCCGCTCCCACTCTGATTTGCGATTGCGATTGAACTTTTCCACCCATTCAAAATAAAAGGGCCTTTTCCCTTTGTAAAGCCCAAAATCATTTTATTTTGTTTTATAAAGACTTCCCCCCCAATCTCCTATCCCCAATCGCAATCAGTGAAATCCCATTATGTAATACACCCGCCTCGAGCCCCGATTACGATTGCGTTTTACTCCTCGGTCCCACCAAAATCCCCCGCTCTTTCCAATTAAAAATCGTTTTTTCCTTTGTAAAAACATAAAAATCAATTTATATAAGTTTTCAAAGGATTCCTCCCATTTCTCATTTCATCGCCCTTTGTTCAATCGCATCGCAAGTTTTGTCGTAAGTTAACATTTCAAAATGCCCACTCCTCTCCCGCTCCGATTGTGATTGCGATTTCCCCTTTCCCTTTACGCTAATCGTAATCGCAATGTTTCCATCGCATCGCATATTTTTCAATCGTTCTATTCCAAATATCTTTCCTCCCTTTTGATCTTCCGATTGCGAATCGGGCCCACATCCCTTTCCATTTTCTCTTTTTATTCAAAAGAGGTCTTTCTTCATTAAAGGCGTAATTTTACTTTTCAATGGTTTTCAAAGGAATTTTCTTCAAAGTTGGTTTTCTTCGAAGGAAAAAAAAAACAAGGAAACAATCAACGGCCGAGAACTAATTATGAAGCATAGAGAATCATTTCAACTTGTCTTCTCCTCTATTTAAAGCAAATATAACAGTGAATCCTCAGATGTTCAAAAATGTATTGTTGCTCCTTCTTTTCACGGGAAAATTGTTGATTTTCTTTCTATGATTGGATTTCAGTTCTGAGCTAGTAAAACAACTCCTCTTTCTATGGATCTACTCCCTTAGATTTCTGTCTATTTAATGTAATTTTCAGTCATTTGTAAAGTAAGGAGAATAGTGTGGAAATAGTTTGGAAATCAAGGAGGATGCTCTGCGCTCCATTGTAACAGTTTGACAGGGAATTAATAAGATACGCAACTCTAATTTGTGGGATCCATGTGGTATGAATTTTAGAATTTTTTCATTCCTTTGTGTTCATCTGTGAATTTTTTATGTTCACCATATATTCATAAACATCTCTGGTTGAATGCTTTCAAGTTATATGGGTAGAATCCATTTTTGATGCTCTACCTTGGGAAATCATTCAATATTCTATGTTTTCTTCTGTTTGAAAAGGATCCATCTCCTATGCCCTTTTCAGCTCCTCACCAGTCTTACCATCCCATCATTATTTAAACTTAATTGCTAAAATTTCCTGCCTACCTTGCCCATGAACACTCAGATTCTCGATTTCTCGAATTTCGCTCAAACCGCCCATCTTTTCCACATAATAACCGAAATTTATAAAAACATTTTCCGATTATACTCAGCCTAAAAATTCCCATTTTGGTGGCACACTTGTCAGAATATATTTTTCAAGAGAAAGAGCCCTCTCCCCGACCTTGTGGGCTAGCTACAAGGCTGGAGCGTGGCTCTGAAGTTACCTCGATTTCCTTCTTTTCTGCACCGAGGTTCAAATCAGTGATAATGGTGCTCTTGGTCCTCGTAGGTACAGTTTTTAATTAAAAATTGTTTCGTGTATCACTGGATATTCCTTAAGTTTCTTTTCAATTTGATAACCTTGTTGAAGAAGCCAAGACTATACCTCTCACCTATATTTGAAAAATGAACCTGCTTTATGACTTTTAACACCTATACACAGAAAAATTATCATTTTTGCAATTTCTCCCTATGACTGATATTCTGCCATGTTTTCATCTTTAAGCAATGAAGAAAAAACCTCTTGGTGGGAGAAATACCCTAGCAGTAAGTATAAACAACAGCTTGGTATTTTGAGATGTCCCACCTTCATTTGAAACATTGCTTGCCTTGACCTTATCAATTTTCTTGTAAGAAAACACTTTTGACAGTCTTGTAAAGTGCCATTCATGTTCATCTATCTTTTGCAGAATAGTCATTTGATAAGGAGGCCCTTTTTGGGAGTTCCACTGCTTTGCTATAAACCAGGGGTATATCTTTTTCTCAAACCACTTGAATATGCCTCTAACTGTTCTTTAGAAAAAATACCCTTAAACTGATATTTCTTGCCTCTTTTTGTTGATACTTTCGTCATTTTTCTACCTTTGTTGTAGTGGAGTATTGATTTTCATGCCTACCCTTCTTCATCTTCTTTAAACCTATGATTTTACCTTTTGATGAAGTGGATTTAATGCTTGTCTGCCAAACCCTAGAAGGTAGTTTGAAAACCCGTTGAAACCATCTACTGTGATGAAGGAGGCTTCTTTATCACTATTTGACCATCTTTGTCCATCTTCCCAAACTTCTGAGTTTTTGGGGGATGCTTATAAAAAGCAAACAGTGTCGTCTTCTAAGTTCTCAAAGAAAAACTTATCAAACTTATTACTTATGTCTAAAAGTATTCAATGACCATTTGAAGCGGTTGAGGTGTCCTTTTCTTTTGTAACCCTGGTATTGCTTTATTTCTTGATCAAAACAATGATAAACCCTTATTCCCATCAAACCCATAGCTTGCTGCTTTCTTCTTGGTTGTGAGTGGTTTTCTTGTGATGGTGCCTCTCATTACTTTACCTCTTGCTAGGTTGATATCCCTTTGACTCTTTTGCAGAAATGTAAGCAAGGGGCATTTATCCCCCTACAAAACTTGTGCTTTAGGCCAAATACCTTTTGAATGATCTCTTTAATGAGTTTAAAACAATATCATCAATCCTTTCCTTCTTTGAATGCAGTTTATTCATATCGGAAAAACAGAGTTTGTAGGACACCAAATCCACCCTATGACTTTGTGAAACTCTAGGTGGCCTAGTGGAGGGATTTTGGGACTTGGCTTTTGGACTGAAACCTAGAACCTGGGATTTATCAAGTGTGAGACAGAGTTCATGATAAAATAATGTGTTGAAGACCCAAAACCCAATGTACTTGATTTATTAAAGAATCTACAAAGATAGTTTGACACTATCAGTGTTTAGGAGTAGTTTGGGGGACACAACAAGCTGATTGATTGGTGAGCTTAGATAACATTGGGGTCTTCAGGTGAAACAAAAAAAAGGGATTTGGGTCAAAGGTGACAAGATATAGATAAAATGGGTGACATGGGCTCTTAATGGGTATTTTGAGACTGGTAGGAAAAGCTAGATAGGATGAAATGCTGAAATAGTGAAAAATTATCTTAAGGATAATGAAGGCAGTGAGATTTCTAGAACTCACAATGTCTATGAACTTTGTTTCTAGAAATCTTGGGATAATCATTTAGTCATCTAAATAGGTAAAAATTGCTGATGAATAACAGTGGCTCCACTTGGGGAGGGTAGCTCCTTTTCAGGAGGTGTCCAGAATTTCATATCTCTTGGTTTTATGGAGACCAGTGCCTCATCCATTTGGCGGATTTTCTTCTTTTCTTTTGTTGTTGCTTTCCTGAAGTAATGATTTTGATAATCTGAAAGCATGATTAGCTCAAATTCACTTCTACCTACCCAACCTATTTCCCTAACATTTTCTCTTCCTTGGGTGCACTTGAACTGGAAAACCCATTGACATCTTTTCTTTTTGAAAGCAAAGAAATAAACTATCTACTTCTACACTTATTTCTTCCAAGAGTTCAGATTATGCTAGTGAACTCTACTTATTCTCTACCTAGTCTATTTGACTGTCAAGATTAAGTAGTATGATAGACTTTGTTCACTAAGCTAAAAACATGAAATTGAAAACATGACTAAATCAAGATTAGACAATCTGATTTGTCGTGGGTTTGTGTCATAAAAAAAAGCTGCACACAAATGTTATTTTTGTACAAAATAAGACTTAGAAAAATAAGGGCTAGGATACATAGTTTTCTATTCATCCCTATTTTTCTCCTTGGTTCTGTTTTGAGCATGTGGAACTAGTATCTTTCTTTCCTAATCTATTTTCTTCGACAAGTCAAGCTTCAATGATTTGACCAGCATTATTTTCACTAACTTATCAACAATAAATTTAAAACATGTTCAGCCATGATTAGGCTAGACAGTTGAAAAAGACATTATTTTTGCACTAGTAGTGGAATTTAGGATTGCACACTTTCAGTATTACTATTTTTTTGGTATGGGGTTGTACCCTGTTTTTTGAATCTGCCCTCTTTTCCATTTTTTCCTATGTTTTTGTGTTTTTCTCTTTGTGACTCTTTTTTCACACAATGGTATGTTCAATGAGTGAAAATTTTAAAGCTAAGTATCTTGAAAAAATTAGTGTTTGAGCATCCTGTCTTTGAAAGGATCTCCAAACATTTTTTGTCCATTCAACTCTTGTAAATAGAGAATATAGTTACCTCCATTTGACAACATGGTATAAGGATTATTCCAGGGGTTTTCAGAAAACCCATGATCTCCTTGGTGCTTCCTCTTTGACCCTTGCTTCTAAAACATGTTCGTGTCAAAGATCTTCCTTAAGTAGGCAAGGTATTCTTTGTCATCATTAAAACAAATGATGAAGTCATCCATGTATGCCATAGTGAAAAAATTTAAAACTGAAGGCATAGTTTTTCGGAAGGTGTCTCCAGCACTTTCTAGCCCAGGAAGTATTTTTTTAAACATGCAATTTTCCCAAGAAAATTTGAAAAAATCTTTGAGTTGATTGATCTGAAGTGGTATCATCTAATGGTAACCTAAAAAACTATCATGCAACGAGATTTGGTTAGAAAACCCTACCCTTTGTAAAGTATGATCTT
Source organism: Pinus albicaulis (assembly GCA_034641835.2). Taxonomy (NCBI): domain Eukaryota; kingdom Viridiplantae; phylum Streptophyta; class Pinopsida; order Pinales; family Pinaceae; genus Pinus; species Pinus albicaulis. Next base: position 1,324,123,239 of record CM076572.1, read on the forward strand.
TTTTGGTAAAAAGGTACTTGTTCTTTTGGAAGGGTTGATCCTGGTACCTAAAGTCTATAAAAAGCCTATGTCTTTTTTCCTTCTTTCTAAGTGAACTCAACTGCTCAAGATTTTCATGATTCTTTTTTAAAGGAGGGATTTTTAGAACAATGGCTGCGTTACAAGGTTTTAGACTAGCCTGCCTACACACATAAGCATTCTGAATTTTTTTGCATAGCCTTGTATTTATTTGTTTTGTGTGTAGTGATAAGTTTCTAGATAACTTAATCATTTCAGGTCTCTCAAGGTTACCCATGCTACCTTTTTCTATATCAGCTTTAGCAAGGACTTCTTTGGGATCTATAGCAATATTTGTGAAAATTGACAATTTTTCTGAAAGGGAAAAATTCTTGGATGATGAAGTATCTAGGTAAGGTAAAAACATAAGACTATCTTGTTCCAGATTCCCAAAGATTTGTGTTTTGTGAGGGTATTTTTTTTTTTGGATTAGCAAAAGTAGGAAGTTGTGTTTTTGTGGTTTTCCCTTCCTTTGAGCAATCAGTTTCCTGTTCTAAACTGGTTTTTGTTTCTGACATTTCATTTTCAATTGGCAGAATTACCTTGTGGTGTTTCAGGGTTGTGATAGTTTTGACTGTCGAACTCATCATAGAGGGACTGATCTAATTGTTATAGTGTGCTTATATCTTCACGATCTTCATTCACTTGTTCATCAAGGTCATTTTAATTATACAAGATGAATGAGTCCAAGTCTGAATGAATGGAATAGATAGGGGTGTTGTTGGGTCTGTCTAAGCTACTTACCATATACTTCGTGTGAGATTCCCAGTAGAGTCTCCTTGTTTGGTTAAAATTTGGGATGGTAGCATAATACATGTCAAGTTGGAGGTTCCCCAAAATTTTAGCTCCCCAATATCGGGATAAAAGCATGTCATATTTGGGGGGAATTTCAACCATGAATATGTCCATGACCAGGCTCTTAGCAGGGATTTGTGTTAGATTGACATGTAAGTCCTTGATTAAGCCAAAGCACTTAACCCTGATTGAATCGAAGGAATATAGATATTTGTAGGGCCTGGTTATTTCTAGGCCTAATCTTTCCATCACTACCTTTGGCATGAGGTTGTGAGAGGCACCAGAGTCTAGCATGGCATTATGTAGGATTTTGTCATGTATGTTTAGGCTAACATAGAATGGGGGAATGGCTCCTTCTTGGTATTTTCCATCTACTTCTGGTCCAAACAACAGCTCTAGTTTATCATCTATCAAATTCAGAGTATTGGTATCATTTCCTATGTTCAAAACTTTCAAAACTTGGGAGTCATACATATCCTGAGCTACAAGTTCAATGAGAGGGATGGTTATTTTGATTTTAGTGATCTCTCCATCAAAACTGGAAGGTACTTGAGTTTTGGACATATTTACATCAGTTTTATCAACCATAAATTTTTCCACATTTTTAATTTGCTAATTTTGATTCAGGGCTTTGGTCAGTAGAGTTTTCTCAGGTCCACTAGCAGAGGTGCTAGGACAGCTTGTGTCAACACCTAGTTGGCTAGTTTTATCCTTGTTAGGATCATTTTTCTTAGCCATGGTGTTGTTATTGTTTGTTGTTATTTTAATAATTTTTTAGGGAGTTTTCTTAACAACAGTGTCTGAGTTGTTTTTCCTGGAGTTGTATTGGTTTTTCTTACTCCTAATATCATATTGCCTATGGACTTCCATTATGGAATTTTCTAATCTCAATTCGTGGTCTTCAGAATCTTCATAGCTTGTTTCATCTTGGTTTGAGGAGAAAAAACCTTGTTCTTCTTCTGTGAGAAAAACATGACCCTCACTATTAGAGCCTATTAAGTTTAGATGATTTTCATTTGGTTGTTCGATATCTCTTTCCCCTTCATCAACATAGTTATATTGGAAGGGTGGCTTGCTTTGTTGATCATTTTCCATTGGTCTGTTTTGGGGTGGGTCTCTTCTAAAATTCTGATTCCGGTTTCTGTTTCGGGGATTTTGTTGGTTTTCCCTAGGGGGTGTTCTTTTGTTTATGATTATTCTCTCCATCATTCTTTTCATGGTCCTAAGAAGGTTGTCCATATTGGAATCAGATGAGGAGGTGGAGGGCATGGTGTCATCTTTGTAGGTTACCCTCTTTTTTGATCTTAGCCTAGCTCTTTTTTCAATTAAGTTGGCCTCTACACTTATAACTCCCTTTTGCATGTCTTCTAAAGTTAGGGGATCTCTTTCTCTCAATTGATAGGCCATGTCGGGGTCAAAACCTTTCGGGAATTTAGCTAAGGCTATGCATAATGGGGGTTCCATGTTTGGCGGTAGTGCGTTGTAAACACTATTGAACCTAGTGCAATAGTCTTGGACACTTTTCCTCATGTTTCTTTTAATATTTATATATTCCGAGAGGATCTGAAGAGGGTTTTCCTTGATTTCCAATTTGTTTATGAAAGTTTGGTAAAGGGAAGGGAGATAATGTATGCTGTTGGGAGTTAGGCTTTTGAAACATTTCTTAGCTTCTCCTCCTAGGCTTTGGGCAAACATCCTCATTTTCATGGTTTCCTCTTCTAATTCCATGTAGTCAAAAGCATCATTCATTCTATCTACATGTTGTTGGGCAGTGGTGGATTCAACCCCGGTGAAGTGTGGAATTCTGGATTGGTAATCATTTGGCAAAGTTACCAATGGCTGTGGTAACACAAGGGGTGCATACCATGCTGCCATGATAGGAGATAATGGTGGATTTACAAGCGAAGGATTTGTGATATGAGATGGAGTGGTTTGCACAGTGGAGTGTGAATGGGTGTGGCGGAATTACTCGGACCAGTAAACTGATTCTGAGTAGATTTGGGGTGAAAGGAGCCAAAGTGATGGAGAAGTTGGAAATCAGGTGGTGTGGAAGGAGAAACTTCTCCGCTAGGACTCTGCCGCAAGTATATGGGCTCAAGATCGATATGGTCGATTCTACTTTGTGACTTGGTTCTGAAAAGGTTTCTAGCATGGGGCAAGTCAAACTAGGGATATTGCAAGGCTGTAAGATGTTTAGGTACAGAGCTTGTTTTATGAATGGTCCTATTAGTAGCTAAGTTTCTAGTTACTGAATTTTTCCACAAAATCCTTTCCGGGTCATCAGCTATAGTAGGAGGGTTTTGGTCCGGATCAGATCTGGTATTGATTCTTCATGAAGCCAGATTTCAAACTCAAAATTTAGAGAGGCTAAAAGTTTTCAAACTTTTTGAAAATTTTACCTCTTTTATGTTTGCTAAACTCACACAGTGTGTGACTAGGGTTCTATACTTCCCAGGGTTGATTCGGCACAATCCTATATGGTTCTAGGGACACTAGTAAAGTTATAAGGCCTACTGGAGGCTAGTGGAGTCACCAGGTGGATATTTTAGTTGTTTTGAAGATATGTGTCTATGGTCCACCACCAATACTAACAAGAAGCCAATCTAGGAATTTTTTGGGGTTTTCTGAGTTGTTATATGCATCCCAAAGGTTTGTAAGAGTGTCCTATAGCTGAGTCATCATTTTTCTAGGATGGTGAAAAAGCTAGATTCTACTTTTAGGCTATCAGTTAAGTTCTATATTATTTGACGAAGGTTTCTAAAGTCCTAAGGGATACTTAGATTGTCACTAACATTAGAGGTTGCATCATGATCACAATTGTCTTGATGAAAGTGATGAGGTGATTTACAAATCACAGGATCTCAAAGTTTAACTTAGGGTTAAAAGAGTCTGTAAGATTTTTTAGGCTACTATGTACTCAGTCTCACCGTGATCACCATTATGTTAGTGTGGCGATGAGGTGGTAGATGAACCACCAAATACTATCAGTCAAACTTGAGGGTCCAAAGAGTCTTAAGAGGTGTTCATCCAACTATATACTTAGAAGGTCTCACCGTGATCACCATTATGTTAGTGTGGCGATGAGGTGGAAGATGAACCACCAGATACTATCAGTCAAACTTGAGGGTCTAAAGAGTCTTAAGAGGTGTTCAAGAAACTATATACTCAGAAGGTCCCACTGTGATCGCCATTATGTTAGTGTCCCGTGATTTGGCAGATTGGAAAAACAAATGATAGGGTAACATCAGACCAATCATTCGAGTCCTAGGACCTAGCCTTCCTGGACTCAGAGAGGGCTTTCTCTATTATGCGAAGGATGTGAACTTGTTCGCTTTGGATGATTGATTTTAGGCTAGTTGTTAAGTATAGGTTTGTTTGTTTTTTTTGGTTGGGGTAAGATGATCAAGGAGGATATGTGGAGTGAGAGGTTATCAAATCAATTGGGCAATGGAGTCTATGAATTTATTGATATCTCGATAGAGAATCTCGGTACATCACAGGGCAAATCTAGTGTAGTCAATGGATCTTTAAGTTTATGTGTGAGGTGAAATGGACAATAAGTTTGGGAACCAAGGTAGGGAAAAGGGAAGTTAAGAATTCTTTGTCAAATACCTATGAACAGGGAGGTCTTTAATATTGATAATAAAAATATACTAATCATGAGATAGGGCACACCATTTACTCAGTGACAATACTTTTAAACAAACAAACACTGAATATAAACAATCCAGTAGAACACGGAAGCAAGACAACTTATCTAACTTCAATATTCAACTTTCAAGATTTGAAAACATATAAGAAACGGATAGCATTAATAAATGAAGAGGGAACGCATAAACATCATTCATTAAACTATAAAGAGCTTCGAGGAAAACTGATAAGCATATTCAAAGGGCAAGATCGAAACAAGACCTCTTTGACTTAGCTTATCAATCAATACATCAAAGAGAGATTTCAAGACAGAGTTTAGATAGCATTAAACAAGCAGGGCTTACCATGAATCATGTTTATAAACTAGCATACTAATCAAATAATGAAATAGACAAGATTAGGTGGGCCTAAGGAGCAATGAAAATTTCTTTAAGCTAACCCAGTAGTAGAAAACATGAAAACAATAGCTAACAAGAGGACTTAGGTGCCTCAAAAAACATTTCTCATCCTATACTTTTCTGAGCTATTGCAAAATAGAAAGATGGACATATGGAAAACAATAAAAAACATGAACATATGAGAGATACATCACCATTAACTAGAATTAGGGATCCTGTAAGCAAACCTTCATCACCATCAATCAAGGTAATCCATCCACAAGATCCACAACACTAAATTGTTCTTCAAATTTCAAAAATCATGTATTTCTCTTAACACATCAAGTTCCCAATTGTTTACAATGAATCCTCATGCCGTATATAACAATCAAGGAAGAGGAAAACGAAAGAGAGTATCTAGAAGCCTATTGGCCAACAAGAAATATCCTAAGTTGTTCTTGAGGCTTTGCAAAGCCCAAGGCACAAAAATATCTAACAAATATATTTTCTGACTATAAATAGAAATTAAATTGACTTTTAGGCCTGACATGCATTTGAAAACTTGCTAAACGCACATTCTGTCCAGTCACCAACAGGAGCGCAACATACTGTGTCAAACTCTGAAATTATGCCTGGAGCACAGCACAAAAATAGGCTTTTTTGCAGTAGTGTTTTGGAGGCCTTCCCGATGTCAGAAAATGCCTCGTGATGGCTCCTTGGAAATCCATTTAAGTCTACGTTCCAGATATTCCTTTATTTCTTCAATAAGACCTCTGAAAGTTGCCCAAAAAGTGAAAAATCCGAGACTTCTGGGAGCATAGCACATGCTTAGAAGAGTGGGCAGAAAGGTGAAAATTTGAGTGTTTTTGACCCTTTTGGGGGGTCAAAACAACTCCAATTGAGCTGAAATTTGTTGAGCATACTCCTCTAATGATGGGGAATCCAAAAATTTAAACCTATCCTCTTGAAGATTCCCTGGGAAAAAGCGCAGCACAGGGTGTGTTGCGCTCCTAGCCTCAAAATTTGCAAAAAACAAAAAATTGTTCAATTTCTCTCAAATTTGGTAGTTAGGTGCCTTATGGGTCCCTGGAGACCTGTAGAGAAGCTTGGGCCCAAATACCAAGCCTAGCTTGGTCTTTTTCATCTTTTTTTTATGGGCCCTCATTTTGGGCAGTTTTGAGTTTTTTCCTTGCAAAGTGGTTTCTTTGTTTATAGTGCTCAGTCATTGTTCTTTGCAAGTTCAAATCTCTGTTTGCATTCTCCAGTTTGGTCTCAAGATGTATGTTGGCCCTTTCAAGACATGATTCCATGTTATGTGCAATTTCTATGGCAAGGAGTTCAGTGAGGGGAAATTTTTGTGCTTGGGCTGATTCTTGCTCCCTTTATTGTGCCAAATCCTTTCTTAGACCCATAGTTCTAGGCCTCCTTCTAGACTGACCCTCCTCAACCTCACTTTATTCATAGGCGCCCATGTACTCCTCCAACTTTACCTGTGCTCTTTGAGCCTCTTTTCGGTATTTGAGCGCCCTTGCTTCATAGATGGCTTGCTGGCCACTCATTTGTTTGTTCTGCATTTGTTAGAAATGAATGACATCCTTAGCTCTCTCTAATTCAGCTTCCAAATCCCTGATCTATGCATTCCTGTCTTGTAGGAGAGAGTTTTCAATTCTTGTTTCATTTTCCTCATCACTACCTATGTGAATGAGCTCAAATTCTCTCTCCTCTTCATGATTATCTTCTTCCTGTTTTACTTGTTGTTTACCTTTGTCAATCACTTGAGCTGAGGAGGATGACATGGCCCGTTGTCCTTTGAAGGCAGCAAACACATGCCTCACTCCTCTTTGATAGGTAATGGGGAAAGGTACAACAAGTTCCACTTGCAAACATTGATCATAAGTGACTTTAGGACTGCATTTTTCCTTATGGATGATCTCTGTGGGTGCATCCTTTTCACCTTGCCCTTGACTACCTTTTTGATAAGCAGTTTCACTATCTATCATGCCATCATCACTGTCAAGACCTTTAGGAATGTCATCCTCTGTTCTTGCAATACTAGAGGTGTCTTCATCATTTCTAGGTATATTTTCATTTCTATGACTTTCCTCTTCTTCATCGTTTGACCCACTATATTCACTGTCTAACTCAGCCTTTGTATCATTGTTTGCACTCTTGGTAGGGTCACTGTCTTAGGCATTCTCATCAGCCTTTCCCTTACTGTGATGGTCATTTAATTCTTCACTAGGTGAGTTCTCTAGGTTGGTTTCTTCTTCACTATCATGTTCATCATATTCATTTCTTGGTTCATGATCTTCATTGTTTTGCTCATTGAAATCACTTTCAAACTTTGTTTCTTGGTTGCCTTTTCCATATTGATCACTGTCTTCTTTGTCCTCTTTGCTTCTTTCATATGTCCCCTCTCCGCTATCCTTTGTATTTTTAGTGTCACTTTCTTCATTGTCTACTTCTTTTCCTTGTCTGTCATTTGTTTGTTGACTGTCACTAGGCTCACTGTTTTGGTATTTTTGTAGCTCACTATTTTCCTCTTGATAAGCTGCCTCTGACCCTGTGTCCTTGGAGTCATCCTCTTCACCTTTAGACCCACTATTTTGGCCCTTTTTCTCATCATCTGGCTGACTTCATTCTTCATTTTCATAATCCTCTCCCTCACTGCTTTCTTCATTTGCATCACTGCTTTTATCACTTTCTTTTGTATCAATGCTTTCTTCTTGGCCATCTCTACTTTCTTCTTGGCCATCTTCCTCTCCTTGACTGCTTTATTCACTTTGATCATCCTCTTCCTCACTGCTTTCTTCATTTGCATCATCCTCTCCCTCACCACTTTATTCTTGGCCATCTTCCTCTCCTTCACTGCTTTCTTCATTTTTATCATCCTCTCCCTCACTGCTTTCTTCATTTTCTGATTTCTTAGGGGAAGGTGAATGAGGAAGGTCTATTTTAGGAAATGATTCATGTGAAGAAGATGAACCAAGGTCAGTGGAGAGTGATGGAGGTGTGTGAGGAGGATTTTGAGATGATGATGGCAGACTTTGCAGAGGGATGGGCTATGGAGTTGTAAAATCATCATGGGCAATGAAAACTTTCTAGGGGATGCCTTGTTGTTCTAGTTGGTGTGAGAAAATCACTTTGATGAGGGAATGATGAAAAGGCTTTACATTTGTTGGGATGGAGGCCTCTTTTTCATGATGGAAGACATTTTCTCAATACTTTTTCAAAGGTAGTAGGGCATATGTAGCAGCTTGGTTTTGGTGAAGTGCATGAGGAGTCTGATGTGGTAGGAATAGACTCTGGAGAACCTGCCGTCACAGGTGAAGTATTTCATAATGATCTTCTTTAGGAGAACATATCTGTCCAATGGATGAGAGAAGGGGAACATGGTTTTGCAATCAGCTTGACAACTTGGTTTCAAGAATGGGCGATAGTGGCTTAGGTCCAGATGCATTTGTTTGAACCACCTTTCTCCTATGCAAGGTATTCCAGTGGCCCTAGAGATGGCATTGGTGGTCAACTCAAATTTCACCCCGGCTAGGTGTACTTGATGATTATGAAGGTTTAGGGTAAAGAGCTTGGTCAATTGAGGGTGAATCTGGATCTCTTTTACATTTTTATAGAATTCATAGAACCCCAATTCTTGAAAACAGGAAAAAATAGTAGGGGAGGGTATCAACTCTTCAGTGCTTATAGGTTCAAACCTATTTGGCATCCCTTCCTTCCTTTGCTGCTTTTTAGGCCTTTGACTTGCCTCATCAATGTCAACATTATCTTCTTCAGAAATTTTGTTTTTTTACCCCTGCCTCAAAATCCTTAAAGAGAATTGGCACTACTTGTAGAATGATGTGACAATGCTGAATGAGATGGCGAAGTTTTCCAATTAGGTCGAGGCCCAGCAGTGTGTAGGCTAAGTGTTTTCTTTAGGATTTCACTGCCTTCTCTAAGTAAACTTTCAATTTTCTTTGTGACCTTATCTTTAGAAAAACATGAACATGAAGGAAAAGTTTAAAATACCTCTCTAAATGCCTCCACAATAGAAAAAAATAGCTCAAAAAACGTGCCTGGGCAGCAAGGGTCACCTCCTGAATGTATTTTTGTGCAGAGGCTGCACGTTGTGGTAAGAGTGCACCACATCTTCTGTCAGGCGGCTCGGGTCACCTCCTGAACATGAAATCGGGTAGAGGCTGCACACTGTGGCGGGAGCGCAACACAACTTCTGTCGAGCAGCTCAGGTTACCTCTTGAACGCCTAATCGGGCAGAGGCTGCACGCTGTGGCAAGAGCACAACACAACGTTTCTCAGGCGTCTCAGATTACCTCCTAAACGTGTTTTCGTACAGAGGCTCCACGTCACCTCCTTAACGTGTTTCGTGCTGAGGCTCCACGTTGTGGCAGGAGCGTAGCATAGTATCGGGTGACCCTGAACGGGTTTTCATGCAGAGGCTGAACGCGGCATTTTTCATAGGCACGCAGTGCCTCCGGACAAGAGCTCAGCGCCAAATGGAAATTAGCACAGGGAGACACTACATGAGCGCAGCGCAGCTACTCAGGAGCGCAACGCCTGAAAATTTTTTCCTGAGGACTCTGTCGGAAAATTCATAAAAACTCTCACTCCTTCTGCAAATATCCAAATGGTGAATGGGAGATGCTTTGTTGGAGCTGTTTTATACCCTTTAATAAAAATTAAAGGTAAAACCTACTTTATAAGGTTTTTTCCCTTTTTATTTTTCTCACTGTCTTCCTTTGGCTCTTTGGTCCTATAGGTGGGCAGTTTGATTAAAACATTGTTCTTTTTACTGCTAGAGGCCTCTTAAGTTTCTTTTCAATTTGATAACCTTGTTGAAGAATCCAAGACTATACCTCTCACCTATATTTGAAAAATGAACCTACTTTATGACTTTTAACACCTATACATAGGAAACTAATCATTTTTACAATTTCTCCCTGTGACTAATATTCTGCCATGTTTTCATCTTTAAGTAATGAAGAAAAAACCTCTTGGTGGGAAAAATACCCTAGCAGTAAGTATAAATAACAACTTGGTCTTTTGAGATGTGCCACCTTCATTTGAAACATTGCTTGCCTTGACCTTATCAATTTTATTGTAAGAAAACACTTTTGACAATCTTGTAAAGTGCCATTCATGTTCATCTAACTTTTGCAGAGTATTCATTTGATAAGGAGGCCCTTATTGGGATTTCCACTGCTCTACTGTAAACCAGGGGTATATCTGTTTCTCAGGCCACTTGAATATGCCTCTAATTTTTCTTTAGAAAAAATACCTTTGAACTGACATTTCTTGCCTCTTTTTGTTGATACTCTGTCATTTTTCTACCTTTGGTGTAGTGGAGTATTGATTTTCATGTCTGCCCTTCTTGATCTTCTTTAAAACCTCTGATTTTACCTTTTGATGAAGTGGAGTTAGTGCTTGTTTTCCAAACCCTAGAAGGTAGTTTTCAAACCCTTTGAAACCATATGCTGTGATGAAGGAGGCTTATTTTTCACTATTTGACCATCTTTGTCCATCTTCCCAAACTTCTGAGTTTTTGGGGGATGCTTAGAAAAAGAAAATAGTGTTGTCTTCTAAGTTCTCAAAGAAAAACTTATCAAACTTATTACTTATGTCTAAAAAGTCTTCAATGACCATTTGAAGGGGTTGAGGTGTCCTTTGCCTTTGTAACCATGGTATTGATTTATTTCTTGATCAAAACAGTCATAAACCATGATTCCCATCAAACCCATACCTCACTGCTTTCTTCTTGGTTGTGAGTGGTTTTCTTGTGATGGTGCCTCTCATTACTTTACCTCTTGCTAGGTTGATAGCCCTTTGACTCTTTTGCAGAAATGTAAACAAGGGGCAGTTGTCCCCCTACGAAAATTTTGCTTCAGGCCAAATACCTTTTGAATGATCTCTTTGATGAGTTTAAGACAAGATCACCAATTTTTTCCTTCTTTAAATGCAGTTTCTTCATATCAGAAAAAAAGAGTTTGTAGGACACCAAATCCACCCTATGACTTTGTGAGACTCTAGGTGGCCTAGTGGAGGCTTTCTGGGACTTGGATTTTGGACTGAAACTTAGAATCTGGGATTTATCAAGTGTGAGACAGAGTTCATGATAAACTAATGTGTTGAAGACCCAAAACCCAATGTACTTGATTTATTAAACAGTCTATGGAGATAGTTTGAGACTATTAGTGTTTAGGAGTAGTTTGGGGGACACAACAGGCTGATTGATTGATGAGCTTAGGTAGAAGTGGGGTTTTTAGGTGAAACAAAAACAGGGGATTTGGTCAAAGGTGACAATATATAGATAAAATGGGTGACATGGGCTCTTAATGGGTATTCTAAGACTGGTAGGCAAAGCTAGATAGGATGAAATGATTAAATAGTGAAAAATTATCTTAAGGATAATGAAGGAAGTGAGAATTCTCGAACTCAGAATGTCTATGAAATTTGTTTCTAGAAATCTTGGGATAATCATTTAGTCATCTAAACAGGTAAAAATTACTGATGAATAACAGTTCCCAAGGAGCATCATGTGACAGTAATATTGGGCAGTAACACCTTCATCTAAGGAGGAGAAAGGATGGATTAGCATCCAAGGATGAGGAGAATGCACCCTTGTTTATTTCAAGGGGTTTATATTCAGAAGAAGGAGACTAATTTATGAAGCAAAGGGAGGGACAAATTAGTCCAGTAATTCATATAGTCTACTTCAGATTTTGATGGCTCTTTTCATGGAGGAATTCCACCAAGGAGTCCCCCTGATTGGAATATGAATAAAGTGTTCTCTCAACTTAGTGCAGCATGGAAATATTTGGCTAAGGAAGGAGCCTTGGGAGAAGCTACTACAGTGCTGAGAGCCTTTGATGGGTTCCAAGAAGAGGTAAGCAATTTTCTGATATGGACATTTCCATCTCCCACTAAGCTATTTGCACTGGAAAATGATTCAGAAATCTATAATGAAATGAGCATGGTGTCAAATGGCCACTCCATAGTCTTGGGGCAGCAAATGATACTTCCACACATGAGAAATATTTATGAATATGACAAGAGGGTATTAACACTCTTGCATGCATGGGCTAAACTATGGAAGTTTTGGAAGAAAGAGACCTTTCAAAAGGAGGTTGACTTCCATGTACTTCAATCTTGTCTTGAGAAAAATCAGCTGCAAGAGAGGCCAAAAAGGTGGAGTGACATTACTCCAACATGTGGCTTTGGCATTGAGCATGTCAAAGAGGAGAGTGATGGTGTGACAACTACTTCATTTCAGAATTCTACAACACTGCCATTTTTGGGAAGCTTATATCCATATTGGAAATCCCAACTATTGGTGGATTATTCAAAGGATCTTTTCACATGCATGATACTAGATGACCAGCTATAAGAGGAGGGCCATTCAGTACAAGATGAAGTCATCTATCATCATGGTAGGATATTATTATCTATAACTTTCAAGCTCAAGGAGAAGTTGCTACAAAGAGCACGTGAAGAATTCCTTTTCATCCATACTTATTCTATGAAGGCTTTCAACACTATCATGGAGTTCTACACTTGGAAAGGCTTTGAAGAGGAGCTATATCAGAATTTCAAATATGCATGAACCATGTGGAGATAGGGAAGATACATGAATCTATGAAGGAGTCAAATCAGCCACCTCGCTCCTCTTGTGGAAAGAGAAGAGATAGATCTATGCACCATTCCATTTGTATATGGAGAAATGTTGGTAAAGAATATGCTTTTGTATCTCATGATTCATTTGATTATTACTTGTATTATTTTACCATGAATATGCAGGCCATAGCTCCTAAGAGGAGTTTTATTCCATACAAAATTCATGGCCAACTTTGGGCCACAAACATTTCTGAACATGGCCACTCCCTTAGAGGACAAAGGGAGATACTGTATCATTGTGGGTGCATTCCAAGAGCACCAAATATATCTCACACCATCAACCATGGTGAGATTACTTGGGCAGCAAGTAAGTGGTGGGGAAACCACTTATCATATCATTATCTGATGCAGTCAGGAGATCTACTGCGCTGGTTCCACTTGTGGGACTATGATCCACCTCCATAATTGCATTTGATTATTTATGTATCACTTATTTTGATCCCACATGATGATTTTGATCTCACTTTTGTTGGGGACATGATGGGAGGGATGACACATTGTTTGGATGTGTCCATTGGGAATTAAACTCCCCATATTTATTTATGCTTCAAGAGGAGGATGGGACATTATATGGCTACTACATTACATCACTTGTTCCCTTATATTGCAAGGGGCCATATGTTTGAATTATCTCCTTGGGAGAAGCCTCTCACATGGGAGGATTTTTGGCAAGACATGTGTTGCTTGGATCATATTCAACCAACAAGTATTATCCTCTACTATTTTCAAGATTTTGAGAAGCTTATGGCAGTAAGAAGGTGGTTGGATGGCCACTTATTACATCATCCTTTGAGACAACAAGAAGAAGAACAACACTGGTCTCAATGGAGGGACTATTGTCACCATCCAAGATGTCATATGACACTTAGTCCATATTTATTTTGGAGACCATATGTTGATGAAACTCTGTTCACTATATGCATGGAGGATTGGGCAAGGACGCTTCCTAGAACAAATGAGTGGAATCAGGAGATTCCAAGTATCTTTTGGCCTCATGAGGACTATATTATTGCAGCCCAAGATCAACAGCTCCAAATTTATCATAAATGGAGGGAGAGACAGCATAAGTTGAACATTCTTACCTCTCATTTTCAGCCATGCAGCCCCTACACATTACATAAGCAGGGGATTGGTGACTGTTTCTATGAGTTACCAAGGATGGCTCACTTTGTTTAAATGATAGCATGGAGATTGGAGTTTCTCATTGAGGATGAAGCACCCCAAATTTATCATCTCTCATGCCTTAAGGAGGCCAATGGATAGTATATAACTCTTTCCATATATATCCCACTTCGTCATGATGAAAGCTATTTGGTTTTTTCACCAAAGGAAAAATTTTATTCTTGGGAGGAGACATATCCATTGGAGATTTTACAATGTCCTTATAGTTGCTTGAGGACAAGAAACGTTTTGGAGGGGAGGACTATAATATTCCTGAATTAGCCTACAACTAATGGGAATATTAAAATTTTGTTTTGTCACATTGATAGGTGAATAAGTGGTTGGGGAGACCCATAAGACTCTTTATTGTGAATAAAACCACTTCTCATGTGAAAGTGGATCATATTTTCAGTTGAATAAAGCACCCTAAGGTGTGAATAGGGCTTAAAACATGTTTATTGGGTCAACCTTGACCAAATCTACAACATTGTAATGGAGGAGTGGCCTTCAATGAGGCACAACGCAGTTTTAGATGGAGATGCCTTGTGTGAAAGAGGTGATTTCATTGGAGGTGGTTTAGGGTTTGCAAGCTCTTGTATTATAAAAGGAAGGAGATGGAAACATTAGAGGGTTGTTGATTTTTATCATATTTTTTGAATATATTGTCTGTTTAGACATATATCTTTCTCTTGTTGTTTAGCTGAGATGGAATGTTGTTTAGCATTGTGTGTTCCTTGTTGAGAATCCCACCTCTTCCCATTGAGTATCTATTGGGAGAGTTTGTATTGTGTTTTCCACTATCTATCTTAGGTCCAAGCTTCTTCTTTCAACTACAACGCAGATCTTGTTGAGGGTTTGACTTTTTTTGCAAGTTGCAGCAAGTGGAGATTAGATCTTTCAGATCTAGACCATTTCAGTGCTTCTTTTCAGTGGAGGAGGGTTCTACTTCATTAGGAGGACATTATTGAAGACATTGAGCATCATTTCCATATCTTGGTAAGTGGCCAACTATATTTTAATCCCTACAGCATAGTATAGATCCAGATCTGCGTTATTTCCTGTAGGTGTATTTGCAGGGTGTTTTAGTACATCATTTGGAGAGTGATTTTCTAGGTCTTGGGGATCTGCCCTTCACTTTGGAGATCTGTTGGAAGAGATAATATTATTGTTTATATCAGATCAGATCCACTTTCTAGATCTAAATATTTCCATAGATCTGCAGTCTTATATTTGAGATCTACATCTTGTACTTGGTGTTTTATTGAAAACCCTAAGGGTGTTCAATAAAGGAGCTTGTATAGTGTATAGATCTGGTATAGATCTAATTTTTTGTCCACATAATTGATCTAGATTTTATGTGTATTATACCGTTGTTGCAGAGCCAATAAAATAATGTTGTAAGGCATTTGTAATCCTTATACATGGTTGTAGCACCTCATTTTGAGGATTTATTTCATTGGAGACATGTATTTTCTTGTTATGCATCTTATGGGCCACTTTTTACATACATTTGCTATTGTAATAACAAATGAAAGGTATCCATTTTTGCCTCCTGCTATGCCTAAGATGATCTGCGCTATTTATTTATCATCCTGCATTGTATTGTTGCATTCCCCAGTTGGGAATATTACAATGAACTATCAGAGCATCATCTTGGCACACCCTGTGCATTCTAGAAATCCAGTATGTCTTCTACAGGAGGAGAGCCTCTCGCTGATAGAGAGAGGAGATATCAAGAAATAAGACATAGAATATTAGATTATACTGATGAGAAATAAGACAAGGGAAAAACCCCATTATCTAGAGGAATGAAAGGGAAGGAGATCTCAAGACTTCTTCTCCAAATTATGCATGAGTTTAAAAGAGAAATCAAGGTAATGAGGAAGGAAAGACATGAAGATCCCTCAAGAAGATTTTCACATGAAGAAAGTCCCAGTTCTTCATATTATGTGTGTAATCACTCAGCCACACAATCAGATCCACAACATTATGCTATGCCCATATTTACTGCAAGAGATATGGAGAAAGAAAATGCACCAAAGGAAGAGACCTTGAGTGATTATCTTCAGGAGTATGAATCTCAATCTTGGAGATTCAAGGAGCACTTGAAATTCCAAGAGTTTTGCCAACTCAAGGAGGAAAGAAGACCCAACAAGCACAACAAAAGCAGAAGAGGTAGATTATCTTTTACCAAATCTTGATGGATCATCCACATGCACAACCAAGGACTGGATAGATCATCTAGACTCATATTTGCATCTACATCAAGTTTCAGAAAAGGAAGCCCTTAGGATAGCAACACTGCATCTCAAAGGTAAATCTTATGCTTGGTGGTTGGTTGAATCCTTTTCATTAAAGAATGCAAATATATCTACTTATGCAAGATTCACTAAGAGATTAGTGAAGAGATTTGATATAAAACAAGTTGAAACATATTTGATTGAGCTATCAAAGCATGAACATTCAAAAACATTGCATGAGTGAGAAAGATCTATTACACCACTTCAGATTTCTATTGAAGGGGATAAAAACTTGTGTGATACCTTGCCAAAGGCAAGATCCCCATTTCATGAAGAGATTTATTCTCAAAGGGAAGACGTGGAGATTTCTCTTTCAAGGGAAGACCAAGATCTAGGGTTTCTCATTTTTGATGAGGCATTCTCAAATATTTATGAGGAGAAAGAGCATGGAGGCAGTAACAGAGTTGTCACTTCAGAAGAAGGACCATCACCATATGGGGATGGGTATGAAGTTATTGCTTCAAGATGAGGAGCTTTTGCATCTTTGCAAAGGGTTCCCAAGGAGCATCTTGTGACAATAATATTCGGCAGTAACACCTTGATCCAAGGAGGAGAAAGGATGGATCAACATCCAAGGATGAGGAGCATGCACCCTTTTTTATTTCAAGGGGTTTATATTAAGAAGAAGGAGACTAATTTATGCAGCAAAGGGAGGGACAAATCAATCCACTCATTCATATATTCTACTTCAGATTTTGATGTCTCTTTGCATGGAGGCATTCCACAAGGGAGACCCCCTAACTGGAATATGAATAAAGTTTTCTCTCAACTTAGTGAAACATGGAAACATTTGGCTAAGGAAGGAGCCTTGGGAGAAGCTACAATAGCGCTGAGACCCTTTGATGGGTTCCAAGAAGAGGTAAGGAATTTCCTGATATGAACATTGCCATCTCCCACTAAGCTATTTGTGCTGGAAAATGATTAAGAAATATATAATGACATGAGGATGGTGTCAAATGGCCACTCCATAGTCTTGGGGCAACAAATGATACTTCCACATATGAGAAAGATTTATTAATATGAAAAGAAGGTATTAACACTCTTGCATGCATGGGCTAAACTATGGAAGTTTTGGAAGAAAGAGACCTTTCAAAAGAAGGTTGACTTCCATGTACTTCAATCTTGTCTTGAGAAAGATCAGCTGCAAGAGAGGCAACAAAGGTGGAGTGACATTACTCCAACATGTTTCTTTGGCACTGAGCATGCCAAAGAGGAGAGTGATGATGTGACATCTACTTCATTTTATAATTCTACAGCGTTGTCACTTTTGGGAAGCTTAGATCCCTATTGGAAATCCCAGCTATTGGTGGATTATTCAAAGGATCTTTTCACATGCATGATACTGGATGAACGACTACAAGAGGAGGGACATTTAGTCCAAGATGAAGTCATCTATCATCATGGTAGGATATTCTTATGTAGAGCTTCCAAGCTCAAGGAGAATTTGCTACAAAGAGCACATTAAGAATTCCTTTTCAGCCATACTTATTCTATGAAGGCTTTCAACACTATCATGGAGTTCTACACTTGGGAAGGCTTTGAAGAGGAGTTATATCAGAATTTTCAAAGATGCATGAACCATGTGGAGATAGGGAAGATACATGACTCTATGAAGGAGTCAATTCAGCCACCTCTCTCCTCTTGTGGAAAGAGAAGAGATAGATCTATGCACTATTCCATTTGTATATGGAGAAATGTTGGTAAAGAATATTCTTTTGTATCTCATGATTCATTTGATTATTACTTGTATTATTTTACCATGAATATGCAGGCCATAGATCCTAAGAGGAGTGTTATTCCATACAAAATTCATGGCCAACTTTGGGCCACAAACATTTCTGAACATGGCCACTCCCTTAGAGGATAAAGGGAGATATTGTATCATTCTGGGTGCATTCCAAGAGCACCAAATATATCTCACACCATCAGCCATGGTGAGATTACTTGGGAAGCAAGTAAGTGGTGGGGAAATCACTTACCATATCACTATCTAATGCAATCAGGAGATCTACATTATTTCCTGTAGGTGTATTTGCAGTGTGTTTCAGCACATCATTTGGACAGTGATTTTCTAGGTGTTGGAGATCTTCCCTTAACTTTCAAGATCTATTGGAGGAGATCATTTTATTATTTATATCAGATCAGATCCACTTTCCAGATCTAAATATTTCCATAGATCTGCAGTCTTAGATCTCAGATCTACATCTTGTACTTGGTGTCTTGCTGAAAACCCCAAGGGGGTTCAATAAAGGAGCTTGTATAGTGTATAGATCTTGTATAGATCTAAAAAAATTTCCACATACTTGCTCTAGATCTGATGTGTAATTTACAACTATTTAAGAGTGTTGTTGTCCAAGAAAGAATGATTTATCCACCCTAATCCGACATTAATTTTATCAATTCGGGAGCATATCCTTTCAAGGCAACGTGCAAGGTATATGCAGGAACAAACACATAATCCGTCTTAACCAAGGTTTTATAATTAAGATTTAAAACATTTCCGTGAGATTAAATAAAATAATGAACTTCAAAAGCAATCTTAACAGTAAAGAATAATAACAGCAACCATAACAAAGAAATAATTCACACACTTACAGGCGAATCACTTGATTAGAAGAGCGGGCCCAACTCTCTGATCAGGGCTGCGTTAGTCACGAAGACGCTTAGAACAACAAAACCAGTAGTACTTTATTACTCTATAAGATGTGATTACAATATCCCTCTGGGAACCCCCATTTATAGGAACAATATCCATTTTATACACAATGCGGGAGAATAACAGATCTCCCTGGAATGTGGTAATCATGCATTCAAAAATACACATCAGTTGGAATAGCACAAACATCAGATGTCTAGGATAGAACAAGGGGCCAAGAATAGGCCCAGGGAATCGTGACTCCAGCTGCGCGATCTCCCTATAGATGACCGTTACCAAATCTATTGCAAAACGCTGGAGTGAGGGTTCCTGTTATCCAAACTGCAGTCAAGCACATATCTTAGTGCCACAAATAGGTAAGACTCCGTGACTCTACTTCATTAATTAAAATATTCCAATTGGACAAGTTAGGGGTATTTACCTCATAATTTTAACATAGCAAATGTAGGTAATTAAACACAAAATGGTCAAAAAGGATGATAAAAATGGTCAGAAACGTAGCTAGATTTGGTGCCCAACATATCCCCCCAACTAGCCTTCTGCATGTCCTCATGTAGTCCGCCACCTCCATAGGTCTGGGTTCTACAAACTGTGAGCTTCCTAAAGCCCAGCAAGGTCATACTCTAAAGCCATCTCTGTCCCTGGAACTTGTTAGCCACCTATAATATTTGTTATACTAAAGGGTGGCTAAGACTTTTTGAGCCTCCAAGGAGCAAATTTTATCACTAAAAATTGTTGGCTCTTGAAGGCTCCTTGAAGGCCTCATGCCTCTGTCCAAAATCTTCATTACTATTTCCATTTTATACTCAGAAAATTCTATTGATTCCAAATGAAACACTGCTGAAAGACCTTCATTTTCCCCCTTCTCAAACCTTCATTTGCTCCCCTTTTTCTCCATCAAAACTCCCTTGTTTTCATAAATCCTCTTCTTCCATTTATGAAACTCATTTTTCCAAAGTTAAAGACTCACTCTTTAACCTTGCCGAAACCCCCAAATCCATTAAAAAATCCATTTATCCAAACTTTTAATCTAATATATTAAAGTCACGTGTTAATGAAAAATGGTTAGATTAAAAAGAGCGATCGCACAATCGCAATCGGAGAAATCAAATGGGTTGATTAAAAATACCGCATCAAAATCCTCCGATGCGATTAGGTCTTAAGTGTTAAAACTTCCCCTGCCTCCGTTTCATATGACTTATGCCCAAGACCAAGTGTTAAAGACCCCCGGCACTAAATCTGATCGCAATTTTTCAAATGGGTTGATAGAAAGACCAGCCCGAGGCTCTGATTGCGATTGGCTCCTTTGAATATATAAAGCCCCGGGCCCATTGTAGCTCATATATCCAACGGCCCCACATTCGAGCGCCTACCCGCCTTATATATTTTTTCGCCCCCAATCCATAAAAACCTTTGATTATTCCAAAAGTTTGGATTTCATAAATTATACAAGGGTTTTTCCCCAGCACATCTCCACCGTTGATCGTAAGTCAATCCAACGGCCTGCGCAAGATCGCATCGGAGTTTTCCATCCCTGCATCTGTTTGACACCTCTGATTGCCATCCCTACGATTAGTTACCCACGGTTGATCTGATTCTCAGATCAACGGTCATCATTCAATCGCATCGCGGGTTTTCAGCGCGGTGCCCTTTTTTCCCCGCCGATTGAATATCTTTGATTACATCCAAACCGTCCGTTTTATCTCATCCAACAGCTCTCAATCACTCCGATTATTAATGTTTCCTCTGCCTTTTGAAACACCCCGATTTTTTCTCCACCGTCGATCTAATCTATAGATCGACGGCCTGCGCTTAATCGCATCGCAAAGTTTAATCGCATGCATTTTGTTTGCCCCCCGATTGCAACTCCCCCGATCCATTCTCCACCGTTGATCTAGTTCTTAGATCGACGACTATCGCATAATCGCCTCTCTCCTCCCGATCGCGCAATCGCATTGGATTTTTTCAATCGCACCCATTTTTTTCCTCCTGCCGATTGCAATTCCCCGATTAAATCTGGACCGTCCATGTGTCCAGATCCAACGGCTACGCTCCTTCTTTGCCTTCTAAGCAGTTTAAACCAAAAACGCAGGATTTCTTAATTTTTTTTGTGTTTTGCAGGTATTTTAATGGTTTTCCACTGAATAGCAAAGGAAAACCGGGGACTGGGAAAGACGTTTCTTGTGCCTTCGATCTACTAAAGGAACCATTCACAGGGTTGAATTCAATGATTTGTCAATGTTTCATGAGCGTTGATAACACCTAAAATAGCCTTGCGCGGCCCTGCACTTCGACAAGACACTGTTCTATTCATAACACAGTTAAAGAGTATCGGTTTTTGAAGACATAACACAACAGAATGAAGATTGAAGACAGATTTTGGAATTATGGCTAAGAACGCTTATCAAAAGCCTAATTCCCAGAATTAAAACACAATTAAAAGAACATTATAAGTGTTTAATAGACAGAAAGGCCTCCACTGCCTTATTTGAGGCGAATTGATTCCTCAGCTACCACAGAGCCACCTGTTGCCTCAAACCTTTCAAAACAGAGGACGAAGTTATTAAAGAGAATCAGATATTCGTCTCCGGCGCAGCCAGGGAGTTACTTTTGCAAGGAAATCAATGCAGAAATATCTGCAGAGTTACTCCCGTATTACGCAGAACCTCAAAGTCAAATAAAGCTCCCACCGAGCTTTAAATATTTATTGTAAAACAATTAATACAGTGATCCACCTGTAAAATTCTCCATCAAGCCTCTCAAAGGGCCGAGAAGTTTTCATTCTGTATTAATTTTAATTGAGATCTTTTGTCAGATCTCACCTCCTCATCCTTCTATATATACTACAGCAGAAGATGAGAAAGGGGGGGGTTGTTTTGATCACAAGTTGTAATGCTGAAACTCTCTGAAATAAATACATTGTCTGTTGAAGTTGAAAAACAAATTGAAGTCTTGGATGTCTTGATGATGTTGTCGCGTGCTGTTCCTAAGAAGGCTCTATCATTGGATCCATGAGCTTGGCTGTTGGTGAAGTATTATGAACTATTTAATGTTTTCTCCTGTTTTCATTATGTTCCATAATTTCTTACTACAGTAGGTTGAAAGTTTTAGGCTAAGAAATGACTCCTGGAAGCACCTTAGACCTGTTCATCCTTCACTGTTTTATGTTTTCTTCTGTTGAAGTATTTTAGAGGCTTTAAACTTTCTCTTTAGTCTTCATGCTTGTTTATTTCCTTAATAGCTCAAATATTTGGTTTCAACATGATTTATGGTTCTCCCTGCTTGTCTGCTATCACTTGAAAGCTGTTATTGAAGTCTCCCTTTGAAGTACCATTGTTTTAAGTTAATCAAAGAGGTCGGTTTTGATCTTGCCCTTTGCCATTACTTGAACAGTTGTTTTGAAGGTCTTTATATTTGTAAGCATAGATGTTATTTAGGTGTTCCCTCTTCTATGAATGCAACTATCAGTGAATCTTTTATGTTTTCTAAGTCCTTTAAAAATAAAATATTTGAGGAAATAGGGAGTTCCCCGAATCTTAGATTTCATTTTAAAAGTTGTCTTGAAGTCATTATTTGCTTAAAGAATGTTTGTAGAATTTATGGTTAGCCCTGTCTATAAAATATCTCTTTATTGTTAAGTTATGTTTTCAAGTTCCCTTTGTTGAGAATTAAACTTCTCTTTTTTCAAAACATTAATGTCCATCTCATTCCAAAGCAAATGATCCTGTGGCCAAGTTAGATTTTCCCTTTGATATCCCATATCCCTTGAAGAGTTTTCATGACCTTATTTTGACTCCATTGCCCAATGAACCAGATATTTCCTCTTTCTGTCTATCTTTCCTAGACCTTTCATGTTCTGCTGTATCAACTCAACCCAACCAAACAAACATCTGCACTTAATAACTAGTCTAAAATCCATACTCAAAGCACACAAGATAAGCCTTTGCAAACATATATTTGAGAGATCCCTCTCTGAGAATAGAAGGACTAGATCCTGGAACTCTAAAGATTGGTTCTAATGTTGCCTTGTCTTTTGATTTTCCAAACTGTCAAAACAGGGGACACCAACAGAACTTTAAATCCATCTGAAAGGAGAACTTCCTTCCACCAATCTGCTGGAACATTGTACGCTGGAGTGTAAACTTTTGCAGGCAACCAAATAACAGGATACTGAAACTGAAGCCCCATCCACTGGATCCCACATGTTTGAACACATGCCACATATTTGGGTACTTTGGTGAGTACTCGCGCAAAGTTGGGTGCCCCAAAAGGCTCTCTGTTCCGAACAGCTGTCGGTGACATCATCCACCTTCTCTGACAACAATCAAGGGCCTCTTTTTGAAAAACAGTTAATTGATTAACACAAAGGTCGAGGCACCACCTTTGTGTCCTCAGCATCCTATCTCCGTTCCCCTCAAATTTAAAAAAGGTATGGTGTTTATTGAACATTGTATCTGACCTATCATGTTCTCCTCTTACTATAAATGGCTTTGTAACTTGATTAGACTCAAAAGTGTTACAAGCCTTCTGCCAATGGATTTGATTGAAAGCATAAGAGGTGAAGGCCCTCAAATGGATGTCCCCTACATACAGGACCGGGTTAAAATCTCTATCCAGACGTAACAAATACCCATGCAAGTAAAACTCACACATCATATGTTGAGTTGGCACATCATGATTCCTCATGATTCGGAGGAATTGTACACCATCTTCTATTTCATAACTGACCTCGTTTTTCATGCTTTCCATGCAGAATAAAAGAAAACATTCATGCAAGAATAAAGAATAACAAGAAGCAGGGGGATGAAATGCCATCACCTCTTTCACCAGATTGAACATCTATTCCTTATCATCTTTCAGTTCAGCCACTTGTTTTTCTAGCTGCTACTTCACATGCCTTAATCTCATAACAACTATGCGCTCCACATATCCGAAGACGGTTGTGGAGGCTCTCTCCTTAGTTATTTTGATCTCATTCTTGTACTGAGCCGCAGTAGACTTCCACATCTGTAATTCAGCCATTAAGGCATACTCTCTGGCTTCGAACAGTTGTTCAATCGGGTCTATTTCAGTTTCTTCTTCAACCCTGATGACTTTGGATTTCCTAGCTCGCCACTTGTACTTGTTTATTCATTTCTGCATCCTGTGCACTTTCCTTCTCAAATCCCTTACCTCAATCTTGAGCCTCATTATTTCCTTAAACTGATGTTGGTATCTCTTCTTTATGGGAAGTCTTCACTATCCACACAGCTCTGCCCCTTCTTGCTTGACTTGTGTTTCTTCTGCTTCGACAGCTGGAGGTAAATCCCTCAAGACTGCCTCTGTCGAGCCAACGGTCGGTCCAACCTCCTCTACTTATTCTTCTTCTATTATTTCTTGCTTCACTCTTTTCACGCCTAAGTGCTCCATTGGTTCATTCGTCGGGATGGCTCCGCTTGGTCCTTCCTCTTCACCAATGGAAATTCTCTCACCATGTACATTCTCCGCGACTAGTGGTGACCCGGTAAGATGCTCCCCTACTGATATGCATGTTGGGGCCTCTTCCGGTCATGGCCTTTGTTTTAAATTCGAAGCCATAGGAACGGAAAAATCCTCTTCCTCTCTTTGCTGCGAGGAACGAGTTACCCTTGCTCTCTTAGGAAGAAATATGGGGAACTAGAACAAATCCTCTACATTCAGCCCCGAGGTCGACGTTGGTTCTTGTGGGGCAGTGTCAGCCTCACACCTTAATTCTCCCATCATTTCCTCCGTGGGTTCTTTGGTCGGAGTGGTCACAACTTCTTCTTCGATCAGATTACCCTCCTCCATTAGTTCCATGTCGACAGGAGATCCCTGTAGAGTGGCCTCGATCGCAATGTCGACCGATTCACCCTCTTTCATTTGCTGTGGGTTTACCTCCATGCCCATCGTACTATATATTTTCTCATCTAACTCGATGGACGGGGCTAGTTCTTATGGGACAGCCTCGGTCGTAGTGCCAGTGGGTGTCTGTGCAACTTCCATCGATTCCACGAGTTCAGCTTGCTCTTGGGCAACTGTCTCTTCTTCACATTCTTCAGTCTCCATTTCCATCTCTTCCAGCTCCTCCTGATCAATGTAATCATGACCCTTTGCATCTTCCTACATGGCTTCATCCTCCTCTTCATCATCCTGCATGGCTTCAGGTTCTTCTACCCTAGCAGCCGCAACAGCTACTATTTCCTCCTCTATGGAATCCTGAAACAGTTCCCACGGAATCGGGATCTTCCAAATGGCGTTCATTACCAGCAACTAGACTAGCCCATGGTGAGAGAGGACCTCCAACACCTATCGTGCCCCCCAAGCCAAATTTGCCATCAAATGAAGGATCCTTAACAGAAAATAGGGCACATTCATTGAAAAAACCTCTGCTTGTGGAAATTGCAGGTGAGCCAATATGCTGAGGTGATATTTGAATATGGTATAATATCTTCCTTCACATGTCGTATACTTTATAACAACCTTTGCAACTCCTCCCCATGGATGAGGTAATGAAGTTCTGTCATATCCCTGACCCTTATGTGCAATAATTTCTCCAGCTTGCAGAAAGGCTTCGGGGAGTTCCAAGACGGGTGTTCTCCTTGAAAACCAGCGTTCTCCGACTTGCGGAAATCCACTGAATTTCGCGATGGCTTCTTCTATCACTGGAATTTCGACTCCATGAACCCGAGAAACTGCTTCTTCCAAATTAAACGAAAACTCCATCGCGACTTCTTCATCCCATCCATTCATCCTGTCAAAATAAAAATCCCAACCTGCATTCTCAAATACTTGCCATACCTCCCAATTACTCTGGATTCTTGTTGAATCATCAGGTTCATGTCGCATAGATCGGCCACCCATGGCTGCAGAGGCAAAATCAGCATGAAGGCTACAGTTACCTGGCAGGGGAGAGTGATAGGGCTCCAAACCGTTGGCAACTGAAATAACGTCATGGTCACTTTCAGATATAATGGATGAATAGTACTGGTATGCTTGGGAGTAATGACAGATTATGGTAGTACTGTTAGATATTCTCAGGATTTAATGCAGCGTGTTGGGAGGGTGATTGATATGAATTTTTTGCATACAAGTACGCATTCCAACTCATACGGTATGATTACGGAGTACTTGAAATCATTATATTTGGTTAGGTGGGAATCATGTGTCATAAATACCTTTATGGAGCACGCTTTCATTCATTATTATAGTTCCCTCCCCCCAACTAAATGACAGTCGTCCTCGACATATTTGTATGTCCTTTTGGAATATTTAATTAAATCCATAAAATCAACAAAGACGTACCTGCGGACCTACCTTAAAGTGGAGTAGCAAAAAAAATATCTGTTGTAGTATCAGCATAGTAGGTAACGACATCAGTGAATAACATGAACAGTGAGTAACGAAAACAGTGAGTAACAACAACTACGGAGTAACAGCTGTTGCGGAGTAACAACATTGGTGATGTAGCAGCAACTTCAGAGTAACAGCAGCTACGGAGTAACAACAGTTGCAGAGTAACAACATCGGTGGTGTAGCAGCAACTTCAGAGTAACAACAGCTACAGAGTAACAGTAGTTTTTGGAGTAACAACATTTACCGAGTAATAACAACTTTAGAGTAACAACAGCTACGAAGTAATAGCAGTTTGCGGAGTAACAACAGTTACCGAGTAATAACAACTTCAGAGTAACAATAGCTATGGAGTAACAATAGTTTGCGGAGTAACAACAGTTACCGAGCAACAGCAGTTGCAGAGTAACAACATCAGTGAAACAAAATATCTCTATAGCAGCACTGATGGAGTAACACACTGAATGTTACTTTCCTCTTGGCCATAATTTTTTTTTTATTATTCTTGCAAATACAAACAAGTAAGTAATAACCACATATTATCATCATTATTATTTTTTTTTAATTTAATTTTTTCTTTTTTTTTAAGAGAAGAGTGAGAGTGTTCTCTATTGCAATAACCATTAGATCAGCTGAATCTAAAAGGGTTTTGACAAAGGAATCTTTAGAGGCTGGACGATGGTATAATTTTAGACAGTGTCCATTCATCACAAACGTGGTCTGATTCTCATCAATTGTAATTAATCTAACCGTTCCATTGTCAAACACTGCATCCACTTGATATGGTCCCATCCAGCGAGTGCAAAGCTTGCCTTTGAAATCCTTAAATCAGGAGTCATACAGTAACAGCCAATCCCCCTCATGAAACACCTTAGTTTTTATGAATTTATCATGCCATTTCATTCTCTGTTGTTGAGCAGCAGTAGTTCTCTGGACAACTACTGATCGAATCTCATATAACTCATTTAGTTGTTCAAGTCGGTGTTTTTGTGCTTCTGATAGATCTAAGCCTACTTCCAAAGCTGTTCTGAGTGCGCTAATTTCAAATTCTACCGGAAACAAGGGGGATTTCCCATAAACTAATTTAAATGGAGAAAACCCCATTGTGTTCCGCCATGTCGTTCTATAGGCCCATAAAGCTTCTGGAAGTTTTTTTGCCCAATCCCAGTGATGACTTGCTACTGTATTTGTCAAGATATTTTACAATACCTTGTTTGTACTCTCTACTTTCCCATTCGCCTGTGGATTATAGGGGGTTGTTACTCTATGTTTGACCCCATATTTCTACATCAATTTCTCTATCATATGGGATGTGAACTGTGATCCTCCGTCTGATACAATTTCTCTTGGAGTCCCGTACCGAGCAAAGATTTCTTCAAAAAGGAAGTCTGCCACTACTTGCTCTATTGCTCTCATGGCTGCTCTAGCTTCCACCCATTTAGTTACATAATCAGTACAAACTAGGATGTAGGCTTTCTGATGAGAAGGTGGGTTAAAGGGTCCAACAAAATCGATGGCCCATTTCTCAAATGGTTCAAGGACTATCTGGGGTTGAAGAGGCATTTCATATGCTCTCCTAGGTTGTCCCATCTACTGACAGCTATCACACCTTCAAATATAATCCCGAGCGTCACGAAAGCTGAAGGGCCAATAATATCCCATCTGCAGCACTTTATGACCTGTCCTTTTGTCTGCAAAATGTCCTCCACAGGGTCCATCATGTGAAGCATTTAATATCTCATAAATATCATCCTTCGCCACACAAAGCCGAATCTGCTGGTCAATCACTGTATGGAAGAGATATCCTACCATCCATGAATATCGGGTACTTCGGTGAATGATCTTCCTTTTCTCCTTATAGGACAAGTGACGAGGCACCTCACCTGTAGCAAGATAATTAGAAATATCTACATACCACGGGGTGTTAGCAGAAACTGTAAAAAGATGCTCATCTGGGAAATTATCTTCAACTGGTGTATTCTTATCATCATGTTCTATCCTAGATAAGAAATCTGCAACCACATTGTCTTTCCCTGGTTTATCTACTATAGTAATATAAAATTCCTGTAGTAGCAACAACCATCTTGTAACACGACCAGGGGTAACAGGTTTGTTCATTAAATACCTTATGGCTGCATGATCAGTGTGCACAAAATTAGAATACCCGGTAATATAATGCTGGAACTTGTTGATGGCATAAACGATAGCAAGGAACTCTTTCTCAGTCACCGTGTAGTTTAATTCAGCAGGGGCCAAATTCTTACTAACATAGTAGATTGCGTAAGGTACTTTATCCTCTTGTTGTCCCAGTACTGCACCAATTTCTGTTTGGGAAGCATCCGTATGAATATGGAAAGGTAACGCCCAGTCTGGTCCTCTAAGAATCGGGGCACTGCAGACTAATTCTTTAATTCTTGTGAAGGTTACATCACAGTCATCTAACCACACAAATTCTGAGTCTTTTCTCAGTAATTGAAATAGTGGGTGTGCTAATTTTGCAAAATTTTATATGAAACGCCTATAATAACCAGCACAGCCAATGAAACTACGTACCTGTGTGGGTGTGTTAGGTGTTGGAAAGTGTAGAATTACCTTCATTTTTTCTGGGTCCATCCTGATTCCTTCAGTCAAAAGAAAATTTCCCAGAACAATTCCTTTTTCCATCATCATGTGGAATTTTACTGTACTCAGGGAGACACGCGATTGTATACATATTTCAAGAAATTTTTCTAAATTTTTCAGCCCCTCTAAGAATGAGTCCCCATATGGAGTGAATTCATCCATATAAATTTCAACACCATCATCTATCAGATCAGAGACAATTCCCAGAATTGCCCTCTGGAATGTTGCAGGAACATTACATAGGCCAAAAGGAAGGACCCGGTATGTGAATGTTCCCTAGGGGCATGCGAAATTGGTCTTTTCCTAGTCCTCGGGAGCGATTTGGATTTGATTATATCCACTAAACCCATCCAGAAACGAGAAAATTTTCTTGCCAGCTAATGTGTCTAGAACTTGATCGATAAATTCCAAGGGAAAATGGTCCTTCTGCATTGCATTATTTAACTCTCGATAATCTACGTAGATCCACCATTTACCATTCTTCTTAGGGACCATTACTAATGGAGAGACCCATTGGCTTTTTGAGATAGGGTAGATAAAATCCACATCCAATAATTTCTGAAGCTCTTCTTTCACAATGTTTTTCAATGCAAGATTCATCCTTCTCTGAGGTTGTCTTATAGGACTACAATATTCCTTTATATATATGTGATGGGTGCATAAGTTGGCAGGGATCCCCTTCATGTCTGAATAATCCCAGGAGAAAGCTTCCTTATGCTTCTAAAGAACATCTACCAGCTGCTTCTTCTGGGATTCTGACAGACCCGGATTAATATTCAGAGTTTTCCCCAGTTATATCTCTACTTGAATTCTTCCATGAGGTGCATCAACATCTTCCTCTAATTCTTCTGTTGTTTCAATAACCTCCTAAGTTTCATAGCTTAGGATGGATTCTAAGACCTGCTGAGTTGACTCTGAAATGGAACAAGGATCATTCATGAAGGAAGTGATCACGTCATCTTCTGATTCCATCTTCAACTAAAGGTCCTGCCCGATAGTAAGGACCAGACTCACTTCTTCATCTTTGACCTCTACCATAGATACAACCTTCTTTCCGCCTGCTGACTTTTTAGGTGCATCTGGTTCTGCAGGTGGGTATAGTACCAAGTTCTTGGTGTTATGCCCATTAGAGATAACCATATTTCCTGAACGACACCCAATATAAGCTTCTACAGTAGCCAGCCATGGCCTACCCAGAATCAAGGGGTGACCGCCCACTGAATATTGTTTATGCAATACCAGGAAATCTACGGGGTAATTCCATGCATCTACTGAAATTGTCATGTCCTTCAACTTCCCTACAGGTTTGACTATAGATCGATTTTCCAATTCCAAGACTGTACGTGTATGCTTCAAATTTTGAAGGCCGAATGTTTGCATGGTTTCAGTGGTGATGACATTTATGGCAGCACCCAAGTCCACCAGTACATTTGGAATCTCTACCCCATTAATCTATACTATCAAAACCGGGTTCCCCGGATCTCCATATTTCACTGGTATTGATTTTCCCATCATGAATTCCGATAATTTTCCCATAACATGTATAGTGAGGGGTCCTTAGTTTTCTTCACAGGTTTCTTTGAACAATATTCCCTAAGAGTCTTTGCATAAATTGGCACATCCTTCATAGCTTGTAACAAGGGAATATTAACAAATAAATTCTGCAATTCTCCTAATAAATCAAATTCAACTTGTGGGCTTGGTTTACTCATAATCAATCTCTCTGGGTAAGGTGGTTCAAATTGATGTTGTTTTACAGGAGGCACATGGTTTTTAACAGTTTTTTTTGGCTCTCTATTGGTCGGTTGTGCCTCTATTTCTTCATTATCAAGTTGTTCAATAATAACTAGAGGGGGTTGGACATTGACTGTCCGACCTGATCGCAAATTAGGTTGCATTGGAAGCTGAAGATGGACAGGCTGATTACTAGGAGGCACATTGGAGGGTAATTGGAGTTGTTTTTGGGGCATCTGTTGAGGAAAATTCCATAAAGAGGGTCCTCTCCAAGTTGGAGCCCATGGTGAGCTCACACTGGCTTGAGGGTTCCATTGCTGCCACAATAGGTACTAGTATTACGGCCTCACAGGGGGACAAGGCATGGTTTGAGGATTCATGTTGTGGTTATTGAAATACTGAGATGGATCTGGGTATATACCTTGATTTCCCATTGGTGATCGAAGTTTCCATGGCTTTCTGGCGCCCATAAGGTACAATTTCTCTGTGTCCTCCCCTGCCCCTTGAAACACCGCTTTCAGGCCTGACAAGGAGGGGCATGAGCTTGTCACATGATTCAGCTCACAGATGTCACATTTTTCTATGGACTTTAATGGGAATTCCCTTTCCAGATGATTCTTCTTGCACTTCGGGTAAAATATTGCCATGGTCCTATCCAATTCCAGCTGCTTCTACTTTACATGCAAAGTGTCCATTTGTGTTGACAGGGTACTGAGGATATCTGTCCTTAATTTTTCTAGCAGGTTCCCGATTTTTGCTTTTGTAACACCCCAACCAGACCCTTTTACTAAACGGATCCCTGATCTATTTCTTGCAAGCCCCCTTGAGCACTGGATACACGAATCACAAATACCTTCAAAGGTTTACTTGGAGATGTCTCCCTTTGCCACGATATTCAACAGTTCCATTGAGTCCTCTCGAAAGGATCGAAGGAGGATAACCTTCAAAATTTCCTTATCCAAATCAGAATTACCTGACCTCTGTAAGAGGTACTTAAACCTCTCCACACAATCTTCCAAAATTTCATCTTCTTTTTGTGTGAACTTGAAAAGTTCCTCCTTGATGTTTCGTGATTTGCAGTAATCCTGGTACTTTTCCAGAAAAGTTGTTTGCATGCCATCCCATGTGGAAATGGATTTTCCTCTAAGGCCCATAAACCATCGTAGAGCTGTCCCTTTTAGTGTAGAGGGAAAAATCTTTAACTTCTGGGCATCTATCGTGTAATCATGCCCCCGGCACACTATGTCGAACTCAAATAAAAATGTGTTGGGATCCTCTGAAACAAGCCCATGGAAGTTTGGTTAGGCTTCCAATGGGATAGGCTTTGTAGGCGCGCCAGCTCCCAGATACCCAATGGGAAATTCGATAGTGGAGGTTGTGGGAGCCATAAATATCTTCCAATAATCGCTGGGGATTTCAATAGGCTTGTGGAGGATGGTTGTGGACTCCTCACTACTGGGACACGAGTTGCTTTAGTGGCACTTCCCCAGTCTCTTGGCGATACAAATATCCCCTCATTTCTTCTTCATGTGTCCTTATGGTTCGATCCCTCGACTAAAAATTCCTTTCCCTTACTAGAGCAGTCCGACTCTGTCGATGTTCTACTTGCGATTTCCTCCTCTGCGATCACTAGCGCAAGATCCTCTCGGCCCGGTCTACTGCTGATTATTTCTTCCACTGCTAGAGGACCCTGTTGTACCAAATCACCAAGGGATACCGTGGCCTACACTAGTTGATCCACTGACTGTCCCTCATACTTCACTCTCCTAGCCCCTGGCCTTGCAGCTGCGCAAGAAGATGCTTCTGACTCCACCTTTTCTATGATCTGCTGAATATAATTTTTTCTTCCTAGATCTGGTCTTCCCCTTTTTGGGGCTCTCACTCCACCCCTCTTATTTGGTTCTTTGTTCATACAAAAATTGGTATGATGGAAGGTCTGTGTATGAACCTACAATTCTCCAATCTTGGAGTAAGGTATCAAAAGACCATTCCTTCCCCAAGATAAAAGAGTTCACAAAAAAAAAAAGACAGCAGGACAAAAAGCTAGGGTTTCAAGCCCGGAGCAGGGCGTTAAAGAACTCCTCCCTCTCTCGGACAAGAACCAAAACAGCACAATCCACAGGAAGACCTAATATTCCTAGATTTGAAGTAGGGTGTTAAAAGACTCCTCCATCTCTAGGGTAAAAGCTAAGGTTTCCCACAAGTAAACACATGAAAGTTAAAAAGAAATAACTCCACTAAGGGCTTGGAGAAGGGCGTCAAAAGACTCCTCCCTCCCCAGGACAAGAAGATGGCCCTAAATCCAAAATAGAAACATAAATAAACAAACCAAAATCGAAACCTATGCTCAGGACCTGAAGCAGAGTGAGAAAGCTCAATCTCTCCCCAGGATGAGAGATTGACCCTCTGGTTGGTTTGAATCGTTGCTTGCACCTTGTTAGCCTCCTCGACAACGGTGCCAAAATGTTGGTGTCTAGGTAAGAATGATTTATCCACCCTAATCTGACATTAATTTTATTAATCCGGGAGCATATCCTTTCAAGGCAATGTGCAAGGTATATGCAGGAACAAACACATAATCCATCTTAACCAAGGGTTTATAATTAAGATTCAAAACATTGTTGTGATATTAAATCAAATACTGAACTTCAAAATCAATCTTAATAGTAAATAATAATAACAAAAACCATAACAAAGAAACAATTCACACACTTACAGGCGCAGGACCTGATCAGAAGAGCGGGCCAAACTCTCTGATCAGGGCTGCGTTAGTCACGAAGACACTTAGAACAACAAAACCAATAGTACTTTATTACTCTGTAAGATGTGATTACAATA
Source organism: Pinus albicaulis (assembly GCA_034641835.2). Lineage (NCBI taxonomy): Eukaryota > Viridiplantae > Streptophyta > Pinopsida > Pinales > Pinaceae > Pinus > Pinus albicaulis. Next base: position 1,324,156,463 of record CM076572.1, read on the forward strand.
TCCCTCCAGGAACCCCCATTTACAGGAACAATATCCATTTTATACACAACACGGGAGAATAACAGATCTCCCTGGAACGTGGTAATCGCACATTCATAAATACACATCAGTTGGAACAGCACAAACATCAGATGTCTAGGATAAAACAATGGGCCAAGAATAGGCCCAGGGAATCGTGACTCTAGCTGCGTGATCTCCCTATAGCTGATCGTTACCAAATCTGTTGAAAAATGCTGGAGCAAGGGTTCCTATTCTCCAAACTGCAGTCAAGCACATATCTTAGTGTCGCAAATAGGTAAGACTCTGTGACTCTACTTCATTAATTAAAATATTCCAATTGGACAAGTTAGGGGTATTTACTTTATAAGTTTAACATAGCAAATGTAGTTAATTAAACACAAACGGGTCAAAAAGGATGATAAAAATGGTCAGAAAGGTAGCCAGATTTGCTGTTGAACACAGAGCCAATAAAATAACGCTATAATGCATTTTCAGTCCTTATACATGGTTCTAGTACCTCATTTTGAGGATTTATTTCATTGGAGACATGTATTTTCTTGTTATGCATATTATGGGGCACTATTTACATACATTTTGTTGCTGTAATAACAAATGAAAGGTCTCCATATTGGCCTCCTACTATTCCTAAGATGATCTGTGTTATTTATCTATCATTCTGCATTGTATTGTTGCATTCCTCATTTGGGAATATTACAGAGTATCTAGGAAGTATAGCCTCCAACCAACTTGGAGTTTCTAAATGAAGGAAGGATTCCCCATCCAATGGGAATTAATCTTGAAATGGGAGGGGGGATTTTGGCCAACAGACTATAGTTAGTTCAAGGATGATAGGGAAATGGTAAGAAGGTCGCCAAGAGGCAACCCATTTCCTAATACAAAAACATGAATTCACTAACTCCTCAACCACCAAAAGTCAATCCGATCACTTAGAAAATCTATCAGATTTGATTCTTTATTCCTCCACGTGGGGAGAAGCTTTGGGGTAAAAGGATTGATCATGCTCCATTTTTCAAATATATCGATGAAAAAAACCTCATATAGGTCCTTTCAAGCTACATGCCCCCAAATCTTCCCAAGACCTAAGGAGATATTCAAATCCCCACCCAAAATGAGAGCATGTTGGTGATACAAGTGTAGAGTGTATAAAGTCTCCCAAAAATTCTTATTATCAATAAAGGGGCCATAAATGTTGCAAAGTGATAAATGAATGTCCAAGATTTGAGGCCAAATATCGACCACTGGTGCATGCTTCGTGGCCCAAGCAAATCACAAAATAAAATTAGATGATTTTTATCTAAATATGAGTCCCCCATATTTTCCCACTGCATATATAAACACATATTCCGAACCTTTAAATATATGGTACAGTTTAAAAGGCGTTATTTCTCCCTCCATCATTGATTCATGCAAAAAAAAGCATCTGACCCTATCATCTTCGCTAGGCACCACAAGGCCATATTTTTTATGGGGCTAGCTAGTCCCTAAATACTATGAGAAAGAAGAATCATGAGGAAAACCCCAAAGGGGCCATGGCTATAACGACCCCAACTATAGATTGTTGTTTACCCGGCCTGATTTTTGTTGAAGCCTTTGATATTTCCTTGGAGATATTTTATTTTCTACCTCGAACATGTTGGACCTGATGAGACCACTCAATGCAGCCAATACCCCCACCCATATTCGGAAAGTGATAGGAGGGTTCCTGAGAGCCCTAGGAGGAAGAAGATGGGGGAGGCTGAGGCTTGAGGTTATAGGAGGAGTGGCGAGGCCCCAAGGAAGGAGAGGGACAAGGGGTATGAGGGGGACTCGGAAGTGGCAATGACTTGGAAGGTGCAATAGAAGGTGAGAAAGAAGGGGAAGAAATTGAAATCCCATAAATTGGGATATCCGAACTCGAATTGCAACCAAACCGTAAATTTTTGAACTATTGATTGAAGAGTTAATAAAAAAAAGGGACATGCAAAGGGGAATCAATAACCATACCGAAATTGGTCGCCCGAACCAAAACTTGTGAAATGTCTATATGCATCTCCATGTCCTGTATCCCATTTTCCACTGACACAAGGACTTCATCAAGCATCTTTGGCACCTCCTCTACCGCGTTTCTCACCTCTATCGTTGCTTTTGAAACCATGGTTTTGAGACCAAGCGATGCAACCTTCTGGAGCCACCCATTAAGTCTGTGTATCATTGGAAAATCAACTCCTAGGCGTCCATAAGTATGATAGTTACCACAATGAAAGGGTATAGCCTCATAGTTAATGGGTTATTTGATAATGTAGTATCCATAAAAAATTGTAATGGAATCCACCAAACCCTTTGTCATATTAAGCCCTACGAGAATTTGGTTCATGCCCATATAGCCTGTATCCTTATACAAGTTATCCTCTTCAAAGAAATGCGTGATTTTATTTCCAATTTCCCAAAGCACATAATTTTACCAATATATTAGAGGCCATCCCAAAAAATTCACCCAGACCGGGGTTACCTCCAATTTCTCAGTTCGGTCGTTAAAGTCCAAATGTCAGTTTTTCAAGAAGAGGGCCTAAGAACCCCAAAACCAATGTTGCACCAATAACTTGTTGGCATCCTCCAGCAAGTTATAAATCCATGCCACAAAATCCTGATGAACCCCAAGATGTAGAAGGAGGATACAAATCAAAATCTAGTTTACTTAGTCAAAAGCTTTAGAAATATCCAATTTGTACACCACCACCTACTTCCTTTGTTTTTTAATCGAATGGAGACTTTCCTAGGAAATCCTAATGACATCGTGAATTTTCTTTCCATGTAGAAAACTATTTTTTGGTAGATCCATTATCAAAGAGTGTTTTTTATACATGAGGCGTTAATATTAGAAATAATTTTGTAAATACAGTTACAAAGGGATATATGGAGAAAATCACAAAATAAGTCGGATTGTCAATTTTTGGGATCAAGGCTATGAAAGTGGAATTAGAGGGACCAAAAACATGCCCATTTATCCTTGAGTGTTCCACAAGTTTAATAATATCATGGATAATGATATCCAAGTAGGTTATGAAAATTCTGATAGGAAAGCCATCTGGACTTTGACTTTTACCTTTTTGAAAAACATTTAATGTAGTTTCTAACTCCTCCATTGTGATTTATGGCATGAGAAAGTCATTATCGACATCCTCCACAAATCTAGGGAAATGGGAAGCAAATTTGAGGATGTGTTCAATGTTAACTCCATAATTATTTTTAAACAGGTTCCTAAAGAAAGAGACCCCTATCTCAGAAATTTCCTGCAAAGAGGTAGTCTCAGAGACATCTTCCCTATCTATTAACCAAACAATTTTTATCTCTTTCCCATGATTGGGAAATTTGTGAAATACTTTAGTGTTTTCATCTACCGCCTGAAGCCAAAGAGCCCTACTTTTTGTCCTCCACTCCTTTTTCCCTATCTAAAAGAATGTTTTTTTTTGCATTTTCTAGGTCAAGAAGAAGACATTTTTGATCCTCAACGTCAAATCCAGAATCCTCACCCTCTAAGAGGTCTTTAATTTTGGATTACAGTTCTACCAGTCACTTGGAATCCATCTCTTTATTTCTTTAAGCCCATTAAATAGAAGTATTTTTTTTCCCTTTTTAGGTTTTCTTGGAAGTGGAAGGCGGGAGATGTCTGACTATCTAGGTGTTACAACCTCCAACCAGCTTAGAGTTCTTGAATGAAGGAGGGATTCTCCAGCCAATGGGGATTAATATTGAAATGACAGGGGGAATTTTGACCATCATACTTTAGTTCAAGGATGATGGGGTAGTGGTTAGAAGGCCCCCATGGAGGAAACCCATTATTCAATACAAAATCATGAATCCAACAACTCCTCAACCACCATAAAATGACCCAATCACTTAGAAATTATATCAAAGTTGATTCTATTATTTCTCAAGGTCAGAGAATATTCGCGAGCAAAGGATCGATCATCCTCCATTTTTCAAATAGAATAATAAAAAAATCCTCAGCTAGATCACTTAAAGTTATAGACCCCCAAATCTCCCCAAGACCCAAGGATATATTTAAATCCCCACCCAAATGAGTGCATATGGGTGAGAGAAGTGTAGTGACTGTAAATTCATAAAAAAATCTTTTTCTCAATAAAGGGGCCATAAATGTTGCAAAGTGATAAATGAATGTCCACGTTTTGAGACCAAATATCCACCACCAGAGCATGCTTGGTGGCCCAAGCAAATAACAAAATATAATAAGGGGGTTTCTAGCCAAGTATGAGTCCCCCATATTTTCCTACTGCATCTATAAACATGAATTCACAACCTTTGAATATATGGGACAAATCAAAAACCAATTTTTATCCCTCCATCATAAATTCTTGCAAAAAAGAGCATGTGACCCTATCATCTCTGCTAGGCACCGCAAAGCCAATGTTTCTATGGGGCTATGTAGTCTCTAAATATTGAGAGAAAGAATAATCATGAGGAAACCCCCAGAGGGGCCATGGCTCCAATTTTCCCGACTATATATTTTTTTTACCTAACCAAATTTATGTTGAAGCCTTCGATATTGCCCTGTAGATATTTGATTTTTTACCTTGAACCTGTTGGACCTGATGAGATGACTCAATGCAGCCAAGACCCCCACCCATATTCAGAAAGTGACAGGAGGTTTCTTGAGCATCCTAGGAGAAAGAGGATATGGGAGGACAAGGCCTGAGGTTATAGGATGAGTGGGGAGGCCCCAAGAAAGGAGAAGAACAAGGGGCGTGAGGGGGTCAAATAAGTGGAAATGGTTGGTAAAGTGAAATAGAAAGTGGGTAGGAAGGAGAAGAAATCGAAATCCCGTAGATTGGGGTATCCGAACTCAACTTTCAGCGCAACCCTAAAATATTGAATTTCTTATTGAAGAGTTCATGAAGAGAAGGGACAGGAAAATGGGAACCAATAACCATACTAGAAGTGGTCATCAAAACTGAAACCTTTGAAATGTCCATCTACATCTCCATGTACTTTATCCCACTTGTCGCTGACATAGGGACTTCATCAAACAACTTTGGAACCTCTTCTAATTCTTTACTCACCTCTACCATTTCTTTTGAAACCGGGGTTTCTAGACTAGGGGATGCAACCTTCAAGAGCCACCTCTTGAGTCTGTGTATCATTGGAAAGTCAACCACTAGTGTCTATAAGTATGATAGCGGCCACAATGAAAATGGATACCCTCATAGTCAAGGGGTTATTTGATAATGGAATCCCAATATGAAATTTTAATGAAATCCGTCAAACCTTTTGTCACATTAAGCTCTACCAAAATCCGGACCATGCCCATATAACCTGTATCCTTAAACAAGTTTTTTGCATTAAATAAATGCTTGTTTTTATTTCCAATTTCCCAAAATACAACATCTCACCAAGAGATCAAACGCAATCCTGACAAACAAACCTAGACCGGAGTAACCTCCAATTTCTCAGTTCAGGTGTCAAATTCCAAATTCAAATTTTTCAAGAAGAGGGCTGGAGAACCCCAAAACTAATGTTTTTCCACTAACTTGTTTGCATCCTTTGGTGAGTTCATAGTCCATGCCAACCGGGCAGTTTCCATAATCATACATTTCGGTAAATAATCCATCAAATATTGAAAAGTACTAGCAGAACAGTGTTTCTGTACCTCCAATTTCATTCTCCGGCTAGAAAATTTCCTGACTACAGTATATTAAGTCATCTTTGAAATGTCGTTTAAACAAACTCCCACCCCCAATACAAGACTAGTTTTTGTCGCTTTCTATTTGATGCATTTCCTGCTAATATTCTCCTTCGAGGTGCTAGCTAGACTAGGGCTAGCCAGCTCGCCGGGCTCCTTATTCAAATATTTCACACCACTAAACATGTTTGCAATAAGAAAACCACTTTTCATCTTGCCGAAAATTGACTTAATAAAGGCTCTAGAGTTATAGAAAGGTAGAAATTATCTTAAATGTCACCAAAGTAATTGAAGTAACCACCAGAAAGAAACCCATCATAGATATGGCTTGTTAACCAAGCTTTATACGATGCAATGCAACAAGGAGGAAAGTGTCAAACTCTAATTAGAAAAAGAAAAAACACATGTTTTTTTAATTGTGATACCCATGTAAAAATGAAACACCTATTCTTCGTTCGTTGTTACCCACTCACGAGAAAAAAAGAAGAAGATATTCTTCATTATGGCATGCACCCAGTAAAACACACATGTTCTTCATTGTTACCCACTCATGACGTGGATTAAAGAAAGGTGTTCTTCGATTTATGTTTTCTTGAATCTGACTCTCTCCGTGCAGCAGGTGTTACAATTGTAGTTTTATTGAGCAAGTGACTATGGTTTTGTGTTGTTTTGGGGGACGAGATATCAATCACACTTTCGTCGAAGATACCCAAACAATTGGGTCTTAATGAGATTGGGCATTTAGCATCACAACTTAATTCCTATTTGTTAATATTCCCTTCTTTTCTGGAAGTTAAGATTTAAATATTTCTTTATCAGTCCATTGAAAACATTAATAGTAATGGATAAGACGTGATGGTGTTCAATTTTTTTATCAATTCTTTAAGAGTTAGATTATCAGTCCGTGGAGGATGAAAACAATGATAGTAATGGGCAAATATTGGCTAGTGAAAATTACAAAATGTTGTTTACAAAAAAATATGGTCAAGAGATTAACTATTGATTTAAAGAAGTATGGAAAGTAAATGCTCATAATAAGATTATTATTTTAACATAGATGATATGGAGGGAAAATAATTTTACATGGACAAACTTACAAAAGAGAGGGAAAATTGGCCTTGGCATATGCAAATTATGTTTGAATGCAAATGAGGAAAATGAACACTTATTTTATTCCTGCAATTTCTCAAGGAATGTCATCACTAGATTATGTAAAAAATTCAACAATATGTTCATGGATCATTCAAAGGCTGAATATTTCATCAAATGGTGGATAAAAAAAAGATAAGAATATCAGAGACATCCCTGTTTTATTTCACTTGTGTATTTGGTGCTGTAGAAACAAATGGATTTTTGAGGAGGTAAGTAACTGGCCCGAAAACATATGCAACATGATCATTAACTTATGGGAGAAGTTGAAAATAAAACAGAATCCCCCACGGATTTTTCGAAAATATTGAGACCTTTCAAAATCCACTACCCAGTTAGATTTTTTGATGGGGCATCTCAACAGCGAGGTGTGGTTGTGGGGCTTGGTTGATGATTTCTCCCACATGCCACTACAAATTCACTGGCACGGAGGTATGGGGACAAATATGAGAGAAGAAATTATGGCTTTATGGACACTGATGTGGTTCAAAAATCAGCTTTATCTGGACAAAATTTGGATTTTTGGAGACTCACAGGTTCTCATAGAACACCTAAACAAGAGCACATCTCTCAATCCTGGGTACCTCAATGAATGGATGGATAGAATAAAAGAACTCAGAGCAAATTTCTCCACCATCGTTTTCAAGCATATATTCAGAGAAAAAAACACACAGGCAGATAGGCTTTCCAAAAAAGGCCTACAGGGAAATTTTGGGGAGATGCACCATGAACTTACTGACTCTACAGGAACTAGATCCAGAGGTATGGTTAAATTCTTATGAAAGAAATAGTAGAGATAAACAGAAATTTTGAATACTTTTCTTTTTGACACTAGCAAGATGGAGAAAGATTTCCATATATAGGTAAGACTGATATAGGACGAAAAATCTAGCCTCTCCATTTTTGCTTATATTGAAAAGTAGGTATATTTGTTTATGTAAATACTGAAAAGATACAATCTTGTATAATTTGGTAATTTCTATGTAATAGAAGAAGTATTTTCACTAGTGCATTAATATAAATCAGGGATTTTTTTTCCACTAAAAAGTAAAATAAAGAAAATAGAATAAAAAATAAAATAAAAACATTTTTAAGAAAATCTGTTATTAGAAATTCCATCTCTAATCTATATATATATATATATATATATTTCATTCATTCTAGGGGAGAGGGGTCAGTCATTGGACACCTCAGCAATGACTGGCCCCCATGCCACGTCGGACTTCGCCACATCATGTACGTCAGGTGTCAGGTCGCATGGAATTCACGTGGCGGGCACGTGCAACTAGTCGAACCGGTGTGTAACCTGCTCAGCAGGTCGTATCCCGACATAATGTGGAGGCTTCTCGACGAAGCCTCATTTTCTGCTCTAGGTCTGGTTCATGTGCGTTTTGGTCTCCGACTGTTGCATGACGTTTCTCCGATGTCTGACACCTCTGCCACCACCATTCGCGTGCTCCATCTGTCGTTATGGCGCCCGTGCTCTCTTGGCTCGAGCTCCCCTGGTCTTGGTTCGACCGCAACGGCCTTCAAATTGGTACTGGTTTATGCTTTGTGGCTGTTCACACTGGGTTCTGTGTTCGTTAAACCTCGGCTCTTTGGTGGTTTAACCTTGGCGTTGTGGTGGTTATACCTCGATGCTGTGTGGTTATACCTCAGCTCTTTGGTGGCTATGCTCGGCTATGTGTTGTCATACATCGGCCCTGTGCTGGTTTTACCTTGGCCCTTTCGTGGTTTTATTCGGCTCTGTGGTGGTTTTACTTGGCTTGGCCCTATGGTGGTTTTAACTCAGCTTTGTGGTGGTTTTTCTCAGCTTTCTGGTGAGCATACCTCACCTGTGTGGTGGTGGTGGTCATACCTTGGCTCCATGGTGGTCATACCTTGGCTCCATGGTGGTCATACCTCGGCTTTTTGGTTTGGCGCTGTGTGGCTTACAAGTCTGTATGCTCCGAATTTTGTTTTCAGGTGCATTTTTCAGATTTGGATGCTGTGAATTGTGCTTTCAGGTGCATTTCCCTTTTGGTTTTAAGTGTTTTTGCAATTTTTTTTAATGTTTGTGCTCTGTGAATGATTGTGTTTTTTATTTCTTTGCAGGTCAGTGCAGAAGCCAAGGACAATGCAGTTGGCTGGCAAGGCAAGGAGGAAGGCCAGGAGGGAGATGAATTGTATGAGAGGAGTCTTAAGGTAGGACTCTGTCCTACCAGTGATATGTATGTGTTCGTAAACACATTTAACCTGAAGGAGATGTTCTCTGTTGTGCTTCTTTACTGTTTTACTGTGTTTTACTGTGGTTTTACTGTGTTTAGGGTTTTACTGGTTGTTGTTTATGCGTTGAGAAGTTTACTGTGGTTTTACTATGTTTAGGGTTTAGGGTTGTAATTGGAAAATCGAATGCATTGACCATCCTGCTTTGGTTTAGGGTTGTTAGACTTGGAGCCTCATATTGCCCGTCGATATCTAGTTCGGCCAAGAAAGAACACAACAAATCAAGCTTTGACAACATTTAAAGAGTGTTAAAAATTGAAGTGTACTTTTATAAGGCTTGGAATTTCATGGTCAAAATGTCGATTATTTTTCACAATGGCCTTAAAATGCAACTTAAGTTGTTATGTGAAATTAATATTTACTATTTTTATGACACAGAAGAGCAGTGTACTTGCAACATTGAAGTTAGACAAGTAAGTTAAAAGTATTGCCCAGAACAACATGGCCCAAGATTGTAACTTGGAAAATGAAATTTGACAATTTCGAAAGCTCCATGTGAACCACACAATGTCCAAATTGGAATTTTTCCAGTTGTTGTAATGTCAATATCACATAATAATTAAGCGATTGGCTTGCTCAATGAAAGACATATATTTTAGTTTGTTACATGCCACCTGAGTTATAGTGAGTTTGATATGTGCCTTAACATCTATAGATGTAAAAACATAGTTTTTCTCTCAGACACATCATCCATGAGATGATTGATTGATATTTCAGCATCTTCCACTGATTTGGCATGCTTTAATTAGGTGACATTTTGTACTTTCAAAGGAACTTGAAGATATTGATTAAGAAGCAGCAAATATGGTGCATGGAAATAACTGTTGACATGTAGTTTTGTTTCAGAGTTTTGCTTTTATTCCACAATTTTTTCTGGTTGGCAATTCTGTTGTACTGGAAAGAACAACATTGGCTTGGAAAGAAACAACCAAACACCTTATCTAGAAATGAAACCTCCTCAAAGAAGGCCAGGTATTGTTGCAATCCTCTACCAGCTGCTTGTGTTAGAGGAAGAATATTGATTCTTTCTAAGTTTTTGAAGGAGTCCAGTTAGTTAAAGAATTGTCTATGGATTTTGACAGTCAAATGTCATTATTCACACAAACTTTAGGACTTCTATTTAGAGTAAAAATTGTTTGTCAGTCTGAGGATGTCCCTTGTAGAGAGTAAGGTCAGTATGGTCTCATTGCTCTTTTTCAAACATAAAATTGCAAATATTACGTCATGAAATAAAACCCGAGACAAAATTCTACAATCTCGGTCAAGTAACACAAGCAACTAACGATTAAGAATCTAGAATGTTTATAGAGGAGACAACTTACAAGATATTTGTTGGCTACTAATGTCAATGGATATAATATCTGCATAAAGGAGTGAACTTACATGTCAATTTTCCCTTTGTACTTATTTCAAATGGTAATTGAAGCTTGAAGGTGTCATGGGCTGAGATCAAAACTGAAGGTTATGATAAAAACTTAAGATGGTAGGTAATGTCAATCATCAAATTCTAAGTGTGATAGTATAGAATGTGTGCTCATAACTTTAATATTGACAGTGTAGCATGTCTCCTCATCACTCAATATTTAATTAATTTTAATGAGAGGAATTGCAACCAATACAATATACATTAACATAACCACTACGAAACTCCACTCTTGTGACCTTTCCAGCATGTTGTTTTAATGATGTTTCTTTTCCTATTTTTATCACAGTCCAAATACTGACAGTCATAAGAAACATTAAATCAATCTTTTTATGCAGTATTGCATATTAAGTATGGTATGTTGAGCTTGATAAAAACATTTTAAAGATTTTAAATTAGGATGTGGGTATTCTGGGTACTGCATAATTTAATTTATTTTATTACATCTACTTAACAGGATGCAATGCAAGGCCACTTCATCTCTCATCTTAATTGAATCACCTCTGTACAATGTAAAGAGGTCATAAGAATGGTTTTTCACAGAATGTAATGACTAAAATGTGCCAAATGATTTATGGATTTTTGACTGCATTTATTTTGAATTTCTCATTTAGATGCAATCAGGTTGTTTTGTTATTGATGTTCAATTCAATTATGAATTCAATTTCTTTGTTCAATTATGAATTCAAAAATCTGATATAGGCTAAGGCTATAACTTCAATTTCTCCCTGTGTTGATCTAACTGATATAGGCTAAGGCTATAATGTCTCGATCAGGAATCAATTGCTCCCCGTGTTGATATACTTGTTATTTAACATGATTATTGGTATCTATTTCTGTTCATCAAAGAGCATGTAATGTTCAAGGGATAGTTTGTTTAGATGCAATCAGGTTGTTTTGTTAATGATGTTCAATTCAATTATGAATTCAATTTCTTTGTATAACCACCACAGAGCCGAGGTATAACCACCACAGAGCTGAGTATGTTAACTTCCTTTTTAGTGAGTGATTTTCACCTCCTTTTTATTAAGTGATTTTGATTGATGAAGTTTGCAATGAATTTTGATGATACTTGTTATTTAACAGGATTAGATGCAATCAAGGGATAGTTTGTTTAGATGCAATCAGATTGTTTTGTTAATGATGTTCAATTCAATTATGAATTCAATTTCTTTGTTCAATTATGAATTCAAAAATCTGATATAGGCTAAGGCTAAAACTTCAACAGATTAAAAAACTTGTAGGATTTAGAAACTGTTTGATATGTAGGAATTATAAACTATTTGATATATAACTTCATAAAAAATCTGATATAGGCTAAGGCTATAACTTCAACAGATTAACAAACTTGTAGGATTTAGACACTGTTTTATACATACTAATTTGAAAATGTTTGTAGCTTCCCAAACATCCATGGATGCTATCATTAGCAAACCTATTAAATCCTTACCAAAATTACAGTGTCTTGTAGTTACAAAAATTAAGTCATGGCACCTCTATGCTTAATGGATTCCATTTCCTGCATTGCCTAAGTATGGTGGACTGCCCAACATTGGATGATTAGGATGTGCCTGAATGTTGGCATATGGTTGACTCCAATTTGCTCCATGTAGCCATGGTGGGACTGAGTAGCCCAAGTGTCCACTTGTGTTACTAACCCCAGCACTGACTGCATGTGTCATATAAACACAATTAGGATTCAAACCTGCACTGGTAGGGGTATAAGAGGTGGGCTTAACCCTTGCCTGATAGCTAGGGACTTGGATGTTAATCAGGTTTTGGAATGATGGTGTCTGCTCTGTAATGTGGTCCAGCGTGTTAGACATCAACCTATTTTCCTCAAACTGGCTTGAACCATGGTCTTCTTTGCTTGTCACCCCTTGTCCTTTTTCCAACTCTTGCTGAACCTTTCTTGCCTCTCTCTGTTGCCTTGCCAATTGCTTTTGATGTTCCTTATCTTCCCTTGCTTTTTGTCTTTCCAACCTTTCCTTTGCTCGAGCTTCTGCTGTTGCAATCCTTGCAACCCTCTTTTCGTTGGCTAACTCCTTTCTCTTTTTAGCTTCCTGAATTTCATTATTTTTATGTTCAGACTCGAACATTAAATTCATATAATCTTCAGATGTGAGCAATTGTGAACTCCTCCCTAAAAGAAGATAATCTGAGCTTGAGTTCCTTGATGAGACCTTCACTCTCTCTACTAGTAGCTTTAGGAATGCACGAAGTAATCTCTGCTTTTCTGGACCTGGCTGCTGGATTTCATCTTCTGGGACAACTGATTGGCCCCCATTGTTATGAAATGGGAAGGTTATTATATATGTCCAAATGTTATTAAACATGAACAATAAAAGTGGAAAGAAATGGGAAGGTTATTATATATGTCCAACTGTTTTTATTTTGACGTTATCTTTCTTTAAAAACAAAATATGGAAAGTTGATACAATTGTGAATGAAAGAATTCAAAAATAAAACACCTATTCTTCATTTGTTGTTACCCACTCACGAGAAAAAAAGAAGACGACATTCTTCATTGTGGCATACACCCAGTAAAACACACATGTTCTTCATTGTTACCCACTCATGACGTGGATTAAAGAAAGGTGTTCTTCGATTTATGTTTTCTTGAATTCGACTCTCTCCGTGCGGTAGGTGTTACCATCTGACTCTCATTACTTACAAACTTAGCATAGTTTCTCAACTAAAATAATGATAAAGTACTCAATATCTTGAATAACATTATTCAAGAACAACGAAATACCTGTATGTCTCCAGCAACGCTCCAGCAAATGATGAAGAGAGTGAATGTAACACTATGCACACACTCTGTCTGGAATATAACACTGTGCACACACTCTGTCTGGAATGTAACACTAAGCACACTCTGTCTGTATGTCTGGAACACTGTCTGAAAAGGATTGTATGTTTGCAAAATGGAAACTCACTGTCTGAAAACTCACTTTCTGAAAATTGTATGTCTGCAAAATGAATGGAACATTGTCTGAAAACTCTGAATGTATGTCAACAGTAGCTTAAGAGTATAATGAATGCCTCAAATGCAGTAAGAGTTGATGTTTTATAGTTTTATGATCTAGAATTTAATTAGTAGGGAAGATTGGCATGGATTGCCATCTCCCAAAATTAATTCTGTGTTGTGGATTGATTTGTACATGATCCAATGGCTGAAAATCTTTCATGGTTGATCCTTGTGCTTTCCTGAATTTAATTCCTGAATTGAAATGCTTTCCTGAATTTAATTCCTGTAATTCCAGGGCTGTTGTGTTTAGTTCTTGAAATGAAAGGTTGAGTGAACTATTTCCTGAATTGAATGGTGTCATTTAATGTCTTCAATAGGCTAAATGGTTAAACAAACATGTACATATGGATGACAGACATTTCACCTATTTTTGTGCAGGTGTTACCCAATCCTTGTGCAGGTGTTACCTAGTCCCTGTCCAAGTGTTACTCAGCTATGAGATCTATTGCCCTAGTGAAAAATCAGTGGGTGACTGTTTGACGAAAGGCTCGCCTTCGTGTACAGATGGCGCAATACAATGTTTCGAACTGTCAAAACTTAAATATGATATTTGTGATTCTATTTAACCATACGCCAACTCAGCTGTATGGATTTGACAATGGTTAATTGAAATTTCAATACACGTCATTACTTTCATATATGTTAGATGTACATGCGATATGTTGGATATCGTGACAATCCACTTCACATTTATCACTCCATTTTCTCGAGTTCTGGGTTATTAACTCCGCTCCGGTTCCTGCGCCTCCCTTTCACATTCGTGACTATGCTCCGATTTTACTGTTATTTTCCATCGACTGATTTGGGAGGAGGGTCTCCTCGCCCTCCGCTGATCTTTTGAGCTTTGTGAGGGTCTCTTCGCCCTGTTGTGCGTTTTCTGGCGAGGTAATGGACGCTTTGTGATTTCGAGCGAAACTAGCTTTGTCTCTGTCGTATATCTTCTGGCTATCACTTGAATCTGTCCGATTTCTGCAATGGCGTTCACTAGTGGCCTGCATGTGAGCTCCTTCTACGGCGATTTATCTGATGTGTTAACTTCATTTATTTCAACTGCGAGTTTCTTTTCTTCCGTCTCCGACTGCTAATGTCGACCTGCTGCCAATCTTAACTTTACAGGTTTGGGCTGACCAAAGTTACTGGAGCCGCCTACACTCCAAAAAAAAACTACAGGTAAGTACTCTCTTCCGGTTTTATGTTGCATTGTTTTTATTTATGATTCTAACCGGTTCACTCCTTTGTGAGCAGGACCTATCGATTCGAGATTTTGGCTACCTATCTTTGTCCCATATCCAACCTTTTTTTGGTGAGTTTCTGTTACGCTCTGTTTATTTAGTCGCAGATTTACACCATTATTTGATAATACAACTCCAGGTAACAGTATTGACGCGTTCTAAACTCTGAAAGGTTTCGGATAATGTGCAGGCCTCTTTCTTTTGTCAAAACCCTGGAGGCATGTTTCTCAACGATCAAACCCTACGGATAGGGTCGACTCCGTTTTGTATTTCTGTAGTTTAGGGTTTATCAGTTTTGTCTGTAGCACACGTCGTTCCGTTATCAACCCCTGTTGGGTGGTAAATCTCTTGATGTAATTTACTGTTGGTATAAAATGTGCTGAAAACCTTGCATTTTGCTGTAGTTATGCTATTTCGTGGTTCAAAACCCTCGTTCAGGATGTATCGTTACTCTGTCTCTCTTGGACTGATTCAGACACTTGATAAACTCTATTTTCTTTTTAAAATGATTTAATACAGTACTATTTTGTTTGTGAAAGACTTCGAAAAATGTTTTCCAGTGCACGGAAACTCACCTGTTCTTTATCTGCTATTACGTCCTCGTTTTGTTTTGCTGTGATAAATGGGAAATGAACTCCGCTCCTTTTGGTTGTACGTACTTGTTTCTATCTTGTAGCCTGTCAGTGCATGACACAAGCAAAGAACTCCTCTCCTCTCTACACGCAGTAATATTTTGTTTAATTTCAGTTGTTAAATGAATCAACTTCGTTAGTGCAATCACACACAAATGTTACACATAAATCAATCTGGAAATAAACAAACAACTTGATAATGGACAGATGTGAATTAACAATTTAGGCTGAAAGCAATACTGGTTGCAGATGATTATTATTCTCACTTGTTTTCCTTCTCCTGTTCTCTTGATGGAAAATCGAACCCCTACACATGATTTTTCTTCCATTTAAATACCTATAGGTGTACATCAGTTTTGGTTTTCGATTGAACTGTCAACCGAATGTTTCTAACTACATTGACAGTTTTTTTTTTTTTTAAATAAACTTCTGATTAACTAAAAAAAAACATTTTATATTCCTAGTCCTACTGTCCATGTCCAACTGAAAAATAATAAAGTAATTAAAAACACAGGTTTAATAACATGTCCATAAACACGTGCTAATCACTGAGACAGTTAACCATCTTTCGTCTCCTCCGAGCTGGATGCTCCTGCATCACTGTTTGATGGGATAACTGTACTTTTGGATGGAAAGCATTGTAATGTTTTGTAGTGCATTTTGCCTTAGTTGGTAATTCAGAACTGGAGGTACTTGAGACAATAGGTCTTGTCAACTTGTGATGTTAGACTTGGTGTATGATAGTTGTTGGTCTAGTAAAAAACTGGGCCCATTTTGGACATATTTATATAACTTATATTATGTGCATATTATCTAATATTTATATGCATATTTTAGTGAGTTTGTCATTCTTGTTTGATGGATGTGTGGGACCAGTACTATAACTACCACTGATCCTTGCACAACAATAGAAGCCTCTCCCCATATATATATATCCATATCCATGAGAAAAAAGTGAGATTTATTAATCAATAACAATGAAAGTTCAACTATTGAGAATGTGGTCCGCTAATAAAAGTTCAACTATTGAGAATGTGGTCCGCTAATTAAGTGGAAAAGTTTAGTAAAAAATATATTGTGATCCAATTCTAAATATTAATACGTATACCTGCGGCTCAACTCTTAAAAAAAATTTCTAACTTTTATCCACCCAAGTCGTACAATCAACCAAAATTATTAATATTTAAAGAGAGAAATTAATATTTAAAAAAGCACTTCTATCGCTCTATCCTTGATACAACTCATTAAATAAGGGCGTCCTTTCAAAGGTATCACGCACATTATCTATCCACCACAAACCAACGCAATCTTCGCGTGCATTCCTCACATAAGTTCCATGCATTGATGAAGACTTTCATGCATGATCTGTTTATGGATTGTACCCATAGAATTGTGTGAATCCACGGGCCAAACAGATCACGGCAGATTTTGAAAACATTGAACAATTCACTTCAATTATTCACTCGAAAAGACGATCTGAATGTATTTGTGTACTGAAGATGTTGAGGCCTCTATATTGTTGGGTTCAGCCTGGATGGTCACAATCTCACAGCGTTGATATAATTAACTGGGCTATGAGCGGAAATCCCCAGAAGCATAAGCCCTACTATTCTGAAGAGTGTCGAAAATTCGTTTCTTTGAATTCCCTTCCTTTTGTGTATTGCCGGAATAAACTCCGCACCAATTCTCACATAGCATTTATGTGTATGGGTATTGAATATAATAACGAGAAATTTCTGTTGGACTCCTCTGAAGATTTTGTCTTCAAACAGACCATTTAATATGAATGTGAGTTTGAACCTATAACAAAATCTATCCGAAATGAAATAAGATTTTCTTGTTGAAGAGAATGTGAGGGCTAGAATAATACCTTTTCTTTGCAGTAGCGGTTGTTGAAAAGGCAT
Source organism: Pinus albicaulis (assembly GCA_034641835.2). Lineage (NCBI taxonomy): Eukaryota > Viridiplantae > Streptophyta > Pinopsida > Pinales > Pinaceae > Pinus > Pinus albicaulis. The sequence continues at coordinate 1,324,173,797 of CM076572.1, forward strand.
ACACCAAAGTGCTTTTAATGAGATATACACCAAAGGGCCATGCCTTTTGTCCTTCGCTCCTTTTTCCCTATCCAAAAGAAGGTTTTGTCTCTGCTTTTCTAAGTCGAAAAGAATAGATTTATGATCCTCCGAGCCAAAAACCATAATCCTCACTTTGTAAGAGGTCTTTAATTTTGGATTACAAGTCTGCTAGTCACTTAGAATTTGTCTCTTTCTTTCTTTAAATCCATGAAATAGTAATAGTTTTTTTCCTTTTTAGGTTTTCTTAAAAGTGAAAGGGGGGAGATGTCTCACTATCTCGGTAGTATAGCCTCCAACCAGCTTGGAGTTTCTAAATGAAGGAGGGATTCTCTAGCCAATGGGGATTAATCTTGAAATGGGAGGGGGGCTTCTAACCAGCCAAATGTAGTTCAAGGATGATAGGGAAATTGTAAGAAGGCCCCCAAAGCCAACCCACTGCCTAATACAAAAACATGAATCCACCAGCCCCTCAGCCATCAAAAATCAATCCAATCACTTAGCAATTCTCTCAGATTTGCTTCTTGCTTCTATTATTCCTCTAGGTTAGGAGAAGCTTTGGGGACAAAGGATCGAACATCCACCATTTGTCAAATAGATCAATTGAAAAATCCTCATCTCAGTCCTTTCAAGCTCGAGGCCCCCAAATCTTCCCAAGACCGAAGGAGTTAATCAAATCCCCACCCAAAATGAGAGCAAGTTGGTGAGACAAGAGTAGTGACTATAATGTCTCCCAGAGAGGCTTAATATCAATAAAGGGGCAATAAATGTTGCAAAGTGATAAATTAATGTCCAAGGTTTGAGACCAAATATCGACCACGAGAGTATGCTCGGTGGCCCAAGCGAATCACAAACTATATTAGATGATTTCTAGCCATATATGAGTCCCCCACATTTTCCCATTGCATCTATAAACACCAATTTCCAGCCTTTAAAGTTATGGGATAGTTGAAAAAACACTCTTTCTCCCTCCATTATTGATTCATGCCCAAAAAAAAACATCTGGCCTTATCATCTTCGCTAGGCACAACAAGGCCATAATTTTTATGGGGCTAGCTAGTCTCTAAATACTGAGAGAAAGAAGAATCATGAGGAAAAACCCAAAGGGGCCATGGCTCTAAGGACCCCGAATATATATTTTTGTTTACCCAGCCTAATTTCTATTGAAGCCTTTGATATTTCCATGGAGATATTTGATTTTCTACCTCGCATGTTGGACTTGATGAGACCACTCAATTGAGCCAATTCCCCCACCTATATTCGGAAAGCGGTAGGAGGGTTCGTGAGAGTCCTAGGAGGAAGAGGATGGGGGAGGTTTAGGTCTGAGGTTATAGGAGTGGGTGAATTTCTCAGTTCAGGCGTCAAAGTCCAAATTTTAGTTTTTCAAGAAGAGGGCTTGAGAACCCCAAAACCTACGTTGAACCATTAACTTGTTGGCATCCTGCAGCAAGTTCATAGTCCATGCCAACAAACACTTTTCTAGAATCATACATTTTGGTAAATAACCTAGCAACCCTTGAAAAGTACAATACCTCCATGTTCATTCTTCGGCTAGAAATATCCTTACTACAGTACACTACATCATCGTTGAAATGTCGTTTAGACAGACTCCCACTCCCAATACAAGTTTGGTTTCTATTGCTTTATGCTTGATGCATTTCCCACTATTCGTCTCCTTCAAGGTGCTAGCCCCAATCGAGCTAGCCAGGCCCATTATTCAAAGGCGACATACCACTAAACATGTCTATGGTAAGCAAACCACTAATCAACCCCTTTTTGTCCGGCCAAAAACCACTTTTGTTAGGGCTCCAGAGCTATTGAAAAGGCAAAATTATTATGAATAGACAAAATTATTATGGATGTGTTAGAAATTAATGGAGAATAGGTTACGTAGTTATGATTTGCTCTTTATTTGACATTCAGTTCCTATTAATTAGGAATCTGTTTTGCCTATGTATCTATTTAATTCTTGATGCTTAATGAAGAACTCCAAGCGAATGCATTTGCTGGTGGGAGCTCCTGGTGATCTGCATCTGTGAGCTCCTGTGTGTTTGTCCAAACTTCTGTCTTCTGCATTTCTTATCATGGTATCGGAGCTCAGGAAGAGCTGAGAGAGGCTGTGCGTGAGGCAAGCTGTGAAGGCTGTGAGGCTGTGCGTGGTGGCTCGATGCACTGGAGCTGCGTTTTCTGTGACTGCGTGAGGCAGATCCTGAGGCCGTGAAGGCAATCTTGTTTGTGGAGGCGGTGTTTAGTAGCCTTGCGGCGTTGAGAGCCACGAGCGCTCGATCTGTGGATGATTGGAGATCGAAGTGATGACTTTGTTCGACAGTTCGAGACAGTGAGGGGAGAGCCTCCTCATCACGCCTGGACTGTTAAAGTTCCGCTTTCCTAAAGGCTGTACTGGCGTCCAAAATCATTCTTCAATTTCTCTCCGGCCCACCAGGAGGACTCGCGCGAGCTCAAATTTGGCTTACCAGGTGAAATTTGAATTGATTTCGAAGGTTTTTGTTTTAGGTCAGCAGGGAAGGAATTTTGGCTTATTTGAATCTCTGAACGGATCTGTTCAGAAATCCCATAGTTGTGTCCCGATCGGGGCAAGAGACTTTTTTTTTTTTTGGCGGTGCACAAACCATTAAATTCGCATAATTACATTAACTTTACCTTCGGCGGGGTCTGTAATTCATTTCTGGAAAGCCTGACAGCCTCCGTCAGCATACTTCCACAAGCCCAACATACTTCCATAATCTGGCATCGCTGACATATTCTGTTTGTTCTCCAATGCCCAGACAATTAATCTTAATCCTCCTCACCGCTCTCATCGCTGAAATACTTGGCCTTTTTCGCTAATCCTTCGGCCCGCCTGCCGCTCTTCCGCACATGGTCACTTCCATTAGTTCGTTCCTGAAGTCCCCGGGGATCGACCACCGAAGCCCAATTATCATCCTCAAACTGTTTATAAGGTTTTCAGTCAAAGGTGGCTTCAATTCATTGAAATTTCAGCCAGAACTTGCGACAGTAATTGGAGGGATATCTTGCAATTTGTTGACATGGTATGAAATAAACTGATCTTTCCCTTCAAGCTGAACGACAAGCAGAAAGAGGCTGGCCACAGAGACAGTTATTGTTACTGTATGTAGAAGAAGGGAATGTATTGAACGGTTTGGTCTGTGGAATTGCGCCACATAGATTGTTGGAATTCAAATTCAAGTGTGTCAGATTCAGATTCTTCATTTGGGCCATCTTCTGCGGAATATCACCCACTGTTTATAGCATATCACCCACCGAGTCGGGTATTTTTACCACTAAGCTTATTGTGTGAAATGAAAACATAATTTAGGTTTGAAGTCCCATCGAAAAAAAAACTGGGTATATATTTCAGTCGACTTCTCCTTGAAACCGGGTATATTTGATTGCAGAAGTTTTTATATATATATATATATATATTGTCAATTATATATATATATATATATATATATATATATATATATATATATATATATATATATATATATATATATATATATATATATATATATATTGATTGACAATTTGATCCAAGTGTGGATTTAAAAAATTGGATACAATCAAGTTTCTATTTTGAAACTGAAGGGCCTCATTAAGTAAATCTTTTTATCCAATTTTTTTTTTCCAAGATGAATGCTCAAATGGCAGATTATTTAAATGAAAGCAGCAAATTGGATGGTTCCAATTACACAAATTGGAAATTTAAGCTTCAGACTTCGCTTGAAGGACAGAATACCTATAGCATTGTCATCGGCGATGAAGTTAAGCCGACTGTTGCAAATGGTGGAACGAATGCAACAATTCAAGAATGGGAGAAAAGGGAGTTGAAGGCAAAGGTTCTACTAAAATTTTCAGTTAAATATTGCATCATCCCTCATATTCGGGATTGCAAGATAGCGAATGACATCTGGACAACTCTCAAAGACATGTATGAAATCAAGAACACCAGCTGAACCTTGTTCCTCAGGAAGAAGATCCTCTCAATCAAGATGGAGGAGAATGAGTCTTTTTCTTCATTCTTATCCCGAATAAAGGAAGTTCAAGATAAACTATCTGATATCGGTCAAACCGTGGCAAATGATGATCTGGTGACAATCTCCATGAACGGTATGACGGATGACTATCAGATGTTTATAACTGGATTGAATGCAGGGGAAAAGCTTCCGTGTTTTGAAGAGATTACTGGAATTTTGCTACAAGAATAGGAAAGGAGGTAATCTCTCAAACCTCAAGATCCAGATCTTGCATTGATAACAAAGTTGAAGCCAAAAGGGAGAGCAATGGCTGATCAGAGGAGGGGAAACACATCAAAAAGGACACCAAAAGTTATGACCTTGTATAAAAATGACTCTGCTCTTAAATGCTTTTATTTTGGTAAGATAGGCCATATTGCTAAATTTTGTTGTAAGAAGAAGGCAAATCAAGAGAGGTACAAGCAGAGAAGACATGCAGGTCACTTGGCGGATGCAGATGCAGATGCAGACCCAGATTAGAATCTGGATGTTAGATTTTTTATGGCCGAGGTTGACACTGCTACTAAGGAGGATGAATCAGATATTTGGTTCGTGGATTCTGGAGCCTCCTCGCATATGTCAGGTAAAAAGCAATGGTTTAGAAATTTTAAAGAATCCAACTCTGGAGTAAAAGTCTATCTTGGACATAATAGAGGGTACGAGATCAAGGGACATGGAGATGTCCTTGTTACTCTGCCTGATGGTAAGATCAGACATATATCCGATGTGTGGTATGTTCTTGGCATTAAGAAGAACCTGATTTCTGTGTCAAAGATTACAGATCAGGACCTCAAGGTAGAATTTTTTAAATATCATTGCATTATTAAATATTTGTTGGATCAGATGAAGCCCATTGTTACAGGTATTCGCATAGGAGGACTCTACAAATTGGATGTGAAAGGTACGCCTCAGCAAGCCTTGATGTCGTCGAATAAGTTTGCTGAAAATTTGTGGCATCAGCGACTTGGGCATATTAATTTCAGTGATCTCCTTCTATTGCAGAACAAAGGTATGGTAGATGGTCTTCCTGCTTTGAAAAAGTTTCATATTGATTGTGAGGCATGTGCATTCGGTAAACAACATCGAGATGAATTTCCTGACGTTAAAGATAGAAAACAGAGGGATATACTCGAAGTTGTACACGCTAACTTATGTGTCCCGATGCAGACAAGGTCGTTAGGGGGGCACTATTATTTTTTAATCTTTGTTGATGAATGTACAAGATTCACATGGGTGTATTTTCTTAAACAGAAAAGTCATGCTTTTGAATATTTCAAGCAATTCATAAACATGATTGAGAAGAAAACATGAAAGTTCATCAGGATTCTTTGATCAGATCAAGGGGGAGAATTCAAGAAAGGAGTCTTCATTAAATATTGCAACGAGCATGGGATACATCAGCAATTAACAACACCTTACACTCCTTAGCAAAATGAAGTTGCTGAGAGGAAAAACAGAACACTAGTTGAGTGTGCTTGCAATATGTTGAAAGGTAAGAATCTAACCAATGGCTTTTGCGCAGAAGCTGTTAATACTGCAGTGTATTTAAAGAATAGGAGTCCTACTAAAAGTCTTGAGTATAAAACTCCTTTTAAAACATTTTTTTGGCTTCAAGCCTGTAGTAAGTCATCTTAGAGTATTTGGCTGTAAAGCTTTTTCACATGTTCCTAAAGAGAACAGGAAGAATTTAGATTCAAAGGCCATTAAATTCACGTTCATTGGATACTGCAGTGAGTATAAATCTTATAAATTGTTTGACCCTGCTACTCACAAGGTGTTTGTCGGTAGAGATGTATTATTCCATGAACAGATTGATGATGGAAATCCCGTCCAAAACAATGAAGAATGGCATGTGCCCTTACTCTCAGAAGAGGATGCGGCGAAGTGGTCGGCAGCCCCGAGAACGGTATGAGATAACGACGAGGATAATGTGGAGTTCGGTCTAGGAAAAGCCTCATGAATAATTGGACCCTGCTACTCGGAAGATCAAACGAGGCCAAGGCAGTTACCGGCTAGATGTCAAGGGATTATCAAACATAGGTCGGGTATGTTAAACATTCTTGAGAACCTTCTAACTTTTATGAAGCTAGTAAAAGTCTTGAATGGAAGAAAGCAATGAATGAGGAATATGAATCCATCATTAAGAACAATACTTGGGATCTAGTAAAACTTCCTGATGATGATAGACTCCCACTCCCAATACAAGTTTGGTTTCTATTGCTCTCTGCTTGATGCATTTCCCACTATTGGAACACCTCCCAGCTTCAAAGATTGCAATCCCCAATCGAGTGAGGCCCATTATTCAAAGGCGACATACCACTAAACATGTCTATGGTAAGCAAACCATTAATCAACCCCTTTTCGTCTTGCCAGAAACCACTTTTGTTAAAGCTCGAGAGTTATTAAAAAGGCCAAATTATTGTGGACGTCCCCAAAATAGTCGAAGTAACAATCGGAGGAAAAAAAAAAGAAAAAAACTTCCATAGAAATGGCTTGTTCACCAAGCTTTGCACAATGCCACGATAATGAAGTTATGAAGCTTTGCACAATGATAAAACGTTGATTAGAAAAAGAAAAAACACAAGTTTTTCAAATTCTAATACCCATGTAAAAAAGAAACACATTCTTCGTTTTTACCCACCCATGAAGAAAAGGCATTCTTCATTATTGCATCCATCCACAAAAACACACATGTTCTTCATTGTTACCCAATGGTGACGTGGATTAAAGAAATATGTTCTTCATTATATTAAACATGTGCATTCCCTGCGATATGTGTTACAATTGTAGTTTTATTCATAGTTACCCCATTGGCCCAAATTAAGGCGAAAATTTCGGAAATATGTGTTACAATTTTAGTTTTATTCATAGTTACCCCATTTGCTTTTGGAAATACGACAGTTTGATTCGCACACCGAACAGTTCGATGAAATTCAAACAGTTGCCCTTTCGTATAATGCTGACGGTAATACTGCAATCGCATGCAGTGGAAGAATGTGAAAATCATTTTTGCATGGAAAGTTGATAAAACTTTGAAGGAAGGAATTCAAACATGAACAATAAAAGTGGGGGAAAGGAATGGGAAGGTTATTATATATGTCCAAATGTTTTTATTTTGACGTTATCTTTCTTTAAAAACAAAATATGGCAAGTTGATACAATGTGAATGAAAGAATTAAAAAATGAAACACCTATTCTTCGTTCGTTGTTACCTCTCGTGAGAAAAAAAAATACATTCTTCATTATGACATACACCGAGTAAAACACACATGTTCTTCATTGTTACCCACTCATGCCGTGGATGAAAGAAAGTTGTTCTTCGATTTATGTTTTCTTGAATCCGACTCTCTCCGTGCGGTAGGTGTTACAATTGTAGCTTTATTTAGCATGGTTTTGTGTTGTTTTGGGGGAGGAGATATCAATCACACTTTCCTCGAAGATTCCCAAACAATTGGGTCATGTCTTAATGAGATGGGGCATTTCGAGTCACAATTTGTTAATACTCTCCTTTTCCAGAAATTAAGATTTAAATATTACTTTATCAGTCCGTTGAAAACATTAATGGTAATGGATAAGATGGGATGGAGTTCAATTTTTTTATCAATGCTTTGAGAGTCAGATTATCAGTCCGTGGAGGATGAAAACATTAATAAATGGATAATACGTTATGGATTAATGCTTTGAGAATTGGATTATCAGTCAGTGGATGAAAACATTATAGTAATGGATAAGACGTGATGGAGTTCGATCCTCTTTCATAAATGTTTTGAAATTATATTAAATGTGATGGATGAATGGCATTTTATTAAAAAAATGTTTTTCATTTTTATGATCATTCTTTTTGTTTTGCAAATGTACTTTTAGGTTTTTAAAGGAAATAATAATAATGAAGAATAAATTTGATATTTTAATTTAGAATTAATAATCTCTGTGTAATAATATAATTATTTAAAAACATTAAAATTGATTTCTATGTGTCAATTATTTATATATATAAGAAAAGTTAAAAAGTTCTATTAATTCATAAAAATATTATATCTTGATGTGTTTTTTTAGAATATTATTAGTCTAATTCTTATTGGAGTTGTTGATTCGGTGGTATATAGTAAAAACAAATGACAATAACGACAGAAAATTATTTGCCTTGGACTTATTGGCTTGGTGGTATATAGTAAAAGAAAACGACAATAACGACAAAAAAGTACTTGCCTTGGACTTGTTGGTTAGGTGGTATACAGTAAAAAAAGTGACAATAACGACAAAAAAATTATTTGCCTAAACACAGATTGCCTATATAGACCAAAACTTCCCAGGAATCCAAATACATATTTCCAGCACCCTAGTTCTCTGAACTGTCACCATGTTGCTAGCGGAACGCTCATGTACATGGACTTCTACATGCACCAGTCATCCTTCGAGATGGTCTGGACTTTCTTGCAGTTGCTTTTGTCCATGACGGAGGGAGGCCATTCGACCCAACATTTGCCACCTGTTTTGTTGGAGGGCATTCATGAAAGAAATGACCTCATTACCATCATTGTGGTGGTCTCAAGCTAGTTGCTCCATAAGCATTGTGCTGTGGTGAAGTTGATCCTCCAAAGAATCAAAAGGAGGTGGTAAGAGCACCCACTTCGATGATTGGTCTCTCGGTTGTTCCACTGCTTCCCCAAAGTCCCGATGCTCCTCATGGTGAACTTCCCCCTGACCTCTTGGGCCAACACCTCACCTTACTCTCCATCATTGCCTCTGCATGTTGCAACTCTCAAGCAATTCACCACTAACACACCACAGGCCAGACCCCGATACACCACCTTGAATGAAAAGGGTCTGTCAGCTGGCTCGACTTGCCACGTCAACAACCACACCTGCGACTCTCATTGACCCCTTCCACCTTGTGTTCGAGTCAAACCACCACCCCGTGAGCCAGAAAAAAACAATGTTGTAGTCGCCTTCCTCTAGAGCGTGGTTCGAAGGTCGAACCCAACTCTCTCCCAACTCCCCATAATTCCTATAACTGGACCCCCTCATGTTCAACACACACAGAAAACAAGAACTCATAGTGCCACGACTTCCATTGCCAAAATATACGCTCGCCAACCCCCACCAATTAATAGAGAAGTGAATAGGAAACTACCCATGGCAATACAAAATATATAAACACAAGATGTTGATGAGTAATACTTGAACCCTAAGAGAAGAAGGAGCTCTCGCGACCAATTCTAGAGCAACAATGCTTATATTATCCAGATTTTTTCCATTGATGTTAGCAAACGCATTAGATCCAGGGTCCCAAACTAGAAACTTGAACAAACGGCTTGCGCATTACCGAACTTTGAAGTTGTTGTGAATGTTGAAATGTTTAAAAATTCCAAAATAATAAAACTGCCTTGCTTAACACAGAGAAAACATTTAAAATTTCATTCAACAGTGACATAGTTTCACATAAAAAAATTTCTATTAAAAAAAACTACTGTTACAGATTCTTCCTCAATACGAGAGAAATACTCTGTCTCTCTAAATCAACAACAATACACTGCTGTGCATACTCTGTTGTTCTGTGTAATTAAAAAAATTACAACTCTCTGTCCCTGTTTTTAAAATACGTTGCTGTGTATATAAAAACATTCTCTGTCATTTTCAAAATGCACTCTGTTTTCTGTATATAACAAAATATCTCAAAATATCTCAGCCCTATTTAATGTCATTAATTGACACACCCAGAAAAATTCATCGCTTGAATAATTCTTAATGGCTTCAATAACTTCTGTCAGCACCGCTCTAAAATGCATTGATGGCAAATTGCTTGCTGGCACCGTTGTTCTTTCTTCCTTCACACACTGCTGTGCAATGAAACTGTTCTGCTGTCTTTTCCCTTTTTTTTATATATGTACACTGCTGTGTAATTAAAAAATTACACTCTGACTTTGTCAATATATATATATATATATATATATATATATATATATATATATATATATATATATATATATATATATATATATATATATATATATATATATAAGACATGTTTTAATAAAACATAAAACAAACAACATAAAACAAAATTAAAACATACGATGGGAAAATAAAATTAAACCCAAAGTATTGTGGGCGCATATTATGTGGGCCCCAACTGACATCAGCAATTTCGATTGGGTTCACACCTCCAGCCACAGACCTTCATCAACCCCCGCGGAGTTTCTTTGTGACTGCATGGTGTGGGCCCCCAGCTGATGATGTCAGCTGTTCCGATGGGGTTCAACCATCGCCGGCTCTGCCTGCCTTGACCCCCGCGGACTTGGCCTCTTCGCTGCATTTACTATGCAGTGGAAATTATATTCCAACACTCCCCCTTAATTTCAACTGCTAGGTTTTCTTGCATACCCATGCATTTCCTGAAATGTTCAAAGCTTTTCTACTGAAGTGGCTTTGTGAGGATATCTGCAAATTGATCCTCTGTTTTGCAATGCTGCAAAACAATCTCACCATTGCTAACCAATTCTCGTATGAAATGAAACTTGGTGTCAATGTGCTTTGTCCTTTTATGAAAAACTGAATTTTTAGACAATGCAATAGCTGAGCTATTATCACAAAATATCACTGTCCCTTTTACCTGTTCTTGACATAAGCTTCTCAACATTTTTCTCATCCAAACTGCTTGACACGCTGCTGCTGTAGCTGCCACATATTCTGCTTCTGCTGTAGATAACGCTACAATGGGTTTTTTCTTAGAAGCCCATGAAATGGCTCCTGAACCCATGTGAAAAACATAACCGGAAGTGCTCTTCCGATCTTCTACACTTCCAGCCCAATCACTATCAGTGTATCCAACTAAATCTGAACATTCTGAAGTAGTATAAAAAATACCACACTGTTTTGTACCTTTAACATACCTCAAAATTCTTTTTGCTGCCTGGCAATGTGTATCCTTTGGCTTTTCCATGAATCTGGAAATAAAACTAACAACATGCATTATGTCCGGCGTAGTTGCAGTCAAATACATAGAAATTTTGCCAACTATGCTCTTGTATAAACTAGGATCAAAATCTTCTTTGCTGTCCTCTCTCACGAGTTTTAATCCCATCCTTGTGGGGTGATTCTTTGCTTTTCTTTCCTTTTGCATGTTAAATCTTTCAAGCACTTCATTAATATACTTTGCACAGTAGAGATTCAATCATTTCATCTTGTTCTGCTTCTATTCCTAAGAAGTATTTCAACCCATGTCAGCCATTTCAAATTCTTCTTTCATGACTGTTTTAAAATTTTCAATAAGGTAATCATCATTACCTGTGAAAATAACATCATCAACATATAAAACTACAATCAAAATTTTACCATCTTTTTCTTTGATGTAGAGGGTGGGTTCTCCCTCACACTTTTCAAATCCATTTTCTAGTAGATAGGAGTCTATCCCTCTTTCGCCTGCCTTCTTGGCGCTTGCTTGACCCATAAAGAGCTTTCTTCAACTTGCACACTTTGTGCTCTTGGCCTTTCTTTTCATAGGCGAGAGGTTGTTCAATGTAAACCTCTTCCATTAACACTCCATTCGGAAATGTTGACTTCACATCACGTCCATTTGTTAAACTTTCCATTTGTTTGTCTTTTGCTATGGACAACAGAGTTTGCTCTCACGACATAAATTCGCTTGTAGGTGCGGGCCCTATGTAATCTATCCACATCCTTACCTTATAGCCTTTGACAAACAAGCCTTGCCTTGTGTCTCTCTATTTTGCCTTCAGCATTACTCTTGGTCTTGTAGACCCATTTAACTCCAATAACATCTTTACCTTTTGGGAGTTCAACCAAATCCCAAGTTTTGTTTCTTTCTATGGCATTTATTTCCTCATCCATAGCTTCTATCCATTTCCTATCCTTGATAGCTTCTTCGAAATGAACATGATCATCAACATGACAATATAAAGCAACCAAAGAATTGATACCTTCATTAGCTATATCTTGTTCATAAATTTCTTTCAAACTTCTGAATTTCTTACCTCTTTCAGTAGGTGTACAAGTACTTGAAGAAGCACTTGAATTTCCTCCTTGTGGTGTGCTTGGAGAAGCACTGTCATTTCTCCTCAAGGGTGTGCTTTGCTGCTCTTTTGTTGGTGTTGTAGTTTGGGGATGTATTTCAGCCAACTCATCATCATTTTCATCATAAGACAAACGGTGTTTTGCATTCACTGTTTTCTCTATGCTTCCATCCCAAGCTTCCTCTTCAATAAAATGAACATCTGCTCACAATAAACTTCTTGCTAGATGGGTTATATAACCTGTATGCCTTGGATTCCTCACTGTATCCAATGAAAATACATTTCTCCCCCTTGCTGTCCAACTTCTTCCTTAGCTGATCCGGAATGTGTGCATAAGCCACACATCCAAAAACCTTCATGTGTGTGACACTTTGCTTTGCGCCACTCCATGCCTCTTCCGGCACTTTGTTCATAACTGCTTTTGTAGGGCACCTGTTCAATATGTACGCTGCACAATGTACAGCTTGAGCCCAATAATCATTAGGCAAATGCTTTGCCCTTAACATGCTTCTCGCCATGTCCATTATGGTTATGTTCTTCCTTTCGGCTACTCCATTTTGCTATGGAGTATATCTAGTTGTAAACTGCTTATGAATACCATTTTCTCTACAAAACCGTAGAAAATATTTAGATATATACTCACCTCCTCTATCAGTCCTTAAGACTTTGATATGCAACCTAGTTTGGTTCTCAACAAGTGCTTTGAAATTGCAAAATTTTTCAAACACTTCACTTTTGTTTTTCAAAAAATAAACCCAAGTTTTTCTTGTAAAATCATCTATGAATGTTAACACATAGTGGCTGCTTGCAAGTGATGGAGTTTGCATTGGTCCACATACATCTGAGTGGACAATCTCTAAGGGTGCTTTTGCCCTTATGCTTTTCCCGGAAGGAAAACTTTCTCTGTGTTGTTTCCCCAAGATACAACCTTCACAAAGGTTGTTCGGTTTCTCTATCAATGGTAAACCACTTACCATTTCTTTTCTGTTCAACAAATTAAGACCTCCAAAGTTGAGATGTCCAAATCTCAAGTGCCATAACCAATTATCATCTTTTGGTTCGCTTTGGAATGTTTCCTGTGCAATCGCTGCTTTCTCTTCACCATTCTTCAAATCTGCTCTCATTCTGAGAGGGAACATCCTGTTCCTTGTCATCTTCACTTCAGCAATACACTGTTTGCTGGGTGGTTTATCCATGATGGTACAAACATCATTATCAAAGAAAACATTATACCCCTTATGAACAAGTTGTCCAATACTTAAGAGGTTACACTTCATTCCTGGAACATAATAAACATCTGCTATGGTTTTCTTTGCACCTAATCTTGTTAAAACATTTACATCTCCTTTTCCCATAACAGAAACTTTGCTATTAGTTCCTAGTGTGACTTGTGACTGCACACTTTCATCTAACATAGAAAACATTGCTAAGTTTCCTGTCATATGGTTACTACAACCGGAGTCTAGAAACCATAAATCCTCATTCTTTTATTCAGCCATATTACAAGCTAAAAACAAATTGTTTTGGCTGCTATTTTCCTTAGTGAAATTTGCACTAGTTCTACTTGCCATATCTTGCTGCTTCTTTCTACATTCATTAGCATAATGACCATATTTTTTACAATGGTAACATTGGACATTGGATTTATCATACCTTTGTCCTTGAGCATTCTGTTGACCACTCTGTTGGCTGTTGCCTTGGTCGTGGCTGTGATCTTGACTGTTGCACCTTCCATGTGAATGTGAAGGGCTGTTCCTTCCACCTCTGTTTTGGCTTCTGCCTCTTCCTCTTTTGTTTCCTCTGCCTTGCCCTCTTCCTCTTCCGAAAGACATCTAGGTCTTAAAGGCATGCTCAAGAGATGAGTTTTCACTTCTACCCAATCTCTGCTCATGAGTCATCAGTGATGCATGTAGCTCATCCACTGTGAACTTTGTGAGATCCTTGGTCTCCTCTATGGTGGTGACAATCACATCGAATCTTGAGGGTAGACTCCTCAAGAGTTTTTCCACAATCCTCTTGTCTTCAAGAGTTTCTCCATGAGATCTTATTTGTGTGACCATTCCAATCACATGAGTGAAGAATGAGTCAATAGTATCTGACTCTTTCATACAGAGAGTCTCAAAGTCTCTCCTCAGCAACTGAAGTTTTGCTGTCTTCACTCTTTCCATACCTTGATAGGCTGTCTTGAGAGTTTCCCATGCTTCTCTCGATCTATTAGCTGCTGTTATCCTCGGAAACGCACTCTCATGCACTGCTTGATATAAGAAGAAAAGAGCCTTGGCATCTTTCTTCTTATTGCTCTTCAGAATCTCTCTTTCTGCTTGAGTTAAAACATAAAACTCTGCTTCATTTGTTGGCTCTTCAAAGCCATCCTCAACAAATTCCCATAAGTCTTGGGAGACAAATAAAGCCCTCATAGTTATTGACCAATAGTCATAATTTTTCCCATTAAATTGTGGGAGATGGATATTTCCCATACCCATACCAGTGCTGGCTCCAGCCATTCAGCACTCTTAACTATGATTCAAAAACACTTGACTGTGTGTTTAAAATTAACTGACTGTTCTGCAACAATAACACAAAACTTATATAGAGAAATACCTTTGGATTCTTCTTGTCTGAGTCTTCACACTGTTGGAGAAGCTGCTGCAACAAAGAACTCCTTTCCTTCAACTTATTTGACCTTCAAATAGCCTGGACTAGCTCTGATACCATGTTGAAATGTTTAAAAATTCCAAAATAGTAAAAGTCCCTTCCTTAACACAGAGAAATATTCAGAATTTCATATACAGTGACAGAGTTTCCACATAAAAAAATTTCTATTAAAAATAAACTGCTGTTACAATTCTTCCTCAACTCAGAGGGATTACAAAATAGTTTATCTGCTGCAAACACAGTGTAAAATATCACTCTCTGTCTCACACAGAGAAATACTCTGTCTCTCTAAATCAACAACAATACACTGCTGTGCATACTCAGTTGTTTTGTGTAATTAAAAAAATTACAACTCTATGTCTCTCTGTTTTTAAATACGCTGTTGTGTATGTATAAAACATTCTCTATCATTTTCAAAATGCACTCTCTTTTCTGTATATAACAAAATATCTCAAAATATCTCAGCCCTGTTTAATGTCATTAATTGACACACCCAGAAAAATTCACCGCTTGAATAATTCTTAATGGCTTCAATAACTTCTGTCAGCACCGCTCTAAAATGCATTGATCACAGCTTTGACTTGGTGGCACTGTGATATTTCTTCCCCGCACTGCTGTGCTGTGTAATAAAACAGTTCTGCTGTCTTTCCCTTTTTTTTATGTACACTGCTGTGTAATAAAAAAGTTACACTTCACGGCTTTGTCAATATATATATATATATATATATATATATATATATATATATATATAAGACATGTTTTAATAAAACATAAAACAAACAACATAAAACAAAATTAAAACATACGATGGGCAAATAAAATTAAACCCAAAGTATTGTGGGCGCATATTATGTGGGCCCCAACTGACGTCAGCAGTTTCGATTGGGTTCACACCTCCAGCCACAGACCTTCATCAACCCCCGTGGAGTTTCTTTGTGACTACATGGTGTGGGCCCCCAGCTGATGATGTCAGCTGTTCCGATGGGGTTCAACCATCGCCGGCTTTGCCTGCCTTGACCCCCGCGGACTTGGCCTCTTCGCTGCAATTACTATGCAATGGAAATTATATTCCAACATTTACTATAGGGAGGTAGGGTATGGTTGAACAAGGCAATCGCCCTACTAACCATAAACCAGTTTAATCACTCGCAACACTCTGTCCATGCCAAAAGCCTCTCTGTTATTGTTTACCATGACCCAAATGAGTTATATAACCATTGCTCCTACGCGAAGCTTGACCGAACCGTGTCCAGAGTTTTTTCCTTGATACACTTCATTCAAATTCCAATTGTGTGGGGGTTTAATACCCCGTGTTGATTGTTGTTTTCGATGTTCATCACCTCCATTGAAGAGTTACTATTTATAATTTTATTAAACTAAATAATATTAATTATTTTGATTAGAGAAATAAAAATAATATTGAAAAAACAACATTTATATTTTTGATAATATTGTATTATCATTTTGATACAGCTTGAGTGGGCCTAATGGTTAAGAGCAGGTGTTTCATCCTAAGAGGTCACACGTATGCATTCGTAGACTTAGGAGGAATCCTCGGTAGAGGAAAATATATGTCAAATTATTTTTGAAATGTTTACAACCTAAATATAAATTATAACATAGTAGTTGTGTATGGACATGGGAAAAGAGGTTAAACAAGAAATTTAGATTGATTTTTAAAATATATTTTTGGGCCCATAGCCTCTTTGGAACGGAGTCTCTCTCTCGGAGGTTGTAATGTAATGTTTAACATTTTGACTAGGTTAAATTACATAGAAATAAACAAACAAATTAAATTAAAAGTTTAATATAATGTAATGTAAACAATTTAATTAGGTAAAAAAAATAACAAATAAAAAGTATCTCTATTAAAATAAAATAATAATAATAAATAAAAATGGTTCATGGTATTGACCCAAGGTATTCATGTGGAATATGACATATTTAAAGGGGGGAATTAAATTCATCTTATCTCTAGATCTACCAAGTGCCAAAAGGAATCAAATCTCTTCATATTAAAACCTTTTTTAACAGTGAAAAAGATTTGATCCCTCTAAGCTCTTGATAGATCAACATATAAGATGAATCTAAGCTAGTATCATTTTTTTAATGTATGTAACATTAATTAATATAATTTTTATTATATTAATCAATATTTTATTTATTTATTTTTCTATATAATTTTTTACAATTAATAAAAAATATTAATTATATCAATATTGGTAGAAAATTTTAAAAATCATAAATTTAAATATTCACACTTATTGGTGAATCCAATTATGTATTTAAAAACATTTTAAAGAAAACCTATTAATTAGAATTTCCATATATATATTTCATTCATTCTCTTTATATCCCTGAGATTAATAAATAAATATGAAAAGTTCAACTATTGAGAATATGGTAAGTGGAAAAGTTTAGTAAAAAAAAATATTGTATATTAATACGTATACGTGCTGCTGCTCAAATCTTCAAAAACATTTATCTACCCAAGTCGTACGATCAACCAAAATTAAACTATTAATAATATTTAAAGAAAGAAATTAATATTAAAAAAAAAGCACTTGTATCGCTCTATCCTTCCTTGATGCGTGCTTTCAAAAGTACCGCACACATTATCTATCCACGACAAACCAACACAATCTTCGCATGCATTCCTCACTCACATGATGAGACTTTATGGATTGTGCCCACAGAATTGTGTGAATCCACGGGCCAAACAGAACAAAACAGAACACATGGCGACAGATTTTGAAACCAGGATCTCTGGAATATTAATTCATTTCTATTTTTCAGTCGCAATATACGATCTGAATGTATTATTTATTATTATTATTATCATAGAAAACAAATGAACCCTGCACTGGGGTTTGTTTAGTGATTTTGCACGTTGTTGTTCGTTGATCATATCAGCGCTTAGTGCTCTCTAAATCTATGGCTACCTCACTTTGGAAATGAAGGGTGCAGCGTGGATGGGCCCAATCTAACAGCGTTGATATAATTAACGGGGCTATGAGACGAAATCCCCGGAATTATAAGCCCTACTATTCTGAAGAGTGTCGACAATTTGGTTTCTTTGAATTCCCTTCCCTTTATGTAATGCAGTAATAAACTCTGCACCAATTCCCACGCAGCAGTTATGCGTACGGGAATGAAGTATAATAACGAGAAATTTCTGTTGGGCTCCTCCAGAAGATTCTGTACTCATACAACAAACAAACAAACAAACCATTTAATAATATTAAATGAAGGTGATCAGCTTCAACATATACCTAAGTAATAACAAATGAATCGAATCGAGATTTTCTTGTTGAAGATGATGAGAATGGGAGGAGCAGGGAAGTATAAATATAATTAATACCTTCTCATGGTAGCAGCTGTTGTAGTAAAGACATACACCAAAGTGCTTGTACTGAAATATTTGATCATCAAAGGGCAATCTGGGAACGAGGTCATTGCAGTAGACGATTCTAAAATATCTGGATTCGTTAATGTTTTTGTTCATAAACTTTGCGAATGCTTCATCTCCAACTCTTGGTTGTCCGAATGTATAAACACTCAACATTTTCTCCAACAACGTCTCTTCCTTATGTATAAATAGTATTGCTGGAAACAACACTGCCAAGGCGCCACCAAGGCTGTGCCCTGTCACTATGAATTTTGCATTTCTGTGAACTTGTAATAATTCTTTCAATTTCTTACGAAGAACATAATAAGCCAAAGGTTTTTCAGGATCATGATCAGCTGGTACAAGATCACTGGAATTATAATCGAAGATCTGGGGATTTTGTGAACGGTTTGCAAGACCCAAAGCTTCTAGAAATCCAAGATGAACCTTTCCGATCATTTGGTTCAATTCATACCATGAGAAATCGAAATCTGTTTCCCAGTCATCTGCATCAAATGGCTCTGTGCCTCTGAAGGCTATCACTATTAGTTGGGCGTCCACCTCCTTATCACAGAATATAAAAGCCTGCGTTGATTTCTTTTGCAAGTGATCTGAACTAGTCATGAACGCAAAATTATTAATTTACACATTTACAATATATATATATATATATATATGTGTGTATAATTATGACCGAATCAAAGATTATTATTGAATGATTCTAATTAAACAATATATTATATGTAATGACCGAATCAAAGATTATTACTGAATCTAATTAAAGATCAGTTGCATATAATATACCGTTCCAGCAGTCTAAGAACTCCACGAAGTGCATCTGCAGGAGGATCAGATTGAAATATTTATTAAATCAAATACATGAATAATCATTAAGAACTACCTTAAAAATGCATGGAAATTAAACACTACCACCTTCCAATGTTCTAAAAATAAATGCATGGAAATTAAACACTACCTTCCAATGTTCTGTGACCCTGTTTCTGATAACCAGTTTATTTTCATAAGCTACAGTTGAAGCCATGGCACAAAGGTCTGCATAGAACCTATTCCCGGGTTCAATTAATGTTGAGTCAATTATATTAACACCCCTGCTTGTTGCGCCTTCATACAAGTTTTCGCGATGCTCAAGAAGGCCGATTACACTTAGAAACGTCTCGGACCCTCTTCTTGGTATTACGATGCTTTGGCCTGAACATATTATAGAAACATTCACCCCAACCCTAATTAATGATGTTGGCCTTTAAAATTTTCTCAATATATTAAAAACAGACCTCTTAGATGATATGAGAAAGAAACAGACAAATAAAATAACTCATGATGCTGGCTGATCAGGATAAAATCCTAATTGTTTAATTCTTAATATTACAGCTTCAAAAACGACTATAAAATAAAATAAAGAAAAAGGATCAATAAAATAAAATCACCAGTGAAAGGCCTGAATAGTGTTTTTAGCAATCCACCATTCTGAGAAAGCAGATTTAAAGAGAATTCTATCCAGGTGCCCAAGTTGGCTAATGGTACAGCAGCAATCTGGATAAACTTTATCAATATAAGCGAAAGCCTGATTTTCCAAGTCTGATTCACCTCCGATTTGACGGAGTTGGGGCATTCTAAAACATGGGATCTCAATGCCCTCGTCAAGAAAGGACTGAACAGAAGCTTTGAGAGATGAATTTTGCGAGTGTGGGCAATCAGATACTTAGAGTTAGCGGTCGTCGTCATCTTGTGTGGAGGCAGCTGCAACATCATGACAGCTGAAGCGAGAACCCCTCACCCATTTATTGATTGCATATTGGAATGGATGAGAGCGTATGAAACTTTTTTGAATTCGTCGTTAATGGCAGCTGGCCGTCAGAGACCAGTGCAACGTCGTAGAAAAGGAAAAAGCGTGATGAAAAAGTAAGACACGGTAAGTAGAGAAGAAGAAAAAAGGTAAATATATAGAAGCCGAGAGGAAGAGAATGACGTTGAGGCACGTTAAGGCCGGCCTTTTAATCTTAAAATAAGGAGCCTTGAGCTGTTCAAAGTATTCGTGTATAGGAGTGATTAACCAGTTGTCGTTGTAGCTGTAATTGAAATTAACAAACTTCGCCGGTTGCGAATTTTCGATGAACCAATAACAATAATAATAATAAAACAACCTAGAAAACGATGAATTTTTATCAATTAGTTTCGTCAAAATTACATGTGTGGGAAATGTTTTAGTGATTAATTTATAATAAATATTATTTATGTATTTTATTTACAAAATATGTAATAGTAGTTTTAATTGTAAAATTTTGGAAATTTATAATTATGTCATTATGGAGATTTTTAATTTCTAAATAGCTTTTGTTACAATATTATGGGTCAATATTATGTTTTTCAATATCACCTGTCTAAAAAGATCATGTAAATCATTTCATATGTCTCTTCTTCATATGTCATTCTTTATTAATTAATCAATTAAACTAAAAGTGCAAAAAGAGCATAACTACTTGTAAAAGGGTTGGGAAGTACATGGCAGGTCTGCAAGAGGATTGCAATAGACTTATGTAGCTCATGCGCATGTTGGGATGCATGAAGGAAGAGAGGCCACGATTGTGAGAAGAGAACTTGAAGTTTTGGAAGACAATGTTAGAAGGGAGCTTCTTTGATATGGTTGGGCGGTTGGGCAGGTTGAAGTTGTTAGCTGTGAATAAGAAGAAGAAGTTGCAATGTATGAAGAGGAAGTTGGTTTGATGGTCAAGTGTGATGTAAGTTTTATGAACATGCAGCCAAAAGAGGAAGAGTTTGGTGGGACGATTCCTACCATAACTGAACAAGATTTGGGCATGTCGCAACCATTGAAAGGAGAAGTTGGCCATAGGGACGAGCATGACGAAACAAGTATTATGATTTTTCCAATGAAAGGTGAAGAACTTGGTGAGATGAAGCTTGCCAAATTTGGGCCAGATTCATGCATATCGCAACCATGGATGGCTTTCACTTGGAAGCCTAGTTGAGGTATGTTTGCGATGGATGATTTTGGTTATTGCGAGACATGTTTGGGAAGTATGTGACCTTAGAGCAGAAGGTGCCATGAGTGAGTCGTGCTTAGTCAAATGGATATTTGGAAAAGTCGAGGAGATGAGGTCATTTTTAAATTTACTTTGATGCGGTATGGGACACGTACCTCGGGCACAGTATGGGATGTGTTCATGAGGAGTGACTTGATGAATGAAATAGGAGTGAGATGCCTTGGAGTTGGATTGTGGTTGCAGTGACAAAGGTGCCTTGGTGGGAGCACTTGGGAATAGGTTGAGTATGATGAGGCTTAGCCATTTTCATGGACATTGAGGTTGTTGGTCTATGACCATGGGAAGCACATGGATGAGATGATGAGGTAAGTGAAGACTTGCCACTTTGATAACATTGATAAGCAGCATATCACAGATGAAATGTAGTTTTCTTCATGGGCCTAGATATGGCATCATGAGCGTTGGTTGAAGGAAATATGGAAAAAGATTTGATCAGAGTTGAATATGTGAAGAAGTGTTGGAGAAACAATTGACGAGGACATGAGGAGGTGCATTCTTATGGTTTGGATGCGATGTTGGACTGATCACCCGACTAGTTTGATTCATGAGGGCACTAAAATATGTTGGATTTGAGTTGGAGTATGGAAAAATCCATTCAAATGATGAAGATATGTCATGGATTGGCATGATATTGGTTGCGACCAAAGCATGCGACTGAGATGGAGGGAGCAACCTTCCGTGAGTTGAGGCAGTGTGGAGGATTGCGACAACTTGTGGCTACTGACCATGAGATTGAGGAGACTTACCCACACATAGTCATGAGCCTTGATGAAGGTTCGTGTGATGAAGGTGTTGGATGGTGTTGTCATTGATGTCAACCCCTGGAGTTGATTGTGTTTGACTTTGACAAAAAACACTAGTCGTTGATGTCGAATGGATAATGAACACTTCTCAGTAATTTTCAGATTACATCTAGATAGCAGCTACACTGTTGGATGGCTGAAAACCCAAGTCCTATGGTTTGGGTTCTCTCGACTGAGGATGTACCCTGACTTTTTTTAGGGTTTTTGAAGGGTCCTTTCATCTTCAACCTTCTTAGGATCACACAAGTGATAAACTATTTCATTCCATGGAGTTTTGGGTATCGACCAATGCCCAATTTCACTATGAAGCTCATGATAATTAGTTCTAATATTGACAGTGTTCATTTTCTTCACAACACTAGTCAAGATAGAGATATAATTTTTGTTTTCAAGATCGGTATTGTCACCTCCCCTTTTTATCTTTAACTCTTTATTTCCCCAAAATTTATCCTTAAATTTGAAATTAATAATATTTTTAATATTATGCAAATTCCACAAGATGATATCTTCCTTTACTCCCCAATGATCCAACCAAGATTAGGCATCCTTATGCTATCCTTACTTGAGCCAGAGGTGGGGTCTTTTATTAGAGCTAGAAGCAATTTTAGGTAACCTCTTGGTGTCCATATTGTATACCATATTCTTATACATAAGGTACCTATTCATAGCCATGCTTTTAATGGGGGAAAGGTTTGCTTCAATCAAGAGGATAGGGTAAGGATTACTTCCTTTAATTTTGAGGTTGTAGGTTATAACCTACTGTTGAATCTATTCAATGTTCCTCCATGGATCTCTATATATATTTCAACCCCAAACCTCACAAACATATAAAATAACAACGAAGACGAGAGTCTCAAAGATGAGCTTTTCTTAATCCCAAATCCAAAGAACTACCAAATTATAATTGTTTACAAGCCCATTTTAATCCTTCCAACATCTATTTATCCTTTTATCAATACTATAATTCCAATTGACGTTATGATGCACATATATTTCTAGATATTTATATGAAGGAACATCCTCAAAGGAGTTATTAACATAAATAAAAGTAGATAAATATCTTTCAGATTAATCACATCATTAGGATTTGGTTGATGTTTCGAACCATCTAATGTGGAATGATGCATCCTTTCTATTTATTCAATGAGATCACTTTGCTTATTCACCTTGTCCCGAGGATGAACCGCATTAGACGTTTGAAACATCGACCAAATCCTAATGATGTGATTAATACGAAAGATATTTATCTACATTAGGGATCACAAAAGTCTTAGATCTAACAGAAATATAAGTATTATATGTGATATTTTTGGATTTAGTTATCGTGAATTTAGTTTTATTGGTATTGACAACCGTATCCATATTAGAGCAGAAATCTTGGAGGATGTTTTGTTTCTTACTAAGATAAAAAAGGTTCATTTCCAAAAGAACAATATCGTCAACATAAGGGACAAGAATTGTGATCATAGCAATGAGAACATGGACAACACAACCTAAATATTTCAAACACTATTCTAGATTATCAAATTATATGCCAAAAATGGTAGGGGATAAGAGACACCCTTGCTTGATTCTAATCATTGCATTTAATTTCTTCTGACTAATCCTCAGTGGTCCTATTCTTGGAACTAACATACTCGTACAACCTTGTCACAATAACCCTCAACTCAATAGAAACCATTATCTCTTCTAGCCTTTTCCAAATATTTGTTCTAAGAATGGTGTCAAAACCTTTTATAAAGTCATAAAAACAACAAAAGAGATCAATTTTATTATTACAATATTCCTTTGCAATTATCCTAAGAGTAAAATATGCTCCAAACTTGAATGGTATCTCCTAAATCTAGCTTGGCCTTTAACACTTTCACCATGGCTTTCAACTTAAATTCTAATCTTGTTTTCCAAAATAAGCTTGTACAACTTGACTAAAATGTGGTTAATCATAATTGTGCTGTAATTTTAGGAAATTATTTTATTCTAACTCTTAAAGTTAGGTTCAATAAGGGTTTGCATCCAAGTCTTAGGGAAGCCTTTCTTCAATGTTAAATTAATGATTGTGTATGTGCAAGATGAGGATAGATTCTCCTATTTTAAAATTTTCAGATTGGGAGCCTTCAATGTCCTTATCTTTCCCATTAGTGAGTAGTAACTTCTCTTGATTTCTTCTTAAATAATATATTTTTTTCTTATAATAAGAGCTATGTACATATTTATCTTATCAAGTTTTAAGGTTTCATTAGGAGCATCCCTCGTCCTTTTCCTAGAAACTTTGCAATCATTATCACACCAAGGGTTAGTATTTCTATTATTATTTTTTGTATGACACCTTGGTAAAGAAATTGTTATTGGTAGTGGAGAGAGTTATATTAAAACGATGATAGGGGTTCTCATTATTATCCTTATAAATTAAGAGATGTAAATCGTTATTTAAATCCTTCAAGAAAATGTCGATTTTACTTTTGTCAAAAGGAAGGTTATAATAAGTCTCACAGTTCTCATAGGGAATTTCTTATATATATTGTTTTCTTATAAAAAGTAGAGTTGATAGGTGCGAAATAACAAATTGTGACATAAATATCTTAGCATTAATGTTAAATATTTCAATCCAAATGTATCAATTGAGGGGGTTTATCTTATGAAGACGAGTATGAGGAGAGACGCTCTTTTTTATACAATAAGATATTCCTCCAATTCCTTTAGGAGAGTATTTTTTGTTCCAAGCTAACAAAAAAATGAATCCATATATGTTAGGACCTTAGACTCATCATGCTCCCATGTTACAACTAACAAATGATATCAATTTCACTCAAAATACATCTTAACATAGGACCTTTACAACATGGAAAGCCAAGATAGTTCCAAAATAGGATTAAGAGTGTTCCAAATTCATATTTATTACACTCGTTTTGGTCTTTATCCATAATAATGACTTTTCTATTTCTAATGATTTCCCACTTGTCTATTTTTTTTCTGACTTCCTTTACCTTTTGAACCTCCTTCCTTACTTCAACTTGGTCTGTTGGGATGAGGTCCTAACTTATAAATATTTGTGTCCCTTTAGGCTTGGATATTTTTTAAGTATGGAAAATTTATGGTCATTATAGCCTAACGCAAAGAAATTTATATTTACGCTCAAGTACATTTTTGTTAGGATGAGGTCCTTATTTATAAATATTTGTGTCCCTTTAGGCTTGGAGATTTACTAAGTATGGAAAATTTATGCTCATTATAGCCTAACACGAATCAATCTATATTTATGCTATAGTAGATTTCCAAACCTTCTTTCTTGTAAGAGATAACTTGTTTCAATTTGTGACTTATTTATTAGTTCTTTTAGTATTTCCAATGTGTCCTCATATCTCTATTTTTTTATATCCATAATCATAAGATTCCTGGTTCTTTTATTCCATGCATGATCCAACTCAATTATCTTGTTCATTTCTTCTTTTATGGATTTGATGTCTAATTTATTATTTGTACTACTTAGGTCCAAATTGTTATTTCAATTTTCTTTTAACTCTTTAATCTCATCTCTCAAGGTGCAGTTTTCTTCAATCACTCATTGTTTTTGCTTTTACATTTCTTGTATCTCATCTTCAATTATTTTTAGTTCAATCCCATAACCCTAATATTTTATTCTCTAACATATTGAATTTGTGTTCACTCATTGTAATTAATTCTATTTTATTATTTACTATTTCTCTTTCTTTTCGACTTTTATCTATTGAATTGAAATGTTCATAAACTAGCAATTGCACCAGATGTTGCAAAGGAAACGCAGTAAGGCATATGTCATTGAAAATTAGAATATAAAGAGAAATCACTTACATTATGCCAAATTTTGATTTCCTCTAAATTTTCAAAGATGCTCTTTCAAATTCCGATAGCAAATATTTAATTAAAAAGGTACTATTTTTTAATATTGAACTATCTCCCTTTATAAAAATTTGACAGTGTTTTACCATTTGCTAATGTGATTGGATTTTCTAAAGAAATATGGAAGGCCTATTTTAGTTTTGAGAAAATTGTAAATGATCCAATTGTTTGCTTTCAGGAGAAAGAAAAACTCCTCTTTCACACTCAGAATGCTATAGTTATCTTATATAGATCCTCTTTCACAATCAGAATGCTATAGTTTATAACTTATAATCTTGTTATTAAAAGTAGTATGTCTTAATCTCATTCCTTTTTTATTAATATCTAGGAGCTAGTTGTAATTGATGTGATATCTCATCACTTTTCTATTAATCCCTTTTCTTCTAATATCTAGGAGTTAGTTGTAATTGATGTGATATCTCATCGTTTTTCTATTAATATCCAAGAGCTAGTTGTAATTGATGGGATATCTCATTGTTTTTCTATTAATATCCAGGAGCTAGTTGTAATTGATGTGATATCTCATCGCTCCGAAAGCTAGTTGTCGTATCATGCACTAGCTTGGATAATGATTTTCTGTAATGTTTTGTTTTCATGTTTATATGCACTAGCTTGAATAATGATTTTCTGTAATGTTTTGTTTTCCTGTTTATATGCACTAGCTTGGATAATGATTTTCTGTAATGTTTTGTTTTCCTGTTTATATGCACTAACTTGGATAATGATTTTCTGTTTATATCAACAAGTTAGTTATTATATTTCGATTTTTTTATTTACATCCAATAGCTAGTTGTTATATTCTTTTATTTATATTCAATAGCTAGATCACTGTTTTTTTTGTTATATGTTAATTTATTTAATTAATAGAAAAGTTAGGGATTAGCTAGAATGTTATTGGATATTATTTATTAGTGCTGTTATATATGTTTTTGTGTTTTTCTATTATTATTTAAACAAACATAATCTTATTGGATATTATACTTTTGCTCAATTTTTTAATTAATGCTTTAATATATATTTCTTGTTGTTTTTTTTAAACTATAATTTCACTTTTTTTTTTTTTAATTGAAATTTTTTCTTTTGGAAAAAACTAATTTCACTTTATTCTTTTTTAAAGGAAATAAAATTTCATTTTCGGATGCTAAATGATGTTAAAACCATTAGAAAAAATATAAAATATAAATATAAAGAAGAAGAAAGTGATATAATTTTTTTTTGTCTTTCTTTTTTTAATTAATGCTTTAATATATGTCATTGTCGTTTTTTTGGGCATAACTATAATTTTACTTTAATTTTTACCCGGTAAAACACACATGTTCTTCATTGTAACCCACTCATGACGTGGATGAAAGAAAGATGTTCTTCGATTTATGTTTTCTTGAATCCGACTCTCTCCGTGCGGTAGGTGTTACCATTGTAGTTTTATTGAGCATGTGACTATGGTTTTGTGTTGTTTTGGGGGAGGAAATATCAATCACACTTTCGTCGAGATTCCCAAACAATTGGGTCATGTTTTAATGAGATGGGGCATTTCGCCTCACAACTCAATTCCTATTTGTTAATATTCTCTTCTTTTCCAGAAAATAAGGTTTAAATATTGTTTTATTAGTCCGTCGAAAACATTAATAGTAATGGATAAGTAAGATTTAAATATTGCTTTATCAGTCCGTTGAAAACATTAATAGTAATGGATAAGACGTGATGGAGTTTAATCATTTTTTTATAAATGTTTCGAGAATTAGATTAACTGTAATGGATGGATGGATGGCATTTTAATAAAAACGCAATTCCTATTTGTTAATATTCTCTTCTTTTCCAGAAATTAAGATTTAAATATTGCTTTATCAGTCCGTTGAAAACATTAATAGTAATGGATAAGACGTGATGGAGTTCAATTTTTCTATCAATGCTTTGAGAGTTAGATTATCAGTCCGTGGAGGATGAAAACATTAGTAGTAATGGATAATACGTGATGGATTAATGCTTTGAGAATTGGATTATCAGTCCGTGGATGAAAACATTAATAGTAATGGATAAGACGTGATGGAGTTCAATCCCTTTTCATAAATGTTTTGAGAATTATATTAAATGTAATGGATGGATGGTATTTTAATAAAAAAAATGTTTTTTCATTTTTATGACAATTCTTTTTGTTTTGCAAATGTATTTTTAGGTTTTTTTATAAAGAAATAATAATAATGAAAAATAATTTTGATATTTTATTTTAAAATTAATAATTTTTTTGTAATAATATAATTATTAAAAATATTAAAATTGATTTCTATGTGTTAATTATTTATATATAAGAAAAGTAAAAAAGTTCTATTAATTCATAAAAATATTATATCTTGATGTGTTTTTATTAGAATATTATTAGTCTAGTTTTTATTGGATTTGTTGACTCCGTGGTATATAGTAAAAACAAATGATAATTGTTGGCTTCGTGGTATATAGTAAAAACAAACGACAATAATGATAAAAAATTATTTGCCTTGGACTTGTTGGCTCGGTGGTATATAGTAAAAAAATGACAATAACGACAAAAAAATTATTTGCCTAAACACATATTGCCCATATAGACCAAAACTTCCCAAGAATCCAAACACATATTTCCAGCACCCTGGTTCTCTGAACTGTCACCATGTTGCTAGCGGAACGCTCATGTACATGGACTTCTACATGCACCAGTCCCCCTTAGAGATGGTCTGAACTTTCTTGCAGTTGCTTTTGTCCATGACGGAGGGAGGCCATTCGAGCCAACATCTGCCACTAGTTGTGTTGGAGGGCATTCATGAAAGAAATGACCTCATTACCATCATTGTGGTGGTCTCAAGCCAACTGCTCCATAAGCATTGTGACGTGGTGAAGTTGATCCTCCAAAGAATCGAAAGGAGGTGGTAAGAGCACCCACTTCGACGATTGGTCTCTCGGTTGTTCCATTGCTTCCCCAAAGTCCTGATGCTCCTTGTGGTGAACTTCCCCCCAACCTCTTGGGCCAACACCTCACCTTACTCTTCATCGTTGCCACTGCATGTTGCAACTCTCAAGCGATTCACCACTCACACACCACAGGGCGGACCCTAATACACCACCTTGAATGAAAAGGGACTGTCGGCTGGCTCAACTTGTCACGTCGACAACCACACCTGTGACTCTCGTTGACGCCTTCCACCTTGCATTCGAGACAACCCACCACCCCGTGAGCCAGAAAAAAGCAATGTTGTAGTCGCCTTCCTCTAGAGCATGGTTCGAAGGTCGAACCCAGCTCTCTCCTAGCTCCCCACAATTCCTATAACTGGACTCGCTCCTGTTCACCATGCATAGAAAACAAGAACTCATAGGGCCACGACTTCCATTGCCAAAATATACACTCGCCAACCCCCACCAATTGACAGAGAAGTGAATAGGAAACTGGCCATGGCAATACAAAATATATAAACACAAGACGTTGATGAGTAATACTTGAACCCTAAGAGAATAAGGAGCAGTCACGACCAATTCTAGAGAAATAGTGCATATATTATCCCGAATTTTTCCATTGATATCAGCAAACGCGTTAGATCCAGGGTCCCAAAATACAAACTTGAACAAACAGCTTGTGCATTACCGAACTTTGAAGTTATTGCGAACAAAGGAGGTAGGGTATGGTTGAACAAGGCAATCGTCCTACGAACCATAAACCAGTTTAATCACTCGCAACACTTTGTCCATGCCAAAAGCCTCTCTGTTATTGTTTACCATGACCCAAATGAGTTATATAACCATTGCTCCTTCGCGAAGCTTCACTGACCCGTGTCGAGAGTTTTTCCCATGATACACTTCATTCAAATTCAAATTCCAATTTTGTGGGGGTTTAATGCCCTGTGTTGATTGTTGTTTTCGATGTTCATCACCCCCATTGAAGAGTTA
>CM076572.1:1324203695-1324529631 GCA_034641835.2 Pinus albicaulis
GATCTATATAATGTAAAATGTAATGAGGACTTAGGGATGGAGTTTTTGGTGCAGAGTTTTTAGAGCGAAGTTCGGTAGGCGGTAACAGGTTGTTTTGTTATTGCCCGAATCTGGGCTAGACATTGTATTAATGCATGTATTTGCCTCAATGAATTAATAAAATGGAGCTCCGCCTTATGTTTCAGAAATTGTGTTTCTGTCTTTGAGCTGATGAATTGACTAATTTACTGAGAAACTTTTTAACTTAAAGGGGAAACGCGTTGGTTGGCTAGGGCCCAGCCAACCCAACATGTTTACCCCATTTTCTGTTTCTTGTAATCTGTGTTTATATTGTCAAAGTGTGATTTAACTTTCAGCACATGTATCCCTATCTGAGTGAAAACAGATCCGTTGTGTGAAGTAGATACATTTTCTTTTCTTGAAATTTAATTTCTTGCACTTGATTTTAGATTGCTTTTCATCCGCCTAGTACAAGCAGGAGAAACAAACCTACACCAGTGCACATTGGTGTGATATTTCCTTTTCCTACAATTCTGTTTAATTGGGGTTTTCACCTGGTCCAAGCAGGAGAAATGAGTCTGCGCCAGTGCACGTTGGTGTGATGCATCAAGCTTTCTTAGTCTACTTTCTGCAATCTTATTTATTTCTTTAAATGCTTATGACAGGATAAATTATTGTTTCTTTATTTCTACATTTTGTTAAGATCAGAAACATTCACTTTTCGTGTGCAATTTGATTCGATAGTAAACTAGCACTTGCAATAATTAAACACTCATTTTAAGGATTAAATGCTAAGTGCAGGAAGCTTGATCCGGTGTAAGAGCCAGTTTCTTGCCACAAGATCTGAGTACTCTGAACCTTGAAAAGTTCGAGCCCTTGCAGGAAGTAAAAAGCCTTCAGTAAGGACACTATTTATGCCTTCTACATAAATCTCTGATCCTGCACTAGTGTAGGAAAAATTAATGCAAGAAGGAAATCTCTAAAGAAGCAGATTTAACGGCCCATATAACGAGACTACTAAAGTGTCTCTGCTAAAGGAAAACACATACTTAGTAGATTAAACAACCATTAGTGGGAATGATTTCCTTTTATCTTTAATTCTCTCTTGCAAATGCATACTTCCTCATGCCAGTCTTAGATTATTTTTTATGGTTCAAGTTTCCTTTTTCTCTTTTGATTTGATTCTATAATATTTCCTTTAAAGAAAGTATGGATTTATATTAGAAAGATTCATATCATCTCTGGAACTGCCTGTGCTTCGTCTCTAAGTTTACAAATCCCCCAGGTTGACAAATTAAGTGTTGAGGAGTTTCTTAAGGGTAATTACTGCAACCAACACCTATCATATTAATTTTTAACTTATTCTATTAATTCCTTAGAAAATACCTTATCCTATTAATATAACTCCATTTATTTAAAATATCCCCCTAAACCCACTATTATAATATTTTATGCCAAAGTTAATTATCCACATGTTGAAAATAAAATCCCAAAATATACCCCCTTTGGCATAAAACTAACAATATGTAAATATCTCTCCCCCTATGGTTTTAGGCCTTTAATATACTAAAACTATATGATAAAAATACAAATATAAATAAGCTTTCAGAAGAATGACATGTATTTGAAAAATAAAACTACTGCCGAGCTTATCATAAAGTTTAATTTAAACTAAACTTTATTCCCCCAAAACCTTTGTAAATAAATTGTTTCTATCCCCACATTAACCCAAGGTTTATTGCAAATGAATTAAAGGTTTATATCGTAACTCACATTGATTATTTCTAACTATGTAATAGCCTCATGCTATACATAGCCTAATCCATGGTTAAATCTTCATGTTCTGCCTCACGCACCCATATCCTACATCTAAACCTTTTGTAATGAAACTTTGATTATAAATCATATTATATAAAAGTTTTATTACATTATTAATCCATTCCAGCGCTTATTATTTGAGCTTCCCCAGTCCCACCCAACCTTTCAACCGCAGCTTTCAAATCAATCTCAGCCCTTCGCTCTTTCTCCGATGATCCAACAGTTCTAGACTTGATTCGCATTCAGAAATCAATCGACCTCCCGCCACCCAAATGTACGTGAAATGGGTGGTTTTCCCATTTCCTCCCTCGGCAACGTGGCGAAATCTGATTGCATCGTGTTTGTTTTATTTAATACAACTTACCGCCCAAATCCAACGTGAAACCCACCAATGGTTTTCGCATTCGAAAACAAAACCATTCCCACCTCTTTGATAGGACTTGCATTTATTATGAGTAATGAAGGTTTATATCCAAATTTTACACCTTTTTCACATTATTTCTCACTGCTATTCTCGCACCCGACTGTTAAAAGAGCTCTGCCTAGCCCTTTTAAGCTTCCTAAGCCTTGTTTTAAACCAATGTTAGATTATTTCATGCCTTAAACTCAGATTTCACTCCAAATTCCTTATTTGAAGACCAGAGAAGACCTTCTCGGCTCCAGAAATTTGAACCAAAGATCAAATTCAACCACAGAAGTTGCCAAAAACCCTCCCGACTATCAAAATACCTATAATTAAGTTATTTTTCGACATTCCAACCTAAAAATTCATAGTTTAAGCCTTCAGCTGAACTAATTAAACTTCAAATAAAGAAATTTTCCACATAATTAGCCCATAAAGTACCAAAAATAGGACAAACCCTCACAAAATTTCCCCAGAAATTGTTGTTTTCAGAAAAACATCTTTTTGAAGCTTAATTCCTCACTTTAAAACATCTGAAAGTCAATTTAAGGAGCAGGGAAGATTTTAAAGCCCACATATCTCTTGAAAAATCATTTTTACATTCTAAATCATTCAGAATACCCATATTTTCTGTCTTAAACCAGTTTTACCCATCCCAGATTCCTAATTGAGCACTGAAGCACCCACTGACATCATCTTTGCCTATAAAATTTCTCAATTACCCTCTCTTAAGGAAATTCAACTATTGAAAACTGTTTAAACTAGGTTTAGTTGTTTAAAAAAGACTAAGAAACAAATGACATCCAAAGATGGAGGCTCTAAGCCTGCCAAACCTAGGGGATCCAAACCTCCTAAGTCAGAAGCATCAAGAGCCATCAAATCCACTCCTGCACTCACTACAAAAACCACTGTGTCTGTCAATCCCCTTCAGCCACCAGTACCTAATGAAGAAACCATCCCCTTGACTGATATGAATTATAAAATTACAGACCTCGTGGTAGAATTCAACCTATTCGAGATTCACAATTGGTGTTTTGATAAGTTAGATAAAGATGAAATGCATATTTGGGAGACTAATCTACCCAAATATATTGTTCCAGTAACACAACCTGGCCAATACTTTGTGAGATTGTGTCAAAAACACTATGTACCAAATTAGAGAGAAATTGTTAATGCTAATAGGGAGATTCTATTTTCTATTACTGCAGAGTCTATCAATGAGATGTTACGATTACAATTTGATCTCATGGTAGTTCCTCTATCCATAGAATCATTGACTCAGTTGTATTTAGGATTGGATTTTCCTAAGAGATTTATGATTTTCCAGAACTTTATGCCATCTCATGTGGACATTCCAAAGCTAAATCCTCCTTACTCAACTTCCAAATTTCCTGAAGGGTCTAGACATGTGATATCAATGCTTTCCTTCATACTAGGATACTTCACAGATGAATTCACTGATGAATCCATCCTTAGTTTTTTATCTACTTTATCTCCTAGTCAGCCTCCTACTATGATTTTTTACTATGCCAGGTTTATAGCTGATTCTATCCATCATCAATTGACCAAGTTGCCCACTTAAGGGGTGTTTAGATATTCATCATACTTATTTCACTTGTTCTTGTTTTTCCAAGCTTATAAGTTTCCAGTTGCATTTCAAAAAACGGACTTAAAGGGCCAACCTCTATCCATTATCTTCTGGACCACCTTACTGAGGAAAGAAAGAAGTGATTTCGGTTTTACAAACTTTTCAAATCTATTTCTCCAACCAGAAATGAGTATATTATATAAAGCAGAGCATCCTAGGATAAGTGAGGACATGAAGAGAATATTGCAGTTATTAGAACAATGCAAGATGGGAGATTGGTATTGGTATGAAAAGCACACAGAATTGAGGATATTTGGATCAAATCTACTGCCTTACAAATTTCCTAAGTATTTTACTATCAGATTCTTTGCATTATAATACTTAAGATAGGTTTTAAATTCTGATGCCATCAATTTCATGGCTTCCAAAGAGAAAACTCAGTTCAAGTTGAAAAATCAGATTGGTCATTTTATTGTAAACAACAAGGATGCTAAAAAGGAGATAGCCAAAATATTATTAGCATTTAAGTTTCAGAAAAGCTTCCCTTGGAACTATGACCCTCAAGGTCTTCTCAGCAGTATAAGGGTCAACTGCAAATTGCCTCCTTTCATACATGATCCCAAGCCAGAGATTGAAAAATTTGCAAATCAGACAGAATGGGTGGAAAACACATTGACAGATACAATCACCAATGCAAATCCAACAGGATAAATGAATACTACACAAGCTATGATAATTTCAAAATAGTCTGAAACTTCAACAAAAAGAGGTAGAGATGAGGGAACCTATACAGCTGAGACCACCACAGATACTAAATTCAAGTTAATTTACAATAAAAGGCTCAAATTCAGTTCCATAGGGAAAGAAAAAGTAATTGATGTTGAGGAGACAAATGAGCCTGAGGTAAACAATGATGAGGCTACAATAATAGTAAATGAGACTCTTGCAGACATACAAAAAGATCAAATAGCAGGTGAAAAAGATACTCAGATGATTGAAAGACAGAAAAACTTGAAGGCGTCTTCCTCGTACACAGTGGAGGAAAAAGACTTAAACATCAAATAAAGGTACAAGAAAATCAAACAAAAGAATGAAGAGATCAAAAGTGATATTTACTCTCAATTCTTAAAACATAAGCCAGGGATTCAGAACAGGTTACTTACAGCTTTTGACTATTCCACAAATAAAATGATTATTTCATATCTGCAACCAACTACGTCAACACCTAAGACAGTGGTAGACTACAAAAAGGTTGAATTTGAAGTAGATACTGAAAATGTGCATGAACTAGAACAAATAGAATTCCACATACATAGCTCAAAGATGTTATATTCAACTGTAGTAACAAAGGCTATGAGTGCTACTAAGTTGCATAATACCATTATCAACATGCATGATCAAATGAAGCTGGACAAAGGCTCTTTGTATGCTAAAGATCTAAGGATAAAAGCCTTAGAAGACTTAGTTTTGAGGTGGGAATTGATCCTTCTGATGTTCCAGTAGTAGAAATATTAATTAAAAAGAAAAATGAAGACATTGCAGCTTTGAGGAAACAACTAAAGCTTCCTCAAAATGAGCACCCACAGACTAAAGAAATAGTATAGGATCAGATAGAAAAAGAAGACATGATGCAGTTGATTCTCAAACTAATTGCTCAGATTAAAGATATGGAGACCCAAATGGATCAACTTGTTAAAGAAAGAGAGAATGTGAATGAAACTAATGCTCCTATTACTCCTACAATGATACCAATTATTATTACAGTTGTGGCTTCCACTATAGGAGAAAAATTAGCACTTAATGAGCCATTGGAAACTGTAGTGCCAGTGCAATCAGCTACTACATCAACCACAACTTCTTCCACAACACAGGTACAACACACAGATGATGCAGGTCAAATAGTGAAAGCAATGGAGGAATTGTCCTGAAAAACTAATGAGATAAAAAGCTTGAAAGAGGTGATTCAAATTCTTGAAGCCACCAACAAAATAGCCTTGATAAATGCTAAAAACCATGAGCAGAGAGCCAACAGACTTGAAGAACAAAATGAGGAATTTACAAAAGGAGTTAACATTTACTGAACAGATTTCCTTCATCAAGAATCATCTATAGACAAATATTATTGAGGCCATACATTCTCAATGGCCTTCAATTAAGGCCATTTATGAGAAAAAAGACTTATTGTTAGTAGCCCAAACTGAGATTCAGAAAACCAAGGATGAGTTAGCTAATAAGCCATCACAGGCTTTAAAAATCATTACTTTCCTAAACAGTAAGAATAGAGTAGAGTTGGAAGAGTTACAGATACATGATATAACGTAGACCATTTTACAGATCAAGAAGGTTCTGACAAACAGAAATGTGATGAACAATTTAGAGGAGAAGTGTGATGCAATGAAAATTTCTATAACCAATTTTTTAGCAAAATACACTATGCTGAGACAAACTGGTCTTCTAGATATTCATGTCTTCAATGAAAAACTAATGGCCCAAAAATATTATGACAAGAAGATAAGGGACTTTGCAAAAGAACAAATCAACAAGCCACTACCATAGGGCTCTCCCACGGGAAAGGTCATTCTTCAATATATTGAATACTTGTTCTTTCTTCCAAATGAGATCAAGCATCTTTTTATTTTTAAGCCTAATTTTTTCCAAGTACACAGATGCTGATGAGAACTTTAGAAAGCTCAAAAATTTGAAAATACCAAATACAGAGCAATGGAAGGCTTTTACAGATTTAATGTAGCATAGAAAGGGCATAACAGTGAAGAAAAATACATGAGAAACAACCCAGCAAAAAGTGAAACCAAAAATACAGTCAGTTGTTTGAATAAAGGCTTCTTTTTATAGTAGTAAAGAGTGAAAATATCAGTCAAAGTGTATCAAAAGAAAGAGTATAAGTGAAGGCACCCCAAACAAAGATATTTCATAAGCATCCAGTCAACAGGACAGCTTGCCAATAAAGGCTCCTTGATTAGATTAAGTTGTTCAATATATTTTGGATAAGAGGATAGCTTGATAATTTGTTAAGCAATTGTCCCTCTATTTTTGTAAAGATATTTTATATTTCCTAAAGATATTCCTAGATCTCTCTAGGATATTTGTAAACAATATTTTGTATAAATACTTCTCCATTAGAAGTATTAAGTGCGGAATAAAATTTCTAATATTACTATATACTTTTACTGATACATTAGAGGCTTACATGTGTTGATTTCGAAGTAGCATATTGAACAAAGCTAATTGGGCATCATAATCCAGGATTCTTGTGATAAGTAAAAGACTAAAGTGCATCTTTTCTTTTCATTGTTTCATTTCTGAGTTCCATGAAATCCATTATGTGTTTGATCTGTCTTAATGAGTAACTAGGAATATTACTTCAGGATTAGCTTATTGCTCCTTGTTTTAACTAAGTTACCATTAAAAAAATTTCTGATAATTTCTGGTGTTAGGAATCCTTCATTGCTCCTACTCCCGTTTGACCCCTGCCTCCTTCCTCCATTGTCCATATTAAAGGATCCTTCATTTCCCTTTATCTCGACTATACCATTTCATCAAAAAACCTTTTACCCAAAACTATGAGGGTTATCTACCTTGCCCTGACTACATTTGCACCCTTTTGGCCTTTCTTTCTAGTATTGCTATCTAGACTTAGACTCCATAGCCCAATGGACTAGTAGATCTCTCTCTAGTTTAATCCAAAGTGATTTTTTTACCACCAAACATGTAAATAAATCTCAATTGTCTATCATAACTAACACAAAACATGATAAAAGACAAAGATAATCTCAGAAATACCTCTCTCTGACTATGAAAAATGAATCCTGTTGTTGAAAGAACATTCTAATACGTTGCCTTTCATGTTTATTACAAAAACTAAATCCCTAACTTAAAGAAGTTAAATTTGATAACCTCATTATTACCAGGAGACTAACCAATCTCAGTCTGAATTTAATCTTGAAGTAAGTCTTCTAATTTGTATTTCTTTGTCATTATTTTCAAGGTTGGGTATTAAATAGTCAGTTTCTAACTTCTAAGGAAAACCTACTATAGGTTCTAATCCACGGGTTCCTAACCACTGGATATAGTTACCAACCAGGTGATTAGAAAAAGAAAACAACATTAATTTGAGGCTGAGAAATTTGTTAGAAAAGCTAATTTATTTACCAAAGATTTGTTGAACTTATTCAATCTGAATTTAATTTATCAAAGTTTGAACAATCATTGTTTAAAAATAAATCTGAAACTGATTTGAAAGATATTGTAATAGATCCTATTTTTACTTCATTTTTTAATAAAAAACTGAACATCATTTCAGCAAGAATAAAATCAAACAAATATGAATCTGAAGGTCAAATTGAAAAAAATAATGTTACATTGATTAAATAAATTAATGCAGCCATTGAATTAACCCATTTATTGTCTTACATCAAGCCTCCAGTTTCTCAATTTTACACAACAATAATTCCAGCAGCAGATTCAACTATGTATGTTGTCACCTCATTTTTAGATCCCACTGCAAGTTTATCCACAGAAAAATTTATTCCTAAGTTTCCTTTGCAGTCTAGGATATTATTCCCCTCATCCACTCAATCCACTGCATCCACTAGTTTTATAAGCACTACATCTTTATTTCCAAGTAGTTCCATATATATACTAGCTTCTTTTCCAAGATCTTCAAGTACAACTTTTAGCACATCAGCTACCATATCTAGCACTACTCCTATTATCACTGTTATACCTCCTAGTTCAGCAAAAATTCAAGCAATGGCTGCTAGGTATGCTCCCCTTGTCTTACTCCAAAACCTCCATGATATGCCTCAGGATTACCAAAAAAATGTACCACTATTTGATGGTCTTTCACAATATACTACTCAACAACATGTCATAAAAATGACAGATTACTGTGAAATTTATGAAATTGATGAGTCAGATGTCCAGATGAGGTTATTTGCCCAAAGTTTGACAGGAGAAGTAAAAAAATTGCTTAAAAATTTAGCTATTGGTAGTATAGCTGATTTAGCTACATTTCATAGAATGTTTTTAAATAAATGGGAAAATAAAAAGAACCCCCTTCAAATTTTGTTTGAGTTTGATGCTTTAAAAAGATCCCCTAATGAGTTTGTACAAGATTACTGCACTAGGTATAATAGTATTTATAATGGATTTGATACTCTATTCTGCTCAAAGATCCCCTAATGAGTCTTAAACGCACACCATACTCTGTTCTTCTCAATTCCCTGATGGATTTGATACATATATGGCATATCAATTGAGAGAAAGAGATGCCCAAACATTAGAACAAATGCAATTAAATTTTGTTAGTGTACAAATTAACATTTTAGCTAGAAAGGCTAGAAATAGGAATGAAAGAAGGGTCACAATCAAAGAAGAAACATCAAATTCAGATGCTAAATTAGATTTATTTGCTAAACCTT
Organism: Pinus albicaulis; assembly: GCA_034641835.2. NCBI lineage: Eukaryota > Viridiplantae > Streptophyta > Pinopsida > Pinales > Pinaceae > Pinus > Pinus albicaulis. Next base: position 1,324,212,946 of record CM076572.1, read on the forward strand.
TAGAAAGGGTGGTTGATAGGTTAGATAATATTGAAAGAAAACCACAATGGGATAACCAACCTCAAATCAGAAATCCCAACTTCAGAAAAAAACAATAACCCTAGAAAATCTAAGGAATTTGCTCCAGACCAAAATATTAGGCCCCCATTTCAAGATAACTATGCTGAGAGTTCTCAAAATAATGATGAAAATGAGGATAACATCAACCTAATAATGGGGATAGATGAAAACAACACTATTTTCCTCACTCAGGAGGATCAAGAGCTCTTTGAGCTTCAACAACTCAAAGTAGAATCTGGTGAATCCTTTGACTATAAAAAAGGTTATGACTTTGTTATTAATGAAATTCACAGTCAGTATAACCTTAGAAACAAGAAAAATAATAAAACTTCTACAAAAAACAATTCCCAAAATCAAGCCAAAAAGAATGTAGAAGCCCAAAAAACAAAAGTTTTGCAAATTCTCCCTAGGGAAAATAAGCAAAATTCCAATCCTCCCAGTCCTAAAAAATTGCCAAATCCAAAAATTGTTGACATCATTGATGAAGTGGCCCAACCTTCTAAAGATGTGCCAAAAGCTAACCTCACAAAACCCTCAAATTCAGTAAAAACAACAATTTTTGATCCTAAAAAGAGTTTTTTTTATTCTAAATCAACAAATCCCAAAACTAATAATACAAAAACAACTGCCGAAAATTCAAAATCTGATAAAACATCTGCTGCCACACAGACTGTCCCTGAAAAAGGAATTAAAAACAACAAAAGTCAAGAAACTCAGACTGAGAATATTAGAGCAATCAAGGATAAAAGTATATTAGTTGAAATTCAAGAAAATCCCACTTAGATAATAGTTACAAAAGATGAATTACTTCAGATTAGTAAGTCTCGACCCTCATTCAACATTCAGACTAAAATAGCTAAGTTAAAAATACCAATTCCTTTAATTGAATTGGTAAAAAATGACTTATATAAATCAACAATTACTGAAACTCTAAATATGAATGATGGTGAAGATGCCATTAATTTGAATGATGATCAACCAGAGTTGATCTTTGGCCCTAATGTAAATGGTAAGCATTCAGATGGACCAGTTCCTCCTTTCTACATCAGTCTTACTATTCATGATCAGATTTTACACAATGCTATGTTAGACTCGGGAGCTTCCCAAAATTTAATGCCAAAAGCTATTATGGAAACTCTTAATCTAGAAGTAACCAGGCCTTGTAAATATATGTTCTCTTTTGATTCTAGCAAAGTTAAGTGCTTAGGATTGATTAAAGATTTATGTGTCAATTTGGTTTAGTATCTTGGCAAGAGCATGGTTATGGATATTGTAGTAGCTGACATCCCACCAAAATATGGTATGCTTCTTTCTCGCTCATGGGGAGCAAAGTTGTAGGGATCTCTACAATTAGACATGAGCTATGCTACTATATCAGTATTTGGACAGCCCAAGAAACTTTACAGGGGAAATTTAATGAAATTCGTGGTTAACAGTGCAGAAAGATCCATAAAATACCCCATTTATTCAACACCAACTGATCTTGATTCCTTCATTTTATGTAACTTAGATAAAAATAAAATCCAAATAGAACTGATTGACATAAAGCCAAAACCAAATAATGACAATATTTTTCATGAAGCCCTTTGGCACTTATATTTTGATGGCTTAGTGAACAAAATAGGAACAGGAGTTGGAATATGGATCACAAACATTGAGACAGGTCATTCAGAAGGACATGCCTTTAGACTCAACTTCAAATGTACTAATAACATGGCAGAGTATGAGGCACTTATCTTAGGCCTCCAAATCATTAGAAAATTAGGAGGTAAAACAATTTTAATCACGGGAGATTTAGAATTTATCATTAAGCAAGTAGATGGAGATTATTCTGTTCATAATCCTAGATTAGCCAGATATAGAGATGCAACAATTGATCTATGTGAAGATTTATTAGAATGTAAGTTTGCTAATATACCTAGAAAATAGAACATTCAAGCACATTGCCTAGCAACCTTTGCTAGCACATGTAACTTACCTTTTCAACCAACACATAGGTATACTGCTGGAATTAAATATAGACCCATTGTCCTAGACAATGTCAAATACTGGCAGATTTTCTCTGAAGATGAACAGATTTACCATTTTCTGAATAATGAGGAAGAATTTCAAAATTGTAATTTAGATTCAGGCTGTAATATAGATTCAGATTTTAATTATGAAACAGATAATGTATATGTACATAAAATTAACAAACTCACTATATTTACTCAATTTGACATAGATAACTTAAAGAAGGTAGATATAGAGGAAATGATTGAAGATGAAATTGATATGTTAGATTTAAAAGAAATTTTTTTACCTAAGGCTTTAATTCCTTTGGAGGACCTTTTTGATTCCAATGATGTGCCTAAAAAGCCAAAAATGGAACTAGTAAGGTCTCACATTGAAGAATGTAACATTGGGACAGAAGTAAAACCAAAAATGATCAAATTGTCAAAATATTTACCCCCTCAAGAAAAAGAAAAATACATTGAAATTTTAAAGGAATATCAAGATGTGTTTGCATGGAGTTATGAAGATCTTAAAGCTTATGACACAAACATAATTCAACATAAGATTACTATAAAATATGATCAGAAACCATTTAAGCGAAAATTGAGGAGGATTAATCTTGTCTTATTACCTTTGATAGAAAAGGAGGTTAAACACATGTATGATGCCCAAATCATTGCACCAATCAGATATTCTGATTGAGTTTCTAACTTAGTACCTATGAGAAAGAAAACAGGTGAAATCAGATTATGTGTAGACTTCAGGAATCTTAATAAAGTATCTTTGAAGGATAATTATCCTTTACCTAAAATGGAACATATTTTACAAAGGGTAGTTGGTTCTTCTAGGATTTCTTTTTTGGATGGTTTCTCAGGATAAAACCAGATACTTGTTCATAAGGAAGACCAAGCTAAAACTGCTTTTACCACTCCATGGGGCACTATCATGTATGGGGCTCTTGGTTATCTATTTAGATGATATTACTGTTTTTAAGTGGATATGTGAACATTTGGATCTTCTGGACATGTTTCATTAAGTGTGAAAATTTAGTATATAAATGACTTGAAAGTCTTTGGATAGAAGAAAATTACTTAGGACACATAATTTCAAAAGGATGTATTGTTACAGGATGATCTTACATAGAAAATAAATATCTAGAACATTCTCTGAAAAGAAATATGAAAGAAATTCTAGCATTTTAAGTGAAATCATTTTTTTTAGGAGAGTTTGTTTCTAACTTGGCAGAAGTATCGAGAGGTGAATAATATCATTCTTAAAGGCTAGCCTTAAAGGACTCGGTTTTAAAATGTAAAGTTGACACAAAACAATCATTTGACTCTATTAAACAAGCTTTAACTAAAACACCAGTCTTAATCAATCCTGATTTCAAAAAGGACTTTATAATCTTTTCATTTGCCTCAGATCATACCATTGCTGCAGTTCTGCTGTAGAAAAATGACCAAGGTTTTGAAAATCCTATAGCCTTTTTCAGTAAAACCCTTAGAGATGCACCTATGAAATATAATATAATGGAGAAACAAGCTTTAGCCCTTGTTAAAGCCATAAAATATTTCAGAGTCTACATTATTTATTCCCACATTATTGCCTATGTCCCTAATTATGTAGTCAAAGATATTCTTACATAGGATGGGCCAAATGGAAGAAGAGGAAAGTGGATTGCCACTATCCTTGAGTATGACATAGAGATTAAACCAACTAAGCTCATAAAAGGATAGGGATTAGCCATATTAATGGTTGAATCCAATTGCAATGCCTTAGATACAAATTTTATTTCCCAAGTTGATGAATAGGAAAAGATGGCGACTCCATTGATTAGTGAAGCATTTATAGACTCACCATAGTACTCAGATACTATATTTGTACTTACAAATTTACAAGCTCCTCCTGGATTAACTAGAACTAAAGCTAGATTCATTAAACTTAAAGCAATGAGATATTGTATTCTAGATAATGTGCTTTTTCGGAAAGAACAAAGTGGGATATTATTTAATTGTTTACTGAAATCAGAAGCTGACAAAATTATTGAAGAATTTCATGTAGGTGACTGTGGAGGACACTTATGCTAGAAAAGTACAGCAGATAAGAATCTTAGAGCTAGTTTCTACTGGCGTACCTTATTTGCTGATGTGAATTTTTTTTTTACCTCATGTCACAAATGTTTGATTTTTGAAGGAAAAAAGAAATTGTTACCTGTACCTCTGAAACCTAATTTTGCTGAGATGCCATTTCAAAAATGGGGTTTAGACTTCATTGGAGAAATTTACCCTCCATCCTATGGCCAACGCAAGTGGATTTTGACTGCCACAGATTACTTTACTAAGTGGATTAAAGCCATTCCATCTAGACAAGCCACTAACTTAGTCATTATATCTTTCCTAGAAAAAAACATTTTATCTAGATTTGTATGCCCACAGAAAATTATTACTGATAATGCAGCTACATTTAAATATAAGAAAATGATTTCCTTTTGCCACAAGTACCATATTACCCTAGGCCACTCTACTGCTTACTACCCTCGAGGTAATGGCCTAGCTAAATCTTCTAATCAAAGCCTTGTGAGTATTATTAAAAAACTACTTGAAGATAACAAGAAAACTTGGAATAAAAATTTATTCTATGCCTTATGGGCAGATAGAATTACTACCAAGAAGTCAATTGGAACATCTCCTTACCAGATTGTATATGGGATGGATGCAGTTTTCCCATCATCTTTAGGTTTTCTTGTAATGAAAATTATCCAAGAATCACAAGTAGAACTTAATGATATACAAAGAAGGATAAATCAAACTATTCATCTGCAACAAATAAGGGAAGAAGTCTATGAAAGATATCAAGTCATTCAAGATAAATCAATAAATTTTTTGATAAAAGAACTTAAGAAGATGACTTTTCCATCAGAGATAAAGTGTTAAAATGGGATTCCATGAGAGAAGAGAAAGGAAAGCATGGAAAGTTTGACTTTCTATGGAAAGGGCCTTATGTAATTAATGGATATAGGGGTAACAATGCTTTCTTCATCAAAGATTTGGATGGAAATGATATTCAATATGGACCAGTTAATGGTAGAATTCTCAAACACTACTATTATTTTGAGTTAACCAATAGTTAGTCCCAGTTACTTTTTACATCATTGTAAATATTCATTGAAGTTTTTTAGATTGGAATGGATATTTTCTTTTCAAAGTTGAAGCTCGGAGTGAAGGCCCTAAGCTTTGAAGAGTAAAAGTTAATAAATATGAGTTTTTTCAAAAAACAAAAGACAATTACTATATCATCATGGTCAAAATTGAAGGCTACTAGTCTTAGAGTTCTTGACATTTCACCAGGAAATGCCAATCCCATGTGAAGTCGTTGTTAGGGTCCTATAAGTATAGGATTCATAATTTGGAATTGACTTATGATAGTCTTGTAAATATGTACATACTTTGCCTTCTACAAGTTGTTTTCCGATATTTTGTAAGAAAATAAAAATAAAATCAAAAATCAAAAAATCAAAAACAGGGTAAAAGTCCTAAAAGAAAAATCAAAGGACTTAGAAAACATATAGACCCCAAAAGAAAAAAGAAATAAAACATGAAAGTGTGCAAGTCAAAATTCCACTATTTTTTACTTCGTTATGATGATTATGGCAGAGTGTTAATAAATGCCATAATCCATGATGAGTTGAACTGCTTAACCATGACTTGTCATGATTTCAATTTTATTGTTGTAGAATAGTGAATAAAGATTAGTCAGACAGTTTAATCCTGACTAATTAGTAGATAGGTAGAGAATAAAGAGGAGATCATCAGTTTAATTGGAGCCCTCAGATGAAATAAGGTAGAAATATATAGTTTTTATTGCTTTCAAAAGAATAAATGTTCAAGGTTGCTAGCTCAAATGCACTTGCAAAATGGAAGAAAAAATGTTAGATTAAAGTTGGGTAGGTAGAAAGAAGTGGGAAGAAGCATGTAAATATTTATCACCGGACATCAATCACTAATTTCCCCTCCCCTATAGTTATTTTGCATTCTAGACTTTTAGTCAAAGAGGCTCAGAGCATTTCTCTGACTTCAGTTGGGATCGGACCCAAAGCTTAATGACTATTATTTAAAAGTGTTGAATTTCTATATTAATCCCTAATTATCATTTTTTACCCTTCATTCATCCATCACAGCTCAAAATATTAAGTAAAAAACTCTTCTTACTTAATGATACATGAAATTCCATTTGATTAACTCCCTCCATCATACATAGCATAAAAACCCTCAAAAAAATTATATCCTAAGTAAAAGTGATGAAATTATGAATGATAAAGCCTTGCTTTAAGTTTTCACTTTTCTTAGTTATATTAGATGTATTACATTGTCCCTTGTCATATTAACTTCTAATTTATCTATTAAATCCCTAAAAATGACCTTTTCTTATTTAATATAATTCCTTTTATTAATTATCCCCTAAATCCACTATTATAAGCTTTTATGCCAAAGTAATTATCCACAATGCGGAAATAAAAAGCCCCAATTATAACCCCTTTGGCATAAAATTAGCAATATGTAAATATCCCGCCCCCTTATAGTTATTAAGCCCCCATGGTTTTATAAACTATATAATATAATAAAAAAGCAAATAAGTCTTCGGAAGTATAAAATGAATTTGAAAACTAAAAATACTTTCAAGCTTATTCTAAAGTTTAATTTAAACTAAACTTTAAAACCCCTGCAGCCTTTTGCAAGAGCTAATATCCATGTTAATTCCCGATTTTTAAAATAACGTTTCAATTGATTTATAGTTTTACCTTTCCTGATGTATGAAACCTCACGTTTTATATCATAAATAACCCATATTAAACCATTTATGAATCCCGCCTCACGCGCCTCCCCAACCTTACATATAAGCCTTTGTTTTAAACATTTATCATGCCAAAACCTGCTTATATGTATAAACCCATCGAATCTATAAAATAAAATTTGTTTATAAATAAATTCACCCAAAGTTTTTCTATTTCCATTCCACTAGCATTGAAGTCACTTGGGCCCTGCCATGCTTTCCAACCACACCTTCCCTTTTTAATCACTGTCGTTTGCTTCGATCTCTCAGATCTAACGGTGGAAAAAGATTTTTGCGTTCGCAAACCAAACGTTTGCCCAAACACCAAATCTATGTGAAATGGGCTATTTTTTTCAATCCACCTCTTAGGACGTGTTGCAATTTCATTGCGTCAAGTTCATTTGACATAATACAGCTTACAACCTATAGCCCGCGCGAAAACAACTTCCTATTTTTGCATTTGAAAACACAAAACCACTTCTCGCCGATGATTAGACCCACATTAAATATGTATTGCAATAAATTATATCCAAGATTAAAACCTTTGGATATATTGTTTACATACTTATTTTCATATTCCCGACTGTTGAGCAAACTCCACATCACTGTGTTAAGATCTTCGCCCAAATTACCTGTTCAAATCCTGAAAAAGCCCATTTTCACCATAGATTTCTACTTTGAAGACCAACAAAGACTTTTTCAGATTCAGCTATTTTAACCAGAGCTCGAATTTGACGAAAAAAGTTGCAGAAGACCTTCCGACCTTCAAAATACCTGCAACTGAGGTATTTATTATCAATTTTAACCTACAATTTCTAAAGTTAAAACCATTTATAAGTGAAGCCAAACCTGAATTAGAGAATTCATCCATATAGTTTGCCCAAAAACGCTAAAAAACAGGGCAAACCCTCGCAATTTTTTTCCAGAAATTTCTGTTCACATAAATGCCTTTTTAAAACCAAATTCCTTAGTTAAAGATCCCTGAAAGATCAATTCGAGAGTTAGAAAAGGTTTTAAAACCTGTAGATCTCCTCAAAGACACTTTTACAGTTCAGATCATTCAAAAAACCTGTGTTTTCTATCTTATACCAAATTTTACCCATCCCAGATTCCTGAATTCAGCAATAAAGCACCCATTGAGAATATCTTTCCCTAGGAATTGTTGAATAAGCCCTCTGTTTTCAAGAAATTGAACTATTGCAAACTGTTTAATCTTTCTCTAGTTGTAAAAAATGACTAAGAAACAAATGACGCCCAAAGCTGGGGGGTATAGGCCTGTCAAACCTGGAGGATCCAAACCTCCTAAGTCAGAAGCATCCAAAGTCATAAAATCCACTCCTGCACTCACTGCAAAAACCATTATGTCTGTCAATCCTCTTCAACTACCAGTTCCTATAGTAGAAGCCATCCCCTTGACTGATATCGATTATAAAATTGCAGACCCCATGGTAGAATTCCACCTACTGGAGGTTCACAATCGGTGTTATGAGAAGTTCCTATATGGGATACAAATTTACCCAAATATGTAGTCCCAGTAACACACCCTGGTCAAGACCTTGTGAGATTGTGCCAAAAGTACTATGTTCCAAACCAAAGAGAAATTGTAAATGCTGATAGGGAGATTCTATTTTCCATCACTGCAAAGTCTATAAATTAAATGTTGCAACTACCGTTTGACTCTAAGGTAGTCCCATTATCCATTGAAACATTAAATCAGTTGTATTTGGGATTAGATTTCCCTAAGAGGTTTACGATTTTCCAAAATTGTATGCTTGTGGATATTCCTAAACTAAATCCTCCTTACTCCACCTCCAAGTTTCCTGAGGGTTCTAGGCATATGATTTCAATGTTATCTTTCATACTAGGTTACTTCACCGATGAATTCACTGATGAATCCATCCTTTTTTTTTTATATCTACTCTATCTCCGGGTCAGCCTCCTGATATGATTTTTGACTATGCTAGATTTATAGCTGATTCTATCCAGCATCAATTGACCAAGTTTCCCATTGAAGGGGTATTCAGGTACTCTTCCTACTTATTCCACTTGTTTTTGTTTTCACAAGCTGATCATTTTCCAATAACATTGCAAAAAATGGATGTAGAGGGTAAACCTCTATCCATTATCTATTGGACATCTTTGTTGAGAAAAGAAGAAAATGAGTTCAGTTATTTAGAATTTTCTGATTTGTTCATCTAGCCAACTATGAGTTTATTGTACAAGGCAGATCAGCCTAGGATAAATGAGGAAATGAAGAAAATCTTGCAGTTATCAAAACAATGCAAGATGGGAGATTGGTATTTATATAAACAGCATAGAAAATTGAGGATTTTTGGGTCCAATTTACTGCCTTACAAATTGCCCAAGTATTTGACTATTAGAGTCTTTGCATTAGAATATTTAAGGCAGGTTTTGAATTCTGATGCCATCAAGTTCATGGCTTCCAAAAAGAAGACCCGGTTCAAATTGAAAAATAAGATTGGGTCTTACATTGTAAATAACAGAGAAGTTGATAAAGAGATAGCCAAAATATTGTTAGAGCTAAAATTTCAGAAAAGCTTCCTTTGGAATTATGACCCTCAAGGTCTTCTCAGCAGTATAAGGGTTAAATTTAAACAGCCTCCTTTTATACATGAAACCAAGCCGTCTGGTGATCTTTACATTGTTACTTAAAATGATCAAATTGGACTGAGGATAATTACATAAAAGAGGCATGTACGATCATGCCATCTTTGAGCAAGAAAGAAAGCACGTATTTGATTTCATAGTTTTTAATATTGATCAATATATAGTTTTAAAGGTGTGGTCTACAAGGTTATAATTTGGTTGTCATCACAAATTTTTTTGGAATTTGTTTTTTTTAAGGAAAATCTGACTATAAAAGTGTTTGAATAGTTTTTCCACTGAAAAAGGATTCAACACCACTCCTAGAATACTAGGAATCTTCAAAAAAATCTTCAAACTTACCAACCATAGTGTCCCAAATTTTCTATTATTTTCCAAATAAAATGTGTACTAGTTAGAATACTCTTAGTTTATATTATATTTTCAAATTTAAAAAAAGAAAGGTATATGCAACTACGCTCCATGATTTTCTACCATTGATAACTGATAAGAGGCTACAAGTCACAAAGAATGAACGATGCATTTCCTGGATGGCCCCCCTTAGGGGATGCGTAACTGGTTTGAAAAGAATGGTGTCCCTGCTGTCGTGATTTGTACGTTCATCAACGAGTCTTCCAAATTGCTAGAAGAGTCATTGTTAACTTTATTTCTTTGTCTATGGGTGTTGTGACGTCTCCATCGTTCTATCATCCCAATTACCACCTCTTCCTCAAGTCCAAGGATTTAGAATTCCAGCTTGACAACGAAGGTAAAAGCCTCAGAATCTGCGCTCATTTCCCAAGGGAGCTGAATCATGTCAAATGTATTAATCTCAGGATTTTACCTCAGAATATGCGCTCATTTCCCAAGGGAGTTGAATCATGTCAAATGTATTAATCAAAGGAATGAAGAAAGTGATGGAGAAATTTTTTCAATAATGAGAAAAATTATTATAATCTGATTGTTTAAAGGATAGTGGGGATAGTCATTGGTTGTTATAGGTTGCTATATCCCAATTTAAATTGAATTTTTTCATTATTATTCAAAGAAAAACAGATTACCCTTAATGACTAATGACTTACTTATAGTGGTTTATATTGCTGCCAAATATCTTTTGATAATTATTATTCAAAGAAAATCATATTACCAGTAATAACTTACTAATAGTGGTTTATATTCCTGCCAAATTATTTTTTAATAAAAACATCAAATTATTTAAATACCCTAGCACCTAGCCCATTCATGCCTTTCCAAACTATAATAATATTATCCAAATTGTAATGACCTCTAATAAACCTTTTTTGTATTGTCCTCTATCTTATGATATTAGAATGAGCTTGAGTGACACTTTGTTAATACATCTACCAAGTGTACCAATCTAAAAAAAATCTTTGTACACCTTAAAAAGGTTATGAACCACAAAGCCTTACAATTTTAGCCCCAACATGATCTATAACCACCTTAAAAGGGAGGTATTTGAAAAAGGACTTGGTAAGTATGTCCCCTATCTTAACCCAAGGAATTATTGCTTTATTTACTTCAAAGTTCATCCTAAACATTCCATAAATATGTGCCAGAAAAATGTCTACCACCCTATGAAAGGAAGAGCCTCGGTAGGCTATAAAAAAACTAATTTTTTTATCCAAAAATTCTCCAAACCTATAATTTCTTTTAAAAAAATAATTCATTTTTATCCAAACAATTCTCCAAATGTTTTAAAAAAAAAAATCATATTTATAAGTTAAATATTCAGTTAAATCACATAGGATATCACATATATCATCTTCAAATTTATATTAAAATTGCTGATCTTTGCTTCTTGTACAAGCGTTTATTGAAGTGCTTATGATTGATTGACAAGTAAATTTGTGGATATTAAATTGAATAACTGAACATAAAAGCATGGAAAATAAATGTTTAACAACAACATATAAAGACATAGCAAACCATCACAATTGAATCAATAACACTTTTTTTTGATGAACGAGTTCACCCCTCCTAGGCTACATCTCCTTGGTCCAACTTCCATGGCATGGGCTTTTGTATTAGATCAATTGTGAAAATAAGGTTGTTTACAGTCTCCTATTGCCTCTGCAACCTACTCCAATGTGTCCAAAACATCAAAATCCACCAAGAATGACTCTTCCTGAGCCAAAATTGGTCGAAAATTGACTCAGTTATGGCAAAAACAAAATTTCCTACAATTTCTCCTCCAAATCTGGAGAAGAATCCAGACAGTTCCACTATTTTGGTGGATTCCACTGAATTTGAAGTTGTCGCTAATTAACATATGGATTAATTAGCACTTAAGATGTCTTAATATGGGATAAGCGCATCTTAGCAATGCATTTATCCAAATGATATAAATATGGTTTAATTAACACAAAACTTGCAGATTAGTGGAATAATCAGGGTTTAGTGTGGATAAACATGGATTAAAGTTTTAAAATTCCCACTGTTTGAATTGGCTCTGCCCTCGGTTACACATTGTAGTCACATGAGAGTGGGTTGGCCCACTCTGAACCCTCATCGTTGGAATTAACAAACTTTAAGTAGTAGTGGCAGCCCTTATGGGTTAAGACCCATTGAATAGTAGAGATGATAAGGCATTGTAGTGGTGCAGGGTAGGTCATGGGTTCGATCCCGACCCTGACACCATATTTTTGTTCCACGACACAACAATCGACCATAAGTCATAAATTTTGGTTAATAAAATAACTCCATCCGCATACATATGACTCCGCCTGTCCAAAGTTACAACCTTAGGGTATATGAAATATATTCAGCCATACATATGACTTTGCATGTCCAAAGTTAGAACCTTAGGGTATATGAAATATATTTTCCTATTCCATATCCAAAGGTTTCGACCTTGGATAAATAGATATGCAGCTCGAAACATATGTAGGTCCAGAAACTTTGACATAAAATCATAATTCAGAATTTCAACATGATCCAAAGGTTGGATGGGTCCACCGGAGGGGGCATGTGGCGACCCTTGGCTGCATCACATGTCTAGCTCTGGTTGGATTATTCCAACTAAAAAAAAATCTCCTTCAACCTTAGGATAACTTGTAAAAAAATTTCACCTCCAAAGTTCACTGGCGAATCTGGTTGTCACACTTGTCACAGTGGCATTGGGCTAAAACTAGAGAATATTCCCTAAATATACTTGGAGTGCTAACTAGGCTGCCATGTCATCAACCTGTCATTGTTCTGCAATTTTTTTCCTATTTGAGAAAACAGACAGCAGGTCATAACTTCCTCATTCAAAGTCGGATTTTGATGAAACGAATTGCGCTGAATTCCTGGTGATGATATCTATGTGGTTGTTCTGGTTTGGAGCATTTCTGACCGCTTTCAATTTTCAGCTTAATATTGAGCCTCTGATCACTAACTCCATCAAATTCATTATGGAGGTTGAGGTTGATGGGAGCCTTCCAATCCTTGATGTTCCCCTCTCTAGAATGGAAGATGGTTCCTTGTGTCACCAGGTGTTTCACAAAAAAACTCACAGAAATCAATATCTTCATGTCGATTCTCACCCTTTCTCGGCACAAAAATTCAGAGTTCTTAACACTCTTGCTACCCATGCGCTAAGGGTCTCAAATAAAAACCACCTGGAAGATGATAAATCCTATCTTTTGACATTTTTGAAAATAATTGTTATAGTAAACATCAAGGTCTTGTAGCTTTTCAAAAAGCTTGTAAAGGTACAAAGATTAAAAAAACCCATGATGAACATGTTTCAAATGTTCTTCTTCCGTTCATCCATGGGACCACTGATAAGATTTCTCGTATTCTTAAAAAGAATAATGTTTTGCTACTTTCAAGCCCCTTAATACTATTAGGATCTCCCTTAGATCTAGTAAAGACCCTTTGAACCCTAAAGACATGAAATGGGTGTACTTAATCCCCTGGTCATGTAGGATTCCCTACATTGGAGAAACCAATCACTTCATTAATTTGAGAATTAAATAACATGCAACAGATATTAAGCACAATCATTCACGCTCCTCAATTATCACTAAACATGCCGAGAAAACTAAGCGCCATGTTTGCATTGATGATTGCAGGTCATCGCAATGATTGATCACCTTCACCATAGGAAGATGAGAGACGCCATTGAAATTGAGAAATGAGGATGATGGTTGGAAATTAAGTAAAAGTTAGAGTCCTACACTCTCTTTGTAATAGTTTTTTTTTTTTTTTTTAACCCTTGGCATGTTCCTTTATAATGTTAGATAGGTTATCCTATTATATCTTCATGTTTTTAATAATATTATTTTTCAATAATTATTTTTATTGATTAATAAACCCCAATGATTTTATTTTTATCCATTTTTATTTTTGTTTTTGTATTATTTTAGTTTATCCTTGAATAGGTCTTTTTTACATTATTATTATTGGTATTTTTACTATTATTATTATTTACTTTTAATGATGAGTTCCTTGAATAGTTTATGATAATATTATATAATAATTATTTAGGCTAATATAATAATGAAAATTAAATTAACCATAATATAATAATAATAATAATAATAATTATTATTATTATTATTATTATTATATAATATAATACAATAATATAATAATATTTTACTAATTGAGTCAAAAAGTAGTTTTTTTCTTTTATATTTTTGTTCTTTTTATTTCTAATGGATAACTCCATTTCCTTACTTGTTGTTTTTAATGAGACTTTTTAAAAAGTTTTCAGATTTACTTTTCTTTCTAAAATTTCTTAGGAATTTATTGAAATCACAAGTTTGATGGGTAAACTCTGAGCAATGGAAGTGCTCTAGGGATTTTTCAGGGTGTTGAATTCATATATGCAGTCAAAAAACTAAGAGCAACATGAAAGACAACTCCATTTCCTTAACCATATTAATATTTTATTTGTTTTCTTATACATTGACCATGACCATTTAATATTTATTGACCAAAAAAAAAAGACTAATGGCTAATTCTGGAACTGGATGCATCTATGTTGTATTGATGCATCTATTTTTTCACCTTGGTCCTAAGAATGAACCTCATTAAAAGGTTGTCCACCATCGAATATTGCTGATATGATTTATCTGAAAGTTTTGTTGCAAAATCAATAATTTATTAATATAATTGAATTTTTAAATATAAATAAATAAATATTTCCAAAATAATGTATATTTTATTCATTCTTTATCATTTATATTGATATTAGTTACAAATAATGAATTCTACATATTAAATGATACTTTTATGAGCATATTTTATGGTCAATTTTATTTAAAATCTAGTAAAAATTTTTTAAATCATGAATTTAAATTGTTGGAGATTTCTAGAAGTGATATCTGTAATGGTTTTGGTATCTCCAAAGTTTCAGATGATAACTTCATCCATCATTAGAGAACAAAGAGTTAATGTGGGTAAATGAGAGTGTTGAAGAGCCATTTTATAGAATAACCAAGATTAAGTTCATTGGATTAAAGTGTGGATATAAATTTTGGTCAAGGTAAAAAAATTAAAATTATTAAAATAATTTGATAAAAGAACAAGTGTTTGAACAAAATTTGGAATTTAAGGAAAAAATATTGAAATAATTTGATAAGGGAAACAATTGTTTGAACAAAATTTGGAATTTAAGAAATTTAAGGTCAATAAAAATTGTAATTTGTATTTGACCAAAATGGTATCTGACTAAATTCATAGTTGAAAATATGAAAATGGATTAATTAAAATAAATTAAGCATAAATCACAGATTAAAACATAATTAACTATTGACTAATTATAAGAGTTAATAACCAATATTGAAAATAAATTAAGCATAAATCACAGATTAAAACATAATTAACTATTGACTAATTATAAGAGTTAATAATCAATATTGATAGAAAATAAATAAATACATAAATAAAATAATAATTATGAAGAATTGAGAATTAAAAAGTAGTAATAATTAAATTGAGGATTTGGAAAAAAATAATAATTAAAATAAGATTTAGTTGAAATTTAAAGTTAATCAAATAATAAAGTAAACTAAGAAATAGTTAAAAAGATCAAAGACCAAATGAAGAATTAATGATTTAAAATCTAGTTGTGTTTAATACTATTTTTTGGAAGTTTTTTTGGTTTAAGTTTTCTAAAATCTAGTAGGAATTTATTAAAATCACAAACTTAATGGATAATCCTGCACAATCGAAGTTCCTTGTAGTTTTTCAAAGTACTAATCTATATATCTTAAAAAAACTAGTTTAATTAACACAAATAAAAAATTCACCTCAAATTTTTAAAATAAAACTAAACAAAATATAAAAATTAAAAATAATTAAAATTTAAAGATATAAAAATTGAAAATAAGAAATGAATCTAAAAATTTAAATTAATAATTAATAAAAAGATTTGTTAAATTGACCAATCTACCTTGATTAAAACTCAATTAAAATTAAAATTAAAATTTAAAATTTAAAAATAAAACAAATAAGACTAACATGATGACTCCTTGTCGTTTAATGTGGATTTCAACGGCCTGCCTCACTTGCGTGTTGAATCTTTGTGATTTGATGGGGATTTCAACAGTGACTCCTTGTCGTTTAATGTGGATTTCAACGGCCTGCCTCACTTGCGTGTTGACTCTTTGTTGTTTGATGTGGATTTCACAAGCTCTAAATAAGTGGTTTGTCAATAGGCATTAAATTGAGGTTGTTTAGTGTTAGATTTTGTCACATTAAATAACTTGACGCAGTATACTTTTCCTATCTAGATTGTCTTTTTGCCCTGAAAATCATTGAAATTCAGATAAGATATTAAGAAAATCTTGCAGGGATTTTTGTAAATCCAATTTTTTTTTTCAAGCATGAAAATACATCTGATTTATTTTATGTACCAGAACAATAACCATATGACATAACTTCCATATTAAACAACATCTATCCATAAACAAGTTTGTAATAAAAAATTCAATACAAATCATTACATTTGGATAATAGCAAGATCTTCAAGCGGAACAATAAAAAGTTGCCTTGTTCTTTTTCAGTCTTTCCAAAACCACAAGCCTATAGTTACTATCAGCATGGCTAGACAGCGATTTTAGCCATCCTACTACTCAAAACAAAACAAATTACAGCCCAAAAACATAGAAAAAGAAAAGGGCACAGAGTTCAGGTGATAAACAAAAACATGGAAGTAATAAACCGCCCTTTCTGATTGACTTTCTGTTTGGACACAAAAAACAGGGCACCAGTTAGAAAAAAATTTAGAAAAAAAAACAGCCATTAGACCAAATTGATCACTCCCTCTGCATCTGTTCCAAGTGCATTGAAGAGTTCATAATTCATATACTCAAAATTGTCATCCAAACCTCTTTTAGATAAGCGATCAGCTTCTTCATTTTTCTCCCTGTAGACAGGGCAGAAAGAGATGAAAGAGAAATTTTCCTTCAAAACATGGATGCAGTTAAACTTCAATATTTTGGGTGCTTGGTGCTGAATCCATTTCCACCATCAAAAACATGATTCAAACACTCCTATTACAAGATTTCTTAAAAAAATTTACCAAGACTCTAGCCAATTTTAGCTGTCCAAGCAATTCCTCTAGCTAGATAGACATCTCCCCTACTGCCTACTGTTAGATTTTGACCCGACCCACACAACCTACTCATTTAATGGCCATGGAACCTACTCATTTAATGGCCATGGGCAGTCACCACTTATTTGTTGCGCATTTCAAAGGCATGCTCACTTGTTTCTTGACTTTTTGAATTTATCTCCATGGTCAATTCCGCGCAGCTAATGAAAGCCAGTTATTGTAATGGGTATGCAGCCAAGTCTATGCATTTTTCCAAACTGACAATGACTTCAGAGTGCCCTGCTCTAAACCTGCAATCGTTTGCTCATTTCATGTGTGAAAGGGCAGACAGAAGAGGTTCGACATTTATGTTGTTTTAAAATATCTACAGGACTTCTGATTTCCTTCCTCAGACAGTGCTGTACTCAGTACTGATATTATCGCTAGAGAATTCCAGTGACAGAAGAAATTGTCATTTTGAGATTTGTTGTGTTTGTCTTTGAGCAAATTATATAATGGCTGAAGCTATGGTCGTCTCTGGGTTTGTTGGTTTGGGCATAGAAAAAGTAATCAACCAGATTCTTCACCGGATAGGGATTGCTATTCGCTACAAAAAAGAATTGGCTTCTCTTCAGCATCTGCTAACAGAAATCCAACCTATTATCAAGCAGATTCAGCGATACCGCCCAGTGTTGAACAGGAAGAATGGGATTCCCTCTTCTCAGTGCTATAACAAGGTTTCACCCATCAATATATGGCTTAAAAAGTTGGATTTCCTTCTCCAACAAGCTTCAGAAATGGTGCAACATTGCACAACTACACCAAGGTATAATGTTATTTTCCGATATCAATCAAGTAGAAAGATCACTCATCTTATTTCAGACATTAAAGAACATCTACAATTGTCTCCTTTGGCTGCGTGGGCCCAAATTCCTGAGCTCCTGGAGGAACTCAAGCAGGAAATTGGGCAGAGTATGAAGGAAAGCATCGAAGCCATGCCTTCTTCAAGCATTTCTTCATCCCAATCTCTTGCTTCAACAGGATTCTTCATCCAGGAACCCCTTATAGTCGGCCAAGAGAGAGCTTTTGCAACACTCGAGAAGCTAGTGATCGATTCACAGTTCTCGTCCATTGGCGTGGTTGGCAAGGGTGGATCTGGAAAGACTCTGCTTCTCAAGAGAATCTTCAGCAGTGAAAGGGTGCGGAATGTGTTTAGCGATGGCTTATTGCTTTGGCTTACTGTCTCTCAGTGTCCGTCATATAAAAGTCTTGGGAAAGAACTCTGTCAGCAGATAGCCATCCAAACAAAAATGCATGATGTGGAATATAATCTCAACCCAGAAGGTGTCAGAATCTGGATGAATCAGACTATGCAGGCAAAGAGATTTGCCTTGTTCTTAGATGACGTATGGGGAGATGGTGCAAAATTGCTGGAAGAATTAGGTGTACCCTTGCTAACCAATCACTCGACCTCCAGAGTTATTGTGAGTTCGAGGGATAACAGAGCATTGTTAGAGATGGGGGTTTATGCAGAAAGGTCCACAATAAAAATGGAGGATTTGACCGAAGATGAGAGTTGGCCGTTGTTTGCTCATCACGCTTTTCCGTTGAGGAGAAATCCGCCAGTAAGCATTGAGGAGAAAACGGCCAGGGTTGTGTGTGCCAGGTGTGGAGGGCTTCCCCTTGCCATCAAAACAGTTGCCAGGTCCATGGCAGGCATAACCGATCCAAAAGAATGGGAGTTCGCAGTTGGGAGGCTGCCAAACGCCGACGCCCAAGACCTTCGAGAAGCTCTGTATGATCCCCTGAGGTGGAGTTACGATGCCCTGGGGAGGTACGATGTTAATCTGCAATTGTGCTTTCTATATTTATCTGTCTTTTTAGAAGACGAGATCATCTGGATCAAACGTCCGGTTATACTGTTTCTAGCCGAAGGGCTACTTGCAAGAAAGAATGGGCGTAGCCACGACCCATTTGAGGTGGGTACAATTTACATAAACCTTTTAGCGGATCGTTGCTTGATCGAACCAACATTGAGAGACGTGGATGGATCCGTGGTGTATTTCAGGGTGCACGACGTCCTGCGTGATTTAGCAATACAAATCGCTGAGCGGGAAGAAAACTTCTACTGCCGGACAGGTAAAGGTTTGGCAGCCTTAACTGAGGATGAATGTTCAGGGCGCACTCGGTTTTTCTTGAACTACAACAAATTGAGATCGCTTCCAGTGTCGTTCCGAGCTCCAGAATTGTCGTCCTTGATGTTGGCTGGAAATGCAAATCTCAGAGAGATTCCAAGAAAAATGATTAAGAGTATGGTTTCCCTGAAGATTTTGGATCTGAAGGGGACGTCCCTCCGGTCATTGCCGGAGAGTGTAGGGTGTTTGAAACAGTTGGTATACCTTGGGTTAGAAGGGGTGCCCATTACCAGGCTGCCTGCCTCACTTACAAATCTTGTATCCCTGGAAGTCCTTCTACTTTGTGGGTCGAAAATCACAGAATTGCCGTCAGACATTCATAGGCTAAAATCCCTAAGGCTTTTAGGGCTTGAGAACTGTGAAGATTTACAGTATCTGCCTTGGCGTATGTCACAGCTTACCTCTTTGAAGTCCTTAATGATTACTGGTTGCAGTCGTGTGTGGACAAAAAATGGCAACAGAAGAAGCCCTAAAATGGTGGCTTCTATCAATGATTTGCACACTCTAACACAGCTGAAGCTGTTATACCTGGATAACAATGGAGAATTCATTAGCGAGGGAGCAATGGGCAGAATGGATCAATTAGAGACTCTGCAATTGAGATTCACAGCACTCCCAAATTTACCAAATGACTTCTTCAGTATGTCAAAGATGAAAAGGCTTTCGCTAAAATGTCCATGTGTAGTTAATATGGAGAGAAGGTTTTACATATTTGAGAATTTAAGCTGCCTTAGGTTGGAGGGATGCAACAAGTTGGAAGAACTTCCAGATTTATATAAACTTCAAAATTTAAAAAAATTAGAAATTATAAACTGTTCTAAATTAAAAAAAATTCCTGAAAATTTTGGCACACCAGGAACATTTCCTTTATTGAAGATATTTTCAATAATTTTCCTAAAAAGTTTAGAAGAATTACCACTGATAGAAGAAGATGCAATGCCTTCACTTCAAATATTCACTTTGATGTCATGTGAAGCATTGAGGATGTTACCAGAATGTTATTTGAATATAAAGAAGCTTCAAAAAATAAGACTGTGGGGCTGTTCAATGGTGATAGAGAATTTAGACAAAATCAACAAAGTAAACAAAACAGTAGAAATAGTAACTAAGTCTACAATAGAGGTCACACATATTTTAGAAAGATGGGTTAGAACAGAAAATATAAAAGAACATTATTTTTATGGTGAATTTTGGTGTAGTGAATTTTCTCTCTTTTTACAAGAGATTGGGGACAGGACTGGAGAAATGTCCACAGGAACTTTGGGATTATGTAATTTTTACATGGAGTCACTTTAGACTTCCAAATTTTTATAATATATGTCTTAACATGTTTCTTATTTCCAAATTTCTTATTGAAGTATGATATACTCAATATATTTTAAACATGATATCATAAAATTTCAAAGTTGTTCAAAATATTTCATTTTAAGCTTTAAAGTAATGTTGGATAATTCAATACATCAATGAACTATTATGTGTTCAATATATTTACTATGATGTCATCAAATTTGAAATTATTCAAAATACCTCATTTTAATCTCCAAAATAATGATTCATAATTAAATGCATGGATGGATGGTTGATTGGTTCTTTTGTCTTAAAGTAAATTTGTTTTAATATAAAATAATTATCTTATTTCAATATATATATATATATATATATATATATATATATATATATATATATATATATTTTATTAAAAATATATAAATATTATTTTAATATTAATATTTTTGATAATAATAATAATAAAAAAAACCTTTGTCATAAATAATTAAGAAAATACTTTTAAATTTATTTATAATTGGAATCATCTTCTACAAGTTTACAATCTATTTAAATTTTACTCAATTTATAAATCCAACTTCTTTCAGAGATATTAAATTCTACTCAACTTATAAATCTAAGATATATAATTGATATTCCATCATTTTAAATTTGATTAAGATAAAATAAAGTTTAATTTTTTTTAATAGATTTCTATTTAATATTATATACATTTTTTTTTGTTAATTTCGTAGGATCTATCTATTTTCTATTTTGTAAAGAGCATGTTGCTATACAAATGAAACAGTTATGGTAGCCTCAACCTGCCGGAAGAAAACCAGGTCTGTTGGCCACCTCAAAGAGTTATAAGCCAACCAAAATTGGTATTATTTTTTCCTTCTGTTAACAGCTAATACACCTTTACTATGTCCATAGAAACTACATATAAAACTTATAGTAGATTTAATATCGACAAAAACCATACAAAAAACTTTTAAAGAGGTTAACCATTCGATGTCTCAACAAGTGCAGGATCTTTTGCAGTTGACCCTGGCATCTCAGCTTGCTGCAAATTGAGTAGTTACTACTCCATCCTTGCCATTCTCGCATTGGGTTGAACCTGTGTCTTTGCCATTTCCCTCATATCCTGTTTAATCTGGTTGAGCTCAAACAATATGGAAGAATTGATTTGTTTTTCCTGTGTACTTAACAATGCTTTTGCCAAAACAAATTTGATTGTAATATTACTAATAACTATTTTAACATAAATATAAGTTAAATGTTATATATATGCCTTCGTAGATTTAGCAGTTAAATCCCTGCACGTCCCTTGTCCCACAAACAAGGGGATCTCATACACTAATTTGGTGTCTGGCTTGGCCGTGACCTTAAAATTGGATTATATATATATATAAGTTTCGCAAGATCTTTTCATTATTTTTCTTAAAAAAAGGATAGGTTATAATCAGAAATCAAATGGTTAGGAGGCCTCAACTTGCCACCTAACAACATTATATGCCATCCAAAAACAAAATAACTTAAGCCTAAAAAGCAGTGCTAAATATCTCTGAGTGTCCTTAAAATTCCTATGATCTAGATAACTTAAAACAAAAATTAAAGTTTGTAGCTTCTTCATATAAAAAAATTCCAAAAAAGAAATTAAACCATCATGTTATTAGTCATCATAGGAATCCATATGGGTTGGATCCTTCGCACTTGAACCTAGAAGCTTAGTCTGCAAGATGCATGGAATGTACTTTTCAATGCAATTGATACGCCCATTCTATTGTTGAAGCTGAAACTAGATCAAATGAAATTTCTTATGGAATTTCGAGAATCCCTGAGTAGTATTGGAGGAATCCATGGGATGATTTACCACCGCTTTGTCTACTATGTTTTCATCAACCAATAAAGATAAACTATTTTCCTATACTGAGGGGATCTGCGTCTAGAATGATCAGGATCAGGTACCAAATCTTGCCAATATTCCATATCAATTTATGTATCTGTTGCTCATTGATTCAATTCAGCTTCCCACCCTTTAATGAGATGACAAACCTGGGGTGAATTTCCCTCATGGAAGGCATGGGTTGCGTCCTTGGTAAGATGATAGGTTGTTTTACAACATCTATTTTTCATTGGACGGGGGTGGGTTTGAATGCCCTCACGGGTTGACATAGGTTTCTTGCCACGACAACGAGTACCCCTGACTTGCTGACCTTTCATTGAGGCGACATGAGCCATGAAATACTTACTTGAACCCATGACGATTCTGATGAGAGACCAAGGTAGCAGAACCTTGACTGCCCAACATGCAACAACCTTAAAATTCCAGAACCCTCGTAGAACAGGAGAACCTGTCAAATTATCAAGGAAGGAAGGCATAACATAGTAAGTATACCGACATCGTGCCCTACAATGGACAACGATAATGAGTTGGAGAAAACCCCAGAGCCTAGAAAAACACAGCAAGGACTTCCCTGGGAGACTCAGGATGTGAACATGAGACAAGCAACAACGAACCAAAATGATGACCGAATACATCCATTTAAAAATCATTACAATTGTCACAGACAGTCAGACACGGGTAATAAATTAGTTTCCATAGCTTACCCCCCCCCCCCCCCCACCCCCCAATATATTACCATGCAAGAAAGCATAATGTCAAAATATAGAGAGAAAATAGTGCAGAATATAGATAAACCATCAAATGAATCGCTGATTTCCTTCCAAGAACCACGGTGATACTTCCATCGAACATCAAACATCAGTATATGACCACTCTTCCAAAGAAAAATAGATATGCTTGGTGAGCGATGGAGGCAAGGCTAAAGAAACTTAGGTTAGAAACATACCCGCAGAAAGCGACCGAAGCAAAGCGAAAGCTAATTGCAACCTAGTGGAGGACCATGAGGAGCACCGTCTTGAGTCTGCTACAATCCAGGAACAAGCTTGTATCCAAATTCCCCCTTGGAACATAAACTTGTCCTCAAAACGAAATTGCCATAAAACCTCAACAATACTATGTTCCTGCCACCTTCCTTAATCGCATTAATGGATTGCATGCGTGAGGCCACCTCTCCATACAACTTGTGTATGCAAGGGGTGGTAAATCACCACCCTTATACCTTGTACATTACGTTACAACAGTTGGCGATCCCGATCACTCTGTCTCACACCCCGATCGGGTAAATATAATATATATATTTTTAAGACAATTTATTTATGATTTATATTTATAGATATTAATATTAATTAATCAATTTAATTAATTATAAAAAGTTTCTTATAATTAAGGATTTGGATTAGATCAATATTTTTTTTGTCAACTCATTTGATGCTTTCAGAGTGAAAAAATGGAGAAATTAACTTGCATGAATAATTTTATCAATAAGATCCAATTTGTAAAATTAGAGTTTAGACATTTAAGGGTCATTTTGAGGCATTGAATGACTCTTTTCAAGGGTAAAAATTTCATGTTTAAGTGTTGGACCTTATGAAAATATTATATACTCATAGACCTTTCTAATGGTACAATAATCGTGTCAATCAGAGTTCTTAGGCAAAAGTCATGCCTCCTAAAAGTTGAAATATTGTGTTTGACCATCATCTTAAGAGTGGACACCATGTCAACCCCTATTACTCATTCATTTGGGCTAGCATGATGTAGACAACACCTCATCCTGCATATAAATATCCATACACTCAATACTATAGTGAAAATATACGAGCAAACAATAAGAATATACACTCAATAACATATATACTCAAATTTCCCCATATGGAAACATTATTATTAATAAGACATTCTCGTCTAATTCTTCTAGAAACATAGGAAAATAAATTCAAATTAAATAATTAAATCTAACTTGGGAACCAACCCCTTTGGTAAATTAGGAAACCCCGGGTTAGATGCTCCTGCATCATAGGCACATGGGAACTATGAAGAAGACTCAAGAGTTTCAAACTTGTAACTCTAGTTGAGAGTTGAAGGAGTAAAATCTGACCCTTAGTTGGCTATTGAGCTATGTCATAACCAAGCCACTAGGTGAAAAAGGGATTCCATTCTATTCGATTCTATCTTGTTCCATAGTAGAGTAGAGAATTCAAAGTAGTAGTAAGAGAGCATAAAATAGGGGTTTTAGTGTTTGTAGCAACATATTTTTCCATAGATATAAGGCAACTCCAAGGAGATTTCCTTCTCCTTTGTACTATATTATTTTGATTTCAAGGAATAAGAGAGTGGAGAAACCTCACATTCTAATTGGCTTCTCCTTTGCAAGGATTTCCCAGAGCATATATTATGTTCATTTTGGTTTGTGTGATTGTATTTTATTGTTCTCTATTTTCTTTGTTTTATTTATTTCATGCATAAATAGTAAATGAATAATTAAGAAAGGTGGAATCAAGAGGAATTTAAACTTTATAGTATAAATTTCAGTTTATTTTAGTAGATATATTGAGACAAACTATCAAGTGTAAAATCCACAATAGTTTATGGGTTATTTCTTTTTTATTTGAGCATAAGGGGGATACAGATTTGATTTTTTGAAGGTCTATGTGCTTTTGTGGAACTCAAGGAATCTATCTAAATAGGTGGAAACCAAATTTCAACCTCGAAAATTATGTTCCTTTTGATGTTCCTATATGGGTTAGACAAAGACTTCCTCACCCTGTTCTTCATTATTGAAAAGAGACTATAATTCTATTGGAAATGTTGTAAGTAAATCTGTTGAACCTCAGTTTTGACATGTTTTACAATGCTAGATAGCTCATATTTTCCTAATTTAACCTTTCATCTTCACTTATTCATAGCTTTTATTATTGCATTTATCAATTTTACAAGGCTTACAGTTCAAGTGAGCTTCATGAGGTATTTAATAACTAATTTGTAATGATTCCTCATATTTTGATGAGTATTTAGAATGGAATTTTTGATTGACAAAGTGTCACCATAATTGCAACAATTTCGTGACAGTTTCTAGAAATATGGTAACATTGAAATGATGAATTGTTACCAAATTTCTTATAGTTGTTGATCTTTTAAAAATCCAATAATACCTCATTAATTTTCATATGGACATTGTTCAAAGGAAAAAATGGTCATATGGGTTTTTTTCAAATGGTTATCAGGATGGTTTTCTTGCTATCTGATTACCTCTAGTCTCATCATATGATGCATGGGTTTGTGGTCAAAATTCTAGTCCATGCCAACTATACAGATAAGTCCAAGCACAATATGCCCCAAATATCAAGCTCCACATCATTCATAAATATTAAATCAAAACAAAAAATGATATTTTTCTATTGTTATGTCCAATCTAATAGTGAACAAACCATGTTTACTAAATAAGTTGACAATGGATGTAGTAATTGAAAATATGAGGGATTTGGAATTATCTAATTGAATGCCTTTCCTTTTGTATTGAAACTATTATAAAAGGAACACCACAAAGATGCTAAAGGAGGCAGGTAGAAGGAAATCATTGTAGTAATACTCCTATTATCACTAAAATGAAACCAATTGGGTTGTTCAACTGTCAATCTAGTGCAACTATTTCAAACCACTTCGGATTGGAAGTTAGCCCTTCCAATCAGAGAGGGCTCTCTCAAGAAAATGGTAAGATATTCAAGAAACAAACTTATAATGAAGATGGCTAACTCTTTTTGTGTTTTAAGTGATTTTGCAGGTGAAAGAGTGTATGAAGGCTACCATTGGGCATGGAGTCAACTAATGGACTTCAATTACAAACAAATGCAATTCATGGAAGATGAGGCAATTGAGCTTATAATATAACTTTTTTTTTTAGCAAAAACATAGTACATGAAGGAAGTTAGAGCATAAAAATCTGAATTCCAATTAATAATGATACTATGAAGCTGATAAAAATATATAAAATAGAAATACACAAACATATTAGCTCCTGAAGAATCTCAGGTCTGAAAGACAACTGCTACAACTGTGTATTAGCTTGATAGAAAGAAATTACATAATAGCCTTCTCATGACCTTCCAACCCTTTCAAACTCCAAAACTCCCTCATTTATAGAGTGAGGTTTCATACAAATGGTTTGCTACCATGCTAGCTTTGAATTCCTACCTAAGAGACTGTTGGTCGCTTTAATTGCTTTCACAATTCAAGCTCCACATAAATTGTCAACCCGAGGAAGTCTTTTTATTTCAAAGATAATCACGCACTGGATATGCTCAATTTCAAAAGCAGAAACAATGTTGTAGTAAAAATCCACACAATTATCAATCACACAAATCTACTTATTCACACTCTGTTTAATCAAAGCTGAAGTCTCTTAAGTTATAGCAGAAATAATTTCTATGTTGCAGTTAAAATCCAAACAAAGGAAAACCAATCTGCAAGAAAAGAAATCAATCAACCATAGCAGGAACATGACCCTATTCCTTGGTTAGGAACTTCAGCACCTGCTGCCTGACACTTAATCACACGGTGGGAAAGGTAGCTTCAAGAGACCAAGACCCTATTCCCATGAACATGAACCTTCAGCACTTGTTCTCTTGTTTCTAATCACACTGCAGAAAAAGGAAGGAAATTAATGGGAGCAGGACCCTATTCCCTTATACAGGAATCTTCAGCACCTGCTTCCCGGCATCATACATTCATACAATTAATAGAAATGGATTTCTCAACTTCCAAGAGTGAAATACATGCAGCGCTAAAGAAACAGAGTATTACTGAACTGTGTAACTAGTGTCCAACAACAGAATTAAAGTGAAGTGCAAACAACGTAAAGAATTAAACAAATTACAGGAACCAAAGGGTGAATCTTGTGAGGAAGGCGGGCCCTTTCCCTCTCACAAGATTCCCCGGGGAAAGAATTAAATTGGAGCGCTCAAAAGAAGAATTTATTCATCTGTCAAAGTAAATGATACATTACAGATGGAGACTAGCTCCAGTTCTCACACAATGTTCTCCTGTAGCTTTACAACCATGAACTCCCCTCTAATGATGATGTCTCCTCTTTTTAAAGAGGAGACATCTTTTACAATTTACATGAGAGCAAATCTACGTTATCCCAAATCTGTTCTTTTTCCCAAAACAGGACTATTGTGTTCTTCCAAAAAAAAAATACTGTTACAACAGAGACAACAAGAATGCTATCTTCAGGATA
The DNA here is from genome assembly GCA_034641835.2 of Pinus albicaulis. Classification (NCBI taxonomy): domain Eukaryota; kingdom Viridiplantae; phylum Streptophyta; class Pinopsida; order Pinales; family Pinaceae; genus Pinus; species Pinus albicaulis. Next base: position 1,324,240,587 of record CM076572.1, read on the forward strand.
ATCCAGGTAACCGTGTCTTCATGCTGTTATTACTATTCCACAAAAGGTTCTTCCAGAATCGCAAATTACGCATGACGGAATTTGCGTGCTTGACGGCTGTTTCAGCAACTGAGTCAGCTGTTTCAGCAACGACCGCTTGTTCCTAGCAACGCATATAACTTATCTGCGAACTTTTGGACTTATGTTAGCAACGGTGCACTTCGATTAATGATAAAATATAAGAGTATTAAGGAACTAGATGTAAAACAGATTAAACATATAATAAAGAAGAGGATTTTATATACCTTGGGATAAAGTAGATGAGAATGATAATGAAATCCTTTTTAATCATGGTTATAAAAGTAAAATGGTGTCAAAGTATATGGCAAAAATGATACATAGTGGAGTCCTAACATCCCCCCCAGCTGAAAATGTTGCATGTCCTCAGGCAACCCCTAGTTTGAGTCAGAGTCTGAGTACTGGTACTGAGCATGCAAATTACTCAAGCAGTAGCTGGAGAAGGTGGCATCTGTAGGAGCTCTGAATCCTCTGTTGTTCTGCAAGTGCTGCCATGCTAAAGCTTCATCTCTGTCAGTCAATTGGTAATGACACTGATATTTCCCTGAAGGCAGCCATAAAATTGGAAAATGAAAATGATACCCGATCCAGTTCACTCCACAATGTCGAATGCATCCAATGTAATTAGGTACCCTGGAAAGTGCAGCTTGAAGATTGTCAGGGTTAAAAGGGTGATAATCTTGTCTTTCTTTACATGACTGCTGCCAAAACATAGTGTTGGCCTTCAATGCAGCAGTCCCCTTTACTCTAATTTGCTGTTGACACTTAAAGAGTGTTGAAGCCTGTAATTGTTGTATATACTTATGCATTCCTGGCTTTTGTAAGAATTTATGATATTGTGCTATGAACAAGGCTGGACTTAAAGGTTCTGGTCTAATCCAAAGGAGTCTATTCTCCTCATTATGTCTGCTTGCAGTGAACGCAGTTTGCCAAGTGAGCTGGTTGGCCAAAAATGAAACAAATGCTCTTATTTGTATATCTCCTGCAATTGGAATAAGATTAACTCTTCTATTGTCGGGAATGGCCTCATTATGAAGGTAGAGTTCGCACAGCAAATGCTGGTCACTCTCGGGGGCCTCATTAAAATTCTCAACAAATTTCTCTGAAGTAAGTAACTCATACGGTCTGCCATCTTTTATTGCTTTTAATTGAAAATAAACTAATCGTTCAGAAAGAAAGAGAGAGTAGTTTACAGAGGGTTTGCGCGTAGCCATCAACTTCTGGACTAATGAAAACATCAAGGCCATCTTTTCCTTAGATTCCTTGACTTCCTTTTTAGAGTCCTTGAGTTGTTGCATCATTTGTTCCCAACTATCCCAGTTGGCATATACGTGGTTCTGCCATGCTAACTTATGCTGGCGTAATATTGTATCTTGTTCTTCAGCATATTGTTTCTTCCATTTGTTCATCTGTTCCAATTGATTCCATGGCAAGGTCTGTGTCCTGGCATCAGAAGTACTGGGTTGGGACGTTGTTTGAATAGCTACACTGACTAACTTAGGCCGAGATATCTGTAGTGGTGCTTCTGTCTGAGTGGCTGCATTAACTGGCACAGGGTGAGGTATCTGTGGTGGTGCTTCTGTCTGAGTGGCTGCATTAACTGGCACAGGGTGAAGTATCTGAGGTTTAGTTTCTTTTTCTTCCTTTATAGAGAGCCCTACTGGTTCTTGTGGAGCAGTAGGGCATCCTTCTTTTATTGCAGCTGATGTAGATGCCTCAGATACTTGAATTTTAACTAGTTTGTAGCCTGCCTCCTGGTAAATATTGCCACACTCATGGCACATGTATTCCTTGCATGGCTCCTTATTTTGCGTTGAGGCTGTGTGTGCTAACATATAGAGATTCAGTTCTCTATCAAAAGCCTCTCGTGCCAAGGTTAATTCATTTTTGTAAGCTTCCAATTCAGACTTCAAGAATTCATTCTCCTCCAATAAAGATGTCATAGTATGTAAACCCTGTGCACTGGTTGATTCTGCTAGGGTAGTCTGCTGATGCACAGTCGTAGCTGGTTCTTGTGGGACAGCTACTGCTGGTCTCCCACTATCATCATGCTTGGTGTATTTTTGTACCACAGTGGTTGGTTCTTGTGTTTCAGCCTCTGGGTAAGTGACTGGTTCTTGTGTGACAGTCGCTGCTTGAGCCATAAACAATGTCGTATTATCCCGGGGCACTGGTTCTTGTGTGGCAGTGCCACCGGACGAGACGGGTTGGGAGGTTTGAAATGGGGATGAAGATTGGAGTTTTAACAGAATAGTGGCAGGGTCAGGGGAAATGGAGGTCAGTCCTGTCTCAACAGTCATCTTCATTTTTCTTTTTGGTAGGAAAGCAGCAAAGTCACTGCCTTTCCTTTTCTTTGAGGGGGAGGGTTTGTCTCTGGGGGAAGGGCTTTCAGAAGAAGTGAGAATTTGAAATTTAGCCCTTGTCCATCGTTTGGAGACTGAGACTGTTGGGGTTCTTTTCTTTTTATAAGTGGGTGGGGATGGGGGTGTTAGAGAATCGTCACTAGGGACAGAAATAGTGGGGACAGTTGACTCTGCTAAGTGGGACGAGCTCGGGGTTGGGTCAACTGGGGAATATGGAATATCGTCCCATTGTCCTTCATAAGGAATTTCAGGAGTATCATGAGAACTTTCGGGTTGTTGGGACGTTTGAGCCTGCTGAGGAATTTCAGGCAGCTGGGGAACAGGGAGTGGGTCATGCAGAGGGGGATTTTGCTGAGCAAAATCCCTCTGTATCAATAACTGGCATAAACGATGGTGGGTGAGGGATAACATTGGGAATTTAGACCGTCTACAATAATAAGACATGTTTCTAATACAACCAAGCAGATAATAGGGGATATTAATCATTCGTCCATTTCTCAAATGATTCATCAAAACAAAGTCGTGATTGTACACTACCTGGTAACACCCTTCACACGTCAAGTAGTGTTTGATGAACTCTGCCACCGATGGCCATGGTTGAGGAAGTGAGTGCAGACTAACCCCGCGGCCTTTGAGTTCCACTGGCTCATCTGGACGAAGAAAATCTTGCTGTGCATTCAGAATAACCTGCTTTCTACTGAACCAGCGAGTCCCCATAGCTGGCAACCCTGACACCTGAACTATGTCCTCCTCTGTCACTGAAATGCGCACCCCTTGAACCACTGAAAAATCGCCTTGAAGGTTTTGTGCAAACTCTAAAACTTGTTCCTGGTCAAATTCACCCAACCTTTCAAAATATACTGTCCATCCCGCTTGTTGGAAAATTTGATAGGCTTCGGGAAACAATTGAAGAACATTTATGGAGCCAGGTTCGTGTCTGATGGCCGACCCTCCCATGGCTGTAGCTTTGAGTTATACGCAGAGGCACAGAAGACAGTAAACACAGACCCTGATCGCGCTAGTTGTTGCAACAGAGGCTGCAAGTTCTAAATGACGGCGGAGGTGGATATGACAAGGGACAGAGGATTGGTTAATGCGAAATGATTGTTCAATTTTTGAAATTTCCCCCCCTACGTATGGTGTAATGATGATTGAGCGTGTAAAGATTTGTAATCATTATGAATGAAATCCTCTCTTTAATATAATTTAACTGAATTACATTAAAACCTCATACCTTACATTTTTACCTTTGGTTTAATAATTCGAAGTGTCGAATGCTTCAAAATGGCTTAATGTACATGGAAGAATCTGTAGATTTCTCTGAAATTTAGAACAGGAGTGTAACCGGATCTGCTCAGTGCTTGAATAATTTTTCACCTAAAGGATCTGAAGTATAATCATGGAGAACCGAAAAGCTTGTATAACAGTGAAGAGAAATGATGTTTTAATGATAACAGGTTGCTGAAACTAGTGTTTCAGCAACGGAAAAATGAACGATACGTTGCTGAAACAGGTGTTTCAGCAACGGGAAAAATCAGAGAAATGGGATAAATGACTTGGGTCTGTAAGAAGTAGGGAAAATATTTAATAGGGGATAATTTCAAAAGTAAGGGATAGGAAATACTAGCTGAAGGAAGATATTTCAGGAATGGTAGGAGTGGGAAAAATGGAAAAAGGGCAATAATGTAGAAGTGGGGATGAAGGGATATTGCTAAGAAATGGGATAAAGTGAAGGGAACAAGCTTCTGTGATTGAAGCTTCAGGTCTTCTCATGATGAATCTGTCCTCCTTAATGAGCTTTTCCAGAATCTGCAAAATTCAATTGTAATATGCCAATCCTTGACAGGAGTTATTAGTGCTAAATCTAATCTAATACTAAAAATACAGTGCAGAAAATTAAATGCTGTGAGGAGCAGAAGACTCCCCTGGAAAAAGATAATGAATATCAGTCATGCAAGCAGTCTTGAAATCCTCTTTAGAAACAGGGCGCTGATATAGACGGAGCCTATGACCATTGACTAGTAGAGGTGTTTTAGAATCATCAATTGTTAAAAGTCTTACCGTTCCATTTGGAAAAACAACATCTACCTCATATGGTCCAAGCCAGCGTGTACGTAACTTGCCCTGAAAATTTTCAAACCGAGAGTCATACAACAGGGCCCAATTACCTTTTTGGAACTGCTTGTGTTTGATCATTTTGTCATGCCACTTCATCCTTTGTTGTTGTATCATGGTTGTTTGATGAATGGCATCTAATCTCTTTTCATCCAACTCAAGAAGCTGCTGCAACCTAGCTATCTGCACATCAGTCAAATCAAGATTAACAGCTAAAGCAGTTCTTAGAGTTTTAATCTCAAATTCCACAGGAAAAACAACATTTTTACCATAAACCAATTCATAGGGAGAAAAAACTGTAGTGTTTCTCCAAGTAGTTCTGTAAGCCCATAATGCCTCAGGGAGCCTTTGGGACCAATCCTTCCGGTTGTCCTTCATTGTTTTAGTTAGAATGGCTTCTAAAACTTTATTTGTGCTTTCCACCTGCCCATTGGCCTGGGGGTGGTATGGTGTAGTCATTCTATGTTGAATATGATATTTGTGAAGGGTAGATTTAAAACCATGAGAATTGAATGGAGGTCCTCCATCGGTAACTAGCTCTCTAGGAATTCCAAATCTAGTAAAGATTTCTTCAAATAAGAAAGCTAGGACAGCCTCTTCATTGGCTCTAATAAGTGCTTTGGCCTCCACCCATTTAGTCATATAGTCTGTACAGACTAATATATAAGTTCTTTGATTGGATGGAGGGTTAATGGGTCCTATAAAATCCAAGGCCCATCTTTCAAATGGCTCAGAAACTACCTGGGGGTTTAATGGCATTTGGTCTCTTTGATTGGGTTGACCCATTCTCTGGAAGCTGTCACAAGCCCTTACATATTTCTTTGCATCCTTGAATAATGAGGGCCAATAGTAACCCATCCTCAGAATTTTGTGTGATGTTCTCTTATCAGCAAAATGCCCTCCACAAGGGCCATCATGACAAGCTTTCAATATGTCATACACTTCATCTTCTCTAATGCATCTTCGGATCTCCTGATCAAGCCCAGTGTAGAAAAGACACCCGCTTATCCAGCTATACCTGGCACTTTGTTGAACGATTCTTCTCTTTTCTCTGTATGACAGGTGTGATGGTAATTTTCCTGCAACCAAATAATTAGCAATATTTGCATACCATGGAGAGTGAGCAGAAACTACAAACAAATACTCGTCAGGAAAAGAATCATCTACTGGAATATCATTGTCAGTTTTTAACCGTGAAAGGAAATCAGCCACCACATTTTCTTTACCAGGCCGATCTACAATTGTGATATCAAATTCCTACAATAATAATAGCCATCTGGTAACTCTAGCATTTGTGACAGATTTGTTCATTAAATACTTAATAGTTGAATGATCAGTGTGCACAAAAGTAGAATAACCAGTGATATAGTGTCGGAATTTATTAATGGCATAGATTACTGCAAGAAACTCTTTCTCGGTAACTGTATAATTAAGCTCAGCAGGGGTCATATTCTTACTGATAAAGTAGATAGCATAAGGAAGATGATTTTTCTCTTGTCCCAAGACAGCTCCAATTGCAGTGTCTGAAGCATCAGAAGATATGTGAAAAGGGAGATTCCAATCAGGCCCCCTCAAAATAGGAGCAGTAGACAACTGATGCTTGAGTTCTTCAAAAGCTTTTTGACAAGAATTAGTCCACTTAAATTCAGCATTTTTCATAAGCAATACAAATAATGGAGAAGCTATCTTAGAGAAATCTTTAATAAATCTTCTGTAGTATCCAGCATGTCCTAGAAAAATTCTCACATCAGTTTGAGTTTTAGGAACAGAAAGATTCTGAATGACCAATATTTTAGATGGATCTACCTGTATACCTTGAGATGAAATAAAATGTCCAAGCACTATTCCTTCACTCATCATCATATGGCATTTTTCAGTACTTAGGGAAAGGTGAGCTTGTATACATCTTTTAAGTACTTTCTCAAGGTTTTGTAATGCATCTTCAAAAGTCACACCATAAGGAGTAAAATGATCCATAAATATTTCCATAGAATCATTCAGCATATCAGAAAAAATTCCTATAACAGCTCTTTGAAAAGTTGTTGGTGCATTACATAGCCCGAATGGAAGAACTCTATAGGCAAAAGTTCCCCAGGGGCTGGTGAAAGTGGTCTTGTCTTGGTCTTGGGGTGCAATTCTTATCTGATTATACCCACTAAATCCATCTAGAAAAGAAAATAATTTCTTCCCTGCCAGACTATCCAACACCTGATCAATGAAGGGTAAAGGAAAGTGATCCTTTTGAGTAGCTTTATTTAAGGCTCTGTAGTCAACACATACTCTCCATTTCCCGTTTTTCTTAGGGACTATTACTAATGGGCAAACCCATTCACTGTCAGATATAGGGTATATAAATCCTGCATTAAGCAATTTTTGAAGTTCTTCTTTAACAATTTCTCGTAAATTAGGATTCATTCGTCTTTGGGGTTGAAAAACAGGTCGACATCCCTCTTTAATGTAAATTCGATGAGTACATAATTCAGAAGAAATACCTTTCATATCCGTGTAATCCCATGCAAATGCTTCCTTATATTCATACAATAACTTCATTAACTGCTGTGTTTCAGCATCTGTTAGATCAGGATTTATGTTTAATGTCTTGCCAAGTTCAATTTCAACTGTTATGCTTTTAGATGAGATGGTAGTTAATGTCTGAGATGAATCTTCAGATTCAATCTTTTCTTATGTATCAGTTTCAAAAATTGCAGTTAATTGATTATGTGTTCCAGCACTTACAGAAGAAGGTTCACAAATAAAATTATTAATTATCTCATCCTCTGTATTGTCTTTAAGAGTTAAAGCTTGTCCAATAGTTAGAATAGGCTGAACATCATTATCATCATAATCCATCCACATAGAATCTTCATTATTAATTATTGGTGTAGCATGAGGATAAAGAGTAAGCTGTTTTGTTTCATAACCATTAGAAATTATCATTGAACCAGATCTGCAACTGATAAAAGCATCAGTTGTGGCCAGCCATGGCCTTCCTAGAATTAAGGGATGTCCCCCCAGCTTTGTTTTAGTCTGCAATACAACAAAATCAGCTGGGTATTTCCAGGATTCAACTGAAATAAGTAGATCCTCAACAACTCCTTCAGGTTTAATTGTAGAACGATCAGCCAACTCTAGAATAGTGGGTGTATCTCTGATTGTGTTATTCAGCTGTAACAATTGTGAAGTTTCAAGAGTCATTATGTTAATTGCAGCACCTAAATCTACTAGAACTTGGGGAATCATTGTTTTACCAATCTGAACTGTCACTGTAGGATGGCCGGGATCACCATATTTCACAGGAGGGGCTTTTCCGGACATTAATGCAGATAAGTCCCCCATCACATGTACTGTAAGGGGGTCTTTAGTTTTCCTACCAGGTTTCTTAACACAAATATCCCTTAGTGTTCTGGCATAAATTGGTACATCTCTTAATGCTTGTAAAAGTGGAATTTTAACATACAAATTTTGCAATTCCCCTAGAAGATTAAAAGGAGGTGTTTCAAATTTGCTCAAGTTAAACCAAACGCCGTAATGGTGGTTTCTGGCCATAACATTCTGTGCTAAGGTATATAAGTTAAGGCTTTCGGCTTTCTCTGAATGTAATCTACAGTTATATCATCAATAATAGGCTCTACTATTTTCCCGGATCGTAAATGAATATCATTACATTGCATAGTAGGAAATATAGACTGAGTCTGAATATCAATGACTTGCACAACTTTATTATTGGGGTTAGGATTTGGTTGCACAGGTAGCTGGGGTCTCATTTGGTTATTTGGCGGAGCATTTGATGGCGGAGGAAGTGGTTGTTGGAATTGAGGCAATTGATTTGGATACGGGAATTGTTGGCTTCTCCAATTTGAATTCCAAGGGTTAAAAGAAGATGGCTGCTGTGGAGGCCAAGGAGTCCACATTGTAGGATCAACAAAGGGAGGGTTTGATTGTTGCATGGGTGGGAAATTCATTTGATTAAAGGGTGGGTATGAAGGGTGGGTATTGCATTTGATTAAAAGGAGGGTAATTTGTTTGACCGAAAGCAGAATAATTGTTCCAACGATTAAATGGCATACTAGAGTTCATACCTTGTCCTTTTGGTTGCCATTGTCTTCTTTGAGTTAGCAGGTAAACTGCTTCAGCTTCTTCTTCCGTTGGCTGCAATGCTACCTTTATTCCTGGTAGAGATGGACATTGTTTTGTCTCATGATCTTTCTCACAAAGGGTACAAATTGGTATTTTATCCATTGGGCATTCCCTTAGTGGATGTTTGTCTCTGCACTTCGGGCAAAAGACAGCCAGAGTTGCTTCTGCTTCAGCCTGCTTCTTCTTAACCTGCAAAGTGTCAATTTGTGAAGCAAAAGAGCTTAACATCTCGGTTTTAAATTCTTCAAGTAAATTACCTATTTCAGCTCTTGTTGCTCCTCCACTGGCTGATTTCTGCATTCTTGAATAGGTGGAATCTCTTGTTCTGTTTCTTGCAGCTCCCCTAGAACACCTCTTAGAAAGTTCACAAATCTCATCATATGATTCCTTAGATATATCTCCTTTGGCAAGCATGTTTAACATATCTAAACAATCATCCCTTAAACCTTTAAGTAATATTGTTTTGCGAATTTCCTTACTTATATTCGGATGGTCAGATCTCTGTATATTGTACTGCATCCTTTCTATATAGTCCTCCGGATTCTCATCCGGCTTTTGTGCCATATTGAATAGTTCATCCTTCTTTTCTCTCGTTCGGCAGTAGTCTTGATATTTCAGCAGAAATTTCTGTTTCATCTGCTCCCATGTTGTGATCGCCTGACTTCCAAGGCTCATGAACCATCTTAAAGCATTCCCTTTTAAGGTGGCTGGAAACAGTTTCAACTTTTGAGCATTAGTAACATAATCATAACTTCTGCATAATATATCAAATTCAAAAAGAAATTCATCCGGATCTTCAGAGGATAAACCATGAAAGTTAGGTAAAGTAGACAATGGAATGTTTTTCATAGGAGTTATCCCTGCAGGGAGATCACTGATAGGAAATCCCAAGGTAGAGAGGGAATTTTCATCCCTTCTTTCTCCTTCAGGATCTACACGTCCTCCACCAAAGAAACCATCATTGTTTCCTTCCATTGTTGGCTCTCCTACTGCACTTGCTCGATCGTCAAGATCTTCTACTCGCTCTTCAATGTTTTCCACTGGTCGTCCAACGCTCTCTACTATTTCCTCAATGTGCTCTGCTGATTTACTAACACTCTCTTCTGACTCTCCAGCACTGACTGCTGGTTCTTCTATATTTTCAGGACCCACAACTTCCTCTGTTTTGTAATCTGATTGAGGGGAGTGCTGAAGTTTTGATCTTCGAGAACTTAATCTCTGTGATGATTCAGCCTTTGATACAATCTCGTCAATGAAAGTTTTTCTTCCTCCCCTTCCTTTGCCTTTGCCACCTGTGGGGTTAGTTTTCTTCTGGTTTCCGCGTCCTCTCATAAAATCTGCACATTTAAAAAGAAAAGATTAATGCTTTTGAAATCTATAATTACCTTCCCCGGCAACGGCGCCAAAATGTTGGTCGCTTTAATTGCTTTCACAATTCAAGCTCCACATAAATTGTCAACCCGAGGAAGTATTTTTATTTCAAAGATAATCACGCACTGGATATGCTCAATTTCAAAAGCAGAAACAATTTTGTAGTAAAAAAACCACACAATTATCAATCACACAAATCTACTTATTCACACTCTGTTTAATCAAAGCTGAAGTCACTTAAGTTATAGCAGAAATAATTTCTATGTTGCAGTTAAAATCCAAACAAAGGAAAACCAATCTGCAAGAAAAGAAATCAATCAACCATAGCAGGAACATGACCCTATTCCTTGGTTAGGAACTTCAGCACCTGCTGCCTGACACTTAATCACACGGTGGGAAAGGTAGCTTCAAGAGACCAAGACCCTATTCCCATGAACATGAACCTTCAGCACTTGTTCTCTTGTTTCTAATCACACTGCAGAAAAAGGAAGGAAATTAATGGGAGCAGGACCCTATTCCCTTATACAGGAATCTTCAGCACCTGCTTCCCGGCATCATACATTCATACAATTAATAGAAATGGATTTCTCAACTTCCAAGAGTGAAATACATGCAGCGCTAAAGAAACAGAGTATTACTGAACTGTGTAACTAGTGTCCAACAACAGAATTAAAGTGAAGTGCAAACAACGTAAAGAATTAAACAAATTACAGGAACCAAAGGGTGAATCTTGTGAGGAAGGCGGGCCCTTTCCCTCTCACAAGATTCCCCGGGGAAAGAATTAAATTGGAGCGCTCAAAAGAAGAATTTATTCATCTGTCAAAGTAAATGGTACATTACAGATGGAGTCTAGCTCCAATTCTCACACAATGTTCTCCTATAGCTTTACAAAAATGAACTCTCCTCTAATGATGATGTCTCCTCTTTTTAAAGAGGAGACATCTTTTACAATTACATGAGAGCAAATCTACGTTTATCCCAAATCTGTTCTCTTTCTAAAAACAGGACTATTCTGTTCTTCCAAAAAAAGATACTGTTACAACAGAGACAACGAGAATGCTATCTTCAGGATAATCCAGGTAACCATGTCTTCATGCTGTTACTACTATTCCACAAAAGGTTCTTCCAGAATCGCAAATTACGCATGACGGAATTTGCGTGCTTGACGGCTGTTTCAGCAACTGAGTCAGCTGTTTCAGCAACGACCGCTTGTTCCTAGCAACGCATATAACTTATCTGCGAGCTTTTGGACTTATGTTAGCAACGATGCACTTCGATTAATGATAAAATATAAGAGTATTAAGGAATTAGATGTAAAACAGATTAAACATATAATAAAGAAGAGGATTTTATATACCTTGGGATAAAGTAGATGAGAATGATAATGAAATCCTTTTTAATCATGGTTATAAAAGTAAAATGGTGTCAAAGTATATAGCAAAAATGATACATAGTGGAGTCCTAACAGAGACCTATTTCAAATAGAATTACTTCACTTAGAGACTTCCTAGGGATATTTTCTGTTTGGTAGAGTTTGAATACAAAAAGACTCTTCTTTCATTAAATAGCTCAAAAAATCCATTTAATAATGATCGGGATTTATGCAAGAACACAACATAATACACTTATAACCATAAATACAAAGATGTAGTGGAAATAACACTTCATTTCAGTAATAGCAAAGAACGGAAATTTGTTTACATACAGAATGGAAATAAACTAGCTAGGGTGCTGGTAGCTTATCTCTAAGAAGAGATGTGGTGGCTACAGGCCTCTGAAATGTGTTACAATGAGGCTCAAGGGCCTATTTATTATTGAGAAACAATGGAAAACCCTAAACATCCAAAAACCTAACCCTAGGAGATGAAGCGACAAAACTATGGGCCCCGTTTGGGTAAATTGGTACATCAATCTTCCCGGGGATTTAACTTTGGCATACGATATTTGTTTGACATGCACAATACCTTGTTAGAAATATATATCTGAGGACTACAAATTTGGATGTGAGAAACATCGAAGGAAATTTTATGTTTCTCCCATTTTTTCAAAAAATGTCGTTTTGAGCCTCAAAACGGCTCCAGAAGTTTAGGACCCAAAAAACTGCTAAAAATAGTAAATTGTGTGACAATTAAGGAAACTGAAAAACTGAAAGAAATAATTGTGGGGCCCCAAGTGGAATAGGCAAGTGACCAATAATATGTCCATGTATCATTCCTCCCCCCTTAGGGAGCAATGGTCCCTATTGCATTGAGTTCCTCCATGAGATGAGGAAACTTTTACTGAACTTGGTCCCTGGTGAACCACTTGCCTTGGTGCGAGAGTTGGCCAGATTTGACAACCTAATACAGTGGATCTTTTGCTGGTGAGTTTTCTTGATTTGCATGTCCATGATACAATCTGTGGTGGCTTGTTCCATGCAGTCTGGGTTTAACTCTGTTGGTGTGAGTTCTTATGCAATGTCAGAGGTGTCCAGTAGAGGTCGGACGTAGGGCCGAAGGTGGTCCACATTGAATACTGGGTGCAGAATAAGAAATAGTGGAATACTGAACTCGAAGAAATTGGCCCCTACAACCTTAGTGATTGTGTACGGCCCATATCGGAGCTGGCGAAGCTTGCGGTGGGGTCCAATGAGGTGCTTCTTCTACAAATGTAGCCACACTTTGTCGCCCACCTAGAAGTTGTGTGGCACCTGATCTTGATCATGTCATTACATGTACTTAGAATTGGTTATGTCCAATATGTCATGAACATGTTGGAAAATGTGCTGAATGCGCTCGATGAAGTTGTTCACTTTGTCAGCTTCAGACTAGACATGAGCCGAATCGGCCTAAGTAGCTGCAAATGACATGGCTACGTCAATGGGACATAGTGGCTGGAATCCCAAGCCCACCTGAAAGGAGTTGTGGCTGGTGGAGAGCCTGATTATAACTGTGTTATACATAGGGGAGGCTCTTATCCCATGTGCGTGGATGCTTTGAATTGTACATGCGTAGAATGTGTACGGTCATCTTGTTGACGAACTCTGTATGGCCATCAGTTTGGGGATGGAAATATGTGGACTTGGTGAGCTTGGTGTCCAGCATTGACCAAAGGCTGGACCAAAATCTACTGAGGAACTTGCTATCATGATGTGAGATGATATATTGTGGGATCCCAAAGTGCACCCACACTCGTTCAAAGAATAGTTTAGCAGTGGCTTCTGCTGTGATATTCTTCTGCCAGGCCGCCATAATGGCCATCTTTGAGAATCCATCGACGACCATGAAAAAAAATTCATTTCCATGCTTAGTAGAAGGAAGGCCTGACACGTAATCCATGGAGATGGATTCCCAAGGTCAACTAGGGGTAGGTAGCGGAGTATAGAGGCCTTGCTTCTTGATGGTCGGTTTGGCAATGGAATTAGGGGAATTTTGAGGTCTAAAATGGGCCTCCTAAGGAAATTATAAAATAATAGTGGAAATAATAAAATAAGATTAGATTACATCATCAAATTTTAGAGGCAAAAAATAAAAAACTAAATTTTCAACTTGTCTCCTTATGGGTTTACGCAAATTTCGAGCAGGAGCACTTGTTGGATGAAAAATTTGATTTCTCATCTAAGTTTCACAAGATATTTTCATTAATTCTCTTCAAAAAGGGACAGGTTATAATTATAAATCAAATGGTTAAGAGGCCTCAACCTTCCCAGAGGGAAACCAGATCTGTTGCCACCTAGCAAGATTATATGCCATCCAAAAACAAAATAACTTAAGCCTGATAAGCAGTGCTAAATATGTCTAAGTGTCCTTAAAATTCCTATAATCTAGATAACTTTAAAAAAAAAATTAAATTTTGCAGCTTCTTCATATAACAAAATTCCAAAACAGAAATTAAACTATCATGCTATTAGTCATCATAGGAATCCATATGGGTTGGATCCTTTGCGCTTGAACCTAGAAGCTCAGTTTGCAAGATGCATGGAATGTTATTTTCAATGCAATTGATACGTCCATTCTGTTGTTGAAGCTGAAACCGGGTCAAATGAAATTCCTTATGGAATTCCGAGAATCACTGAGTAGTATTGGAGGAATCCATAGGATGATTTACCACCACTTTGTCTACTATTTTTTTCATCAACCAATAAAGATAAACTATTTTCTTATACTGATGGGATCTGCCTCTAGAATGATCGGGTTTCGGTACCAAATCTTGCTAATATTCCATATCAATTTATGTATCTGTCGCTCGTTGATTCAATTCATCTTCCCACCCTTTAATGAGATGATGAACCTAGGGTGAATTTCCCTCATGGAAGGCATGGGTTGCATCCTTGGTAAGACGAAAGGTTGTTTTACGGCCTCTATTTTTCATTGGACGAGTGTGGGTTTGACTGCCCTCACGGGTCGACATAGGTTTCTTGCCATGACAGTGAGTAATCTTGACTTGTTGACCTTTCACTGAGGCGACATGAGCCATGAAATAGTTACTACTTGAACCCATGAAAATACCGACGAGAGACCAAGGTGGCAAAACCTTGGCCGCCCAACATGAAACAACCTTAAAATTCCAAAAGCCTCGTAGAACAGGAGAACCTGTCAAATTATGAAGGCAGGAAGGCATAAAATAGTAAGTATACCGACATACTACCCTACAATGGACAACGATAATGAGTTGGAGAAAACCCCAGAGCTAGAAAAACACAGGGAGGACTTCTCTAGGAGGCTCGGGATGTGAACATGAGACAAGCAACAAAGAACCAAAATAATGACCGAATACATCCATTTAAAAATCATTACAATTGTCACAGATAGTCAGACAGGGGGAATAAATTAGTATCCATAGCCGAGCCCCCCAATATATTCCCATGCGAGAAAGCATAATGTCAAAATATAGAGAGAAAATATTGCAGAATATACAAAAAACATCATATGAATCAATGATTTCCTTCCAAAAACCACAGTGGTACTTTCATCGAACATGAGACATCGGTATATAACCACTCCTCCAGAGAAAAATAAGATATAATTGGCAAGCAATGGAAGCAAGGCTAAAAAAACCTAGGCTAGAAACATACCTGGAGAAAGGGACCGAAGCAAAGCGAAAGATGATTGCAACTTGGTGGAGGACCACAAGGAGCACCATCTCAAGTCTGCTACAATCCAGGAACAAGCCTGTATCCAAATTTTCCCTTAGAACATAAACTTGTCCTCACAACTAAATTTCCATAAAACCTCGACAATACTCTATTTCTCCCACCTTCCTTAATTGCATTAATGGATTGCATGCGTGAGGCCACCTCTCCATAAAACTTTTGTATGCAAGGGGTGGTGAAGCACCGCCCTTATACCTTGTACATTATGTTATGACAGTTGGTGATCGTGATGACTCCGACTCACACCCCGATCATGTAAATATGATATATATATTTTTTAGAGAATTTATTTATGATTTATATTTATAGATATTAATATTAATTAATCAATTTAATTAATTATAAATAGTTTCTTAGAATTAAGAATTTGTGTTAGATCAGCATTTTGTTTGTCAACTCTTTTGATGCTTTTAGAGTGAAAAAATGGAGAAATTAACTTACATGAACAATTTTCTCGATGAGATTCAATTTGTAAAGTTAGAGTCTGGACATTTAGGGGTCATTTTGAGGAATTGAATGACTCTTTTCTAGGGTAAAAATTTCATGTTTAAGTGTTGGACCCTATGAAAATATTATATACTCATAAATGTTTCTAATGGTACATTAATTGTGTCAATCAGAGTTCTTATGCAAAAGTTATGCCTCCTAAAAGTTGACATATTGTGTTTGACCACCATGTTAAGAGTGGACACCATGTCAACCCATATTACTCATTCATTTGGGGCTAGCCTAATGTAGACAACACCTCATCCTGCATATAAATTTGCATACACGCAATACTATAGTGAAAATATACAAGAAAACAATAAGAATATACACTCAATAACATATATACTCAAATTTTCCCATAGGGAAACACTATTATTAATAATACATTCTCACCCAATTATTCTAGAAACATAGGAAAATAAATTCAAATTAGATAATTAATTCTAACTTGGGAACCAACCCCTTTGGTAAAGGAAACCCCAGGTTAGATGCTCCTGCATCATAGCCACATGGGAACTATGACGAAGACTCAAGGAGGTTCAAAGTTGTAACTCTAGTTGAGAGTTGAAGGAGTCAAATATGACCCCTAGTTGGCTATCGAGCTATGTCATAGCCAAGCCACCAGGGGAAAAGGGGTTTTCATTCTATTTGATTCTATCTTTTTCCGCAGTAGAGTAGAGAATTCAAAGTAGTAATAAGAGAGCATAAAATAGGGGTTTTAGTGTTTGTATAAACCTATTTTTCCATAGATATAAGGTAACTCCAAGGAGAGTTACTTCTCCTTTGTCCTAGATTATTTTGATTTCAAAGAATGAGAGAGTAGAGAAACCTCACCTTCCAATTGACTTATCCTTTTTAAGGGTTTCCCAAAGCATATCTTGTGTTCATTTTGGTTGGTGTGTGATTGTGTTTTATCGTTCTTTATTTTCTTCATTTTATTTATTTCGTGCATAAAAGTAAATCAATAATTAACAAAGGTGGAATCGAAAGGAATTTAACCTTTATAGTATAGATTTTAGTTTATTTTAGCATATATGTTGTGACAAATTACCAAGTGTAAAATCCACAATATTTTATAAATCTATCAAAATATATATCTCCTTTCAAATCGATTCCTATGGGTTCTTGATTTTTTATTTGAGCCCAAGGGGGATAGAGTTTTTATTTTTTGAAGATATATGTACTTTTTTGGAACACAAAGCATCTATCTAAATAGGTGGAAACCAAATTTGAACCTAAAAATTATGTTCCTTTTGATGTTCCTATATGGGTTAAACTTCCTCACCCTCTTCTTCATTATTGAAAAGTGGCTACTTCAATTATATTGGAAATTCTATAGGTAAATTTGTTTAACCTCGGTTTTGACATGTCTTACAATGCTAGATAGCTCATTTTTTTCTAATTTAACCTTTCATCTTCGCTTCTTCATAGCTTACATTATTGCATTTATCCATTTTACAAGGTTTATAGTTCAAATGAGCTTCTTGAGGTATTTAATAGCTAATTTCTAATGATTCCCCATATTTTGATGAGTATTTATAATGGAATTTGTGATTGACAAAGTGTCACCATAATTTCAACAATTTCGTGACAATTTCCAGAAATCTGGAAACAACTCAATGTTACCAAAATGATGAATTGTTACCCAAATTATTATAGTTGTCTATCTTTTAGAAATCCAATAATACCTCATTAGTTTTCAAATGAGCATTGTTTAAAGGAAAAAAGGGTCATATGGGTTTTATTCAAAGGGTTAACAATATGTTTTTCTTACTATCCGATTACCTCTAGTCCTATCATATGATGCATGGGTTTGTGGTCAAAATTATAGTCCATGCGAACTACACAGATAAGTCCAAGCACAATATGCCCCAAATATCATGCTCCACATAATTCATAAATATTAAAACAAAACAAAAAATGATATTTTTCTATTATTATGTCCAATCTAAGAGTGCACAAACCATGTTTACTTAATAAGTTGACAATGAATGTAGTAATTTAAAATATTAAGGATTTGGAATTATCTTTTCGAATGCATTTTCTTTTGTATTGAAACTATTATAAAAGGAAAAACACAAACATCCTAAAGGAAGCAGATAGAAGGATATCATTGTGGAAAAACTCCTTACATCAAGGTTGATGTTTGGCCCTATAGTACAATAGGTTCCCAGTCAACCTATTCCAATATGCTAGTGTTTAACCCAAAGGAATTGTTGGTTCACAACTAGTATATTTCTTCTAATCATAACCTTTCCAGTGAATAGAGGAGTATCATCATCTCTTAAATATAATCCAACTCCCTCCAAGGATTTAACGTTTTATTTTCCCTAATTGTTTCTTGGTGAATGAATATTGTTTTATGAAGAATGAAATATTGACATTGATACATCTCGTATCTATACCATTCTCTTAGAGAACTAGTGACCACTATGGTTGGATACCTAAGTGTCTTGGTAGATGAGAATGTGTCCATAGGGTGGCTAATATTTTAGTTGTAGTTGATGTTTGGCCCTAGAGAAAATTTGGTTCCCCAACAACTTATATTAGTGTTTGGCCCAAAGGTATGGTTGGTTCCTAGCTAGTATATTTCTTTAGATAATAGTCCCACAAGTAAATGATAGGGAAATCATTATTCCAAAAATCATGTACTTACATGAAAAATTAAGCCAATTATTTTCTACAACATTGTTTCTTTTCAAATTCCCTAAATCTTGAGTTCAACATCATCATATTCCAATTAATGGAACACTTCGTGGACTCCCATGATGGTCATGTTAAGATCCCATTTCTACCTTATTGTTACTACCATACCCTATTTTGGAAAAAAAAACGTTGTTTAATTTTTTTAGGATGTCGCGTTGTCAAATTTACTCAAATAAAGTTGGGACAATCCTATTTTTAGAGACAATAGTGGATTTGTTTTTAAAACTTGTTTATACCTGAAAGAGTCCTTGGAATCTAATTTCTAATCCAAATTGAATTTCTCAATTGGGACACCAAATGAAAAAATTATGGTTAAAACACTCACTGTCAAACAAGAAATTTAGGAACAGAGTTGGGACAATCAATTTTTGGATGCCTAAATGGATATATCTTTCAAACTTAATTTTAAGGTATATTCACCTATGAATATATTTCACAACACAAATTAAATCACTACATTTCAATATCATATGAGAAAGTTATTCGTAAAATACTAATTGCTTGTCCTAAATATACATTGCTTGAAACTTTATTTCCTAGTATATTCACTTGCGTATTTGACTCATCACACTATAAGGAAAAGACCCTCTAGCGGATGTTTTTGAGGAACCCCTTATAAAAATTGCCTAGACATCCATTTGTAGCGGAGGTTACTAGAGGAGGTTGGCGGGTGAAGGTTTTTGCAGATGTTTTTTTCTTTTCTTTTCTCGGTGCATTCCTCATCATAAACCACATGGGTGCATTCAATTAGAGAAAGCACTGGTGCGTAATAAAAATTGGCACACTGGGACACCGTGCGCTCATGATCAGGAGTTCATAAACTTTGCTCAAAATTCAAAGTTAAAGGATTGGGTTGAAACTAGGATGGTTGTGTAGATCTTTTTTTCCTGATTCCGGCACCGTAAACGGTTTGAAAAACTGATGTATTATGAGGAAGATATTTCATTCTGATCAAAATAGAAAACATGTAAAAATTATGACAGTTTGGCCAGGTTTGACTGGGATGCATAGTCAACAAACTAGATGCATAGTCAGCAAAATAGAGAATATTCCTTAGAATATTCCTTCCACCGGACCAGTCTTTGGTTGACAAGTGTCACTTTTCTATTGGGTACGGGTTAGAGGATCCAATGAGAGGGTGCCACATGGCCAACCCTGAGGCCGCCATGTGGCCTTGAAACTTCATATTAAAATTTTGTGTGAGGTCGCAGGGCTCAACCCCCTAACCTCCCTTTGGGAACGCACACAGTTTACCGTCCACTCTACGCATTATCACTTAACAACATAAGGTGTCGGGTTCATGTTATTGTGTATCACACAGAAGTTTGGGGGTTGGGAACCGCTGCCGATCCCAACCCACCAGCGGTCCCCGATATATATCACATGGCACAAACAAATTTAAGCTCAATCGCGTGGTCAATGCTAACCCAACAACAAATACACCATGGTTCAACAATTAACCACAGTCCCAATGGGAGTTCTACTAACTGCCAGGTTTTGTAACAGTTTGGGGGTGCGCATGTGGCCACCGTCCAACCGTAATATTTAATACATGGTTAATTCAGTGGAGTGGATAGGGGCACACCAAAATTGGTGGTCTACCCTGATTTAACTCCAACTAATTGAAGTTCTCCACATTGAGTGGATTTTTCCGAGGAGATATTGGGCAAAAGTGTAGGAGGCTCAACTTTCGACTATTATGAGTGAATGAAGAGTCATTTTTTACTAATTGGAGCATTCTGAAGCCATTGGTGCAGAGAAAACAACCATTAGAGCACGATAACTACATCTAATAGCAAAATTTTGAGCATAATGAAATATGGACTAGCCATTGGGAGTTGGACCAACAGACGTAGCCCAGGAGGGGTGAACTGCATCATCATGCCTGTTATGTAAAATTCTTGTGGTGACTTATTTTTCTATTTTACATTGTTGTTTATGATTATTTTATGCTTCTAATTCACTAAAAATCATCTGTAAATCATGGAAAAACTCCTTAATCCTTATTCAAACTAATAAGCCAATTATGCACATGTTTTTAAACTTGAAAGACCCTTAACACAACAAAACTAATACAATCATTTCAGATCAGCTCAGTACAAACCCACCCGACGCTTCTAATCACTATAGCACACTAGTGCTCTACACAGATTCAGCACCGGTGCGTCCTAAAAACCAGCGCCAAAACTGAAACATCCCGGTACGGTTGGAAGAAACTGCCTAGTGCGCCTCAAAAACCCACGCTCCAGAATAGGGTTAAATAAATAAAAAAATTACGACAAAAAAAAATCCGCATTTTTCAATTTTCAGTGCTCCAAAGCTCTCAAGCACCGGTACCAATTTACCTTGTGTGAGGGGCACTACCATCGATGCTTCCATTGCATGCACTATTGCTGCCCATTTCCCACCATCACCATTTCAATTTTTTTTAAAACAGTGGAAAATTTTACTTTTGAAAATTCTACAGCTAGTATGCCTCCTCGATGCCCAAATGTACATGTATTTTAATTTTTTTCTATAATTAAACCTTTTAGTGGATTAGTTTTCTAAATTAACCTAAAATTCACCTAATTATAAAAAAAAATTCTGTGCAGTGTGCTCGAGCTGTTCGGTTTGTACCAGTTCGCGGTGTTGCCTATAAATTTACAGGCCACACAACAACTAGTAACAATGGTATCTGCACCGATTCTAGGGCGATACCGACATGGCACACCATGCCTTTTTAAAATTAAAAAAATTGCGGTGCGATCAGCTACCCGACCGCACCGTTGACAATGTCAAAGTGCAGGAATGCGGTGTGTTGACTAAAATATGCGCCCCGGTGCAGATATTTTTGTTAGGGCACCGCATTTCCACACTTCGATAAACGAACGCAACGTTGATTATGTAGTGATGTCGGGAAGGCAGTGTGTTTCCTAAATTATATGCCCCGTGGCGTATAGTTTGGTCAGCGCACCACCCTCCTGATACTGGTAAATAGTCAATGGTACGGTAGGTTAGACCACCACACCGTTGACCATGTAACGATGCTAGGAGGGTGGTGCGCTGATGAAACTATCTACCCCGGGGCGAGTAGTTTCATCAGTGCACCGCCCTCCCGAATTTATTCATAGTCAACGGTGTGATGGGTTAAACGACCGCACCATTGACCACTAGCTAATTTATCTAATTTAGGTGCGTTTAGTTAATGCCCAGCTTGAGAGTGGACGATTCACGATTTGGTGTTGAAAAGAATTCAGTGCACCATCTCAGTACACGATAAAGTCATCACGCCTTGCAGTGAATGGTGCATGCACATTTTTGATTATAGAACTATTTTCAAAACATATATATATATATATATATATATATATATATATATATATATATATTCCTAAATACATGTCTCAGTTAATAAAAAAATTGTATTTAATATGTGAATCATTTAGCGACGTCAAAGGAGAGAAGAGAGGGAACATCAACAACAACGGGCATACCAGTATAACGTGGTTCGCCTATGGGAGGCATGAGAGAGGGAGAGAGATATGTACCCTCGCCCTATTACACCAGCCACGCAGGCACTCCTAAGGGAGATAGGCCTCCTCAAGTTCTATGAGGAGGCTACATCCCTAAAGGGCCATGGTGCAATATTGCGACAACTTATCCACAGGTGGAATGCTAATCGACAAGCTTTCCAGGTTGGTCCTAACCAGTGGTATGTGCCCACTAAGGAAGAAATATATTTAATTATTGGCCTATTGAGGAGAGGGGAGGATTTTCCCTTGCTCCCAGAGGTCCCAGTTGGCTATGCAGCAGGGAGTCAGTTGGTGTACTCCCAGAGATACATTAGCGCGGATATATTGTCTCCTGTGGATTTCCAAGTCTCTAGGGGGCAGTTACGTATTCCTTCATTTGGTGGAGAGGAGGTGCAGTGCCTCTCACTACTAATTTTGACCATTTCACACCATACCAGTGACAGGAAATGCATTATTTTCCCACTTCTATTTTATGTTGATTCTTTATTACAGGCACCACGACTTGTGAGGTGGTCTGCCATTTTTTTGTGGCAATTCTGTACAACTTTAGATAGATGTCGTGCTTAGGCACAAGGGAGGGTGAACTTCCCTTTTTCTTCATAGCTATTTTGTTTATTTTTTGAGAGGTTTCCAGAGATGATACTTAATTTTTTTCGGCAGCCTCGTAGGCTGATGTTGCATGTACAGATGCAGATGTGGGGACAGATGATGCCCAAGAGGGGCGAGTCAGAGTTTTATGCGAGGATATCACATGATGTACTGGAGTTGCTAGCTAGTGTTGATGAGAATACCTTCGTTCTGGTCCCCTGTCTGTATGCTGGTTTGGATTGGCGAGGGTGTGCCAACATCCTCTTCACAGATGATGAGCCATCGGATGATAGAGGTAATATTAGTTTTTTCTTTAAAATTATTCTAACATGTTATTTAAATTGTTTTTATTAAAATGTTTAATGAAATTGTCTAATTATTGTTGTGTACTTATATATATTTTGGAGACATTGGGTCATTTGATGACAATGATATGCCACCGCCACCAAATGATCCAAGTGTAGATCCTGATGACAATTAGGAGATGGAAGATGTTGAGGATCAGGTCACTATAGACAGACCTGGTCCTCATGTTGCGTAGGTACCGACTGCTGTGAGGCGTAGGCCTAATACTATATTTAGGATTGAGTTGGGCGATCAACTCTGTGGATTGCTTGTGGAGGAGGGCGTCAGGCCAGCCACTATGAGAGAGATACAGGCCGCTGCTAGGCTGATAGATATGTGGAGAGGCATGTCACGTGACATGTTGACCCTGATGCCGAATGTCGTAGGAGCTACTAGCTTAGTGGCGCAGATGAGGAGGGCCCTTTGACGTAGGCGTGGTCGAGACGCAGTACATTGATAGTCAAGCAGCGATGCATCATCTGATGATCACGATCAGGGGAGTGATCATTGTTCACCTCGCACTGCAGATGAACAACATGCAGCGTCGACCAGCATTCATGATCATGATCAGCCTGTACCATCCACGTCGAGTCAGCCTTCTCAGCCTGCATCATGCAGTAGTCATGATCAGGAGCAGGCTAGACCATCCACGTCCAGTCATCATGATCAGTAACTTGCAACATCCACGTCGACTCATGATGAGCAGGTAGTTGATCCTGATTAGCATGAGGCACCAGTACCAGATCAACAGGCACGTGATGATCAACATCTATTTGAGCTTGTCGAGGCTGCACCATTAACTGAGCAGGCCTCGACTAGTACCACTATTGATCATGATGTACTGGTAGCTGATATTTGACATTTATATTACAGTTGTATATTTTTGACATTATATATATATATGGTCCATGTATTTTATGTTCATGTTGCAGTTGTACTTAATTTACATGTTGGTGATCATCATGATGTGTATATTTTTAGGTCATGTTAGATATGTTCATTTAATGTGCAGCTTGCAGATAGATGTGTATGCAATAGCAGTTATTTGACATGAGATGTATATTTGATGTTTGTGTTGTGATGATGTTATACAATGCTTGTGTTTTGTTAGATGATCATGATCACGATGATTAGATGATGTTAACGAATTTGAATGTGTTTTTTAGTCGAATATGATGTTTGTACGATGGTTATTATGATCATGATGTTTATTAAATATTATGTTGTGACTGTAATTGAAATTTTAATTTTAATTGTATGTAAAATTGTAAAATTGTAATTGTAATTGTATGTAAAATATTCGTAAAATTTTAATTGTAATTGTAATATTTAATTTATTGTGAAATGATTGTAATTGTATATATCTAAAATTGTAAAATTATGATTGTAATTGTATGTAAAATTCTAAAATATTAATTGTAATTGTAATTTTATTTTTAATTGTAATTGTATGTGAAATTGTAAAATTGTAATTCTATGTAAAATATTTGTAAAATTTTAATTGTATTAATGTGAAATGATTGTAATTGTAATTGAATGTAAAATTCTAAAATTATAATTGTAATTGTATGTGAAATTGTAAAATTGTAATTGTAATTGTATGTAAAATACTTGTATAATTTTAATTGTATTAATGTGAAATGATTGTAATTGTAATTGTATATATGTAAAATTGTAAAATTGTAATTGTAATGGTATATATGTAAAATTGTTAAATTGTAATTATAATTGTAAATTTTATGTAAAATTCTAAAATTGTAATTGTAATCCTATGTAAAATTCTAAAATTGTAATTGTATGTGAAATTGTAAAATCGTAATTCTAATTCTAATTGTATGTAAAATATTTGTAAAATTTTAATTGTATTAATGTAAAATGATTGTAATTGTATGTAAAACTTTAAAATTGTAATTTTAATTGTAATTTTTTGTGAAATTGTAAGATTGTAATTGTAATTGTAATTGTAATTGCATGTAATATATTTGTAAAATTTTAATTGTATTAATGTGAAATGATTTTATTATAATTTTTAAATTTGTAAAATTGTAAATAATTGTAAAATAATAAATCTAGAATAATATGAATTTTTGTAACATAATAAAGTTTGGAAAATAATGCAAATATATTCATGTACTTTATAAATATCATTATTTTATTATGATCTTACATACCAAAAAAAAAAGAACTTTATACAGTACACCATTGTTTTTAAGATGAACATAATTGAAAATTATCAAGTGAAATGATTTTAACATTGACATAATGAAAATTACCAATTAATTCAAAATACATATTATAATGTTTCGAAAAAAAGAATCTTATCCTCTTCTTTATAAAAACCCATCTTAAAAAGTATAAATGATGAAATAACACATGGACCATATCACTCTCGGATGTTCTCATGATCACCCTCATTATCTTCCAGGTCACTTGGCATGATAACACTATTATTCTCAAAAATATATTTTGATCTAGGGTCATGTCTCAATACGAATCACCAATCCCTATCCAACATATATGGGTAAAAAAAATCTGGTTGCATTGTTTTGGGAAAACATAGGGCTCCTTAGCTTCATCCCACATCTTTCTAGAGTTTATACATATCAGCCTACTATCGCGATCTTACCTTACATTATTCCAATCAAAGGTGTTCCACCACTTGCACCTAAAAATAACACATTGGAAAGAAGAGAAATCCACTTCAATGATCTCTTGTATCTTTTCGACATAACCTAATGTCCCTCGTACTAGGTTTTGATCATGATGGCTAGATCGACTAGATTGATCGAACTCGACTTCCACTCCACAGTCTTATGTCATGTGTCCATCATCGGCATTTTCTATGCGAAAATGGTGTCCATATGCCCACATAGATGGGAACAAATGCACCTATAAAAAGTTAAAAAATCATAGTATCATGTGTCTTATAACAACCCAACAGTTAAAATATGAAATATAGACGTAATTACATTTGAAAAGTGCATTATTAAGTTTCAAATGTACATATAAATTAAATAGATTATTACCAAGTTGGTGCACCCATTCCCTACATTTAGTGCATCTTCTTCAGCACGCGGGTAATGACCGATTCAACAATTTATTTGCCTCTTCGAAACCACAGGGAAAGACATTATCACTTGGAAGAACCTTATCTTTTAATAACCTATAGTTGGTGATCATGGACAATATTAAATGTACATTAATGCTAATATAACTATTAACGTTCATAAAATTGACCATTTGTAATGTTCATTGTGTGATTATATTTCTCAAAATCATATAAGGGAGGACTTTATGGTAACTTACCTCAAAATTTCCGAGAAACATGCATTCGACAAGCCAAACTTTGCTTTCAAGTTGTACAGTAACATCATTGTCCCCAACTGGGTAGACTTTGACTGACCACCAGGTCCAAAGAGAGGGGTGGTGGAAGCAAATTCAAGGCTTTTGAAAAAGGTGTCAGTGATATGAGTATCATCCCCTAGCTGATCATTGTTTTGGAATGTATCTAACAACATTGTCTCCATGGCAGCCGTATCCCTTAAGTAATCATCCATACCAACCTCTATTTGATTGCCTCCATTTCTAGCTTGTGAATAGCTACTATTGCTATAGTGATTCCTAATTGGTGAATCTGGATGCAATGGGAATTGAATAGGTGGTTGATTCAACCATTCTTGGTATCGTTCCTCTCCGATTTTTTATCTTAATTCAATCTTCTCTCGATTTTACATTGTTGTGGGGTGCAACGGAAGATGGTAGGAAGGTCTCTCATCATCACTAGAATCCTAATAGTTTCAAAAAATATATTTTAACATGATTAGTGAAAAATATATGATATCAATTAGTAAACACATTGACAATATTGCATGATTAATTGGTTTGACATTGAAACAATTACATTAATTAATATACAAAACAATTATTATTACCATCATTGTCTTGGGATTGTGGCTAGAAGATGAAATATTGTTACAATTGGTAGGGTGAAGCAACTATCCATTTTCATCTACCAAATGTGCCTTGCAGTATGCTGCTCTTGATAAGAGCTTCCGACATTTTGGAGCTGTTTGAATATTTTGTGCATCTGAACTTGATTTTGAATGTACATGAACTTGCAAATTTGCATACATTATAAATTTTATTAAGCTGATTGACATGGATAAAAAACATAAATTCAATTAGATAATGAAAATATAAATAAAATATGAACTAAATATTACGTCTCGAGATGGATAGGGAGAATTCTGCGATGGAATTTAAGAAATATTATGGAACAAGCTGGATTTTGAAGAATTGTCCATTCGATATAATTATGATATTTTCTCCCTGCATTTGAGCAAAATCAACAATAAATTTTGGTGTACACACCTGAAAGTAATTTCGGTGCATTAAAAATGGACTTATTGTTATCGGTGCTAATGTGCATATAACCGCACCGGTGCATTTTAGTTACTACACATTTGTGCCATGTTATTAACTGACACACCAATGTGGTGTTATTAATTGACGCACAGGTGACGAATATCCATAAATAAAGAAGGTGTAACTTTATTTTTGTAAAGTGAAAAAAGAATGGTAAATTGAAAAATGGGCAGCAAAATATTTTCGAAAATCTAATTTCATAAAATGATTCTTTAAATAGTAAACACTTTTCATTATTTCACTATTTTTGCAAAAAATTTCAGCCAGAGATTTGCACGAGACATACCTAGAGCAAGAGAGCATGAGAGAATTGTGGAGCAACAAAATATTTTCGAACATAATTATTCAGACAATCAGAATTCCAAACCTCTGGTGATTCAAACCCTGTAGCATAGAATTTGAAACGATCTGGTCATTAAATTTTATTTTTATTTTTACATTTTCTGCAATATTTTTTACACAGTAAGTAAAAAAATTAAATTTAATGTTCATGTAAAAAAATTAAAAAATAAAAATAATAATCCATTTTACCCTAAACCCTTGATTCTTTATGTTTCTTCCCTCTCTTCTTCTTGTTTCTGTGATTTCAGAAATAGGGCTTTTCATTTTAGATTTATAGGGTTTGTATTGTTATATGTATAGGCATATGAAATCTAACCCATGGGAAGACTTGCATAGTCAGATCCCAATCCATGTCGGCCCTTGCGTAAATTAAAAAAAAAAAGATTTTTTTTAATCGGCGCGCCATGTGTAAACGAGTGCAGTAGTGTGCTCTTTTATCACAGGGCACCGCTCACATACTATTCCATAAAAAAAACTTTAAAAACATATATTTTTAAATCTGTGCGCCATATGTAAAATAGGGCACCGGTGCGCTATTTCGTTATAGCACACCGCGCACCTTCTGTTTGACAAAAACAATTTTTTATTTTATGTCTGTGTTAATCAATGTACCTTTTAAAATATAACACACTCCGTCACCTTTTTGACAGAGAGCATCGTACGATGGTCCCTTGTTTGCGCGGTGTGTTTATAAGAATATGGCACATCACGTCCTTCGTTAATTGGTGCGCTAGTTAACATATAATGCACTGATGCTCCTTGTTGATATAGAACACGACACAATGTTTCTACTATTTTGGCGGTGTGTTTATAAGAGAAGTCTGCACCGACGTCAGTGCGTATCTAATTAAAGGCGCACTAGTTTCTTGATATTTTTTTTTTTACTTGAAAAGTTTATGATTTATTTATATAATATATTAATGAATGATATGGTACAGGTTTTATATTGATAAATAAATGTCTGACAAGAGATCAAGTAACAAAAATACTGATAGCACATCAAGAAAAGAAAAAAAGGCAAGTTCTTTGTAAATTATTTACAAAAATTATTATTTTTGAACTATATGTAAGCTTAACTAATATATATTGTTTATTGTGTATCATGGAGAGCCAAAAAATGACGAAGCTAGATAAGATTATTTATGATCTAACATGACAATAACAAGTTATATTTAAATATAACTTGTAAGATATATATATATATATATATATATATATATATATATATATATATATATATATATATATATGGAGTTATGTTGGACGTTAACGAAAGGGGAAAAAACTTTTACAAAACTTTGAGGGATCTAGTGGAATGAATGTATAGAATTTCTTTCCACTTACAATACAAAAATCAATCCAATGATTCCAAGAACCAAATTTTATCTAAAATACAGGATGAGTTTCCAGAGAATTGGTCAATGAGATATGTCAGACTTTTAATAGAAAAAACGTATAACATCAAAAAAGAAGGAATGAAAAAAGTAATATTCCTTTATATATATATATCTTACAAGTTATATTTAATTTATAGATATCGCTTTTGTTATATTTACTTTTCATATATCAATATAAAAATTAAATAGTTTATTGTCATGTTACATTTTTAGGAAGATTATGAAAATTTCAAAGGATGAATAAGCTGATATCATAAATATGACAGTAGGAATTTCCAAAAAGGTGTGCAAGGAGATGGTCAAATAAATGGACATAATTGCATCGCACGAGGAGCCATCTCAACAACAACATGCTTCAAATGTAATATATAATCATTGAATTTTATGATTAGGAACAACAAATAAATAATTTAGCATTACATATTAATTTTCAAGTATTTTCTTGCAGAAAAGAAAAGAAAATGGAACTCATTCAACACATAAAACATGACAACAAGGAATAAATGGGTTGATATCTAAGTTTGTGAGTAATTGTTACTTCCTTATAACAACTTAACTAGATTTCATTTTTGTATATTTTAAGTTGTTTTACAACAATCATCATTGAATGTCTTCAAACAAGTGCTAACATACAAAGAAAAACCATCGAACGAATTGATTGACATTGGGTTAAATATGGGTTGTAAGTATATGTTGGCATATCAAAAATTAATTGCGGAATTTGTAAGCATCTATCAATCTTTTTTTTTACTTAGTTCCATCTATAATTAATAGAAAAAAAAAGTCTTTTATATTAAATATATGATTTGTTATGGGGTATAAAACTTGCAGGAAACAAAGTATGGAACTGCACCAACAAATGAAATGTTGAAAGATGGCATGAGATTTGGTTTTGAAAGAATGTGTATAGTTCATGAGTCAATTGTTGCTATGGTACATCATTTATTTTCGATTTACATTGATGTATATTATTTAATAATGAAATTTTCATTATTCTCACCAATGTATATACATTCATTACAATTTATTTTTATGTTTGTAGATGGAAGGTGAAGAAGAGGAAAACAATCAACACCGTGAACAAAACATTCTTCAAAATAACCCAAGTCATGGAAGTAGCTCGAGCAGTGACAATAGTTCAAGAAAAGAATGATGATCGTTATGTTTTGGATATCAAAACAAGGCGTTATATTTTTTGAAATATTTGTCTGTGAAATCAGACATTTTGTTTAATGTAATGGACATAGTGTCCCAATTGAAGGACAAAGGGATACTAATAACTATCCCATTTTGTATGACATAGAGTGTCTTATATATATATAATAAAATACGTTTTAATTTATTCTATTGCATTCTCCATTGTCGTTGTGAGATGTAACACCACTGATTAAATATATGGATGATTAAATATTATAATGAAGAGATGTGAAATATGATAATATGATATAAAAAATTAATCCAAACATTACATTCAAATGCACTAATAAAAATTCAATTGATATGAATACTATTATAAGATATGTGTCGACTTTTGATGAATAAAAAATTTCTAAAAATCACAATAATTGCATTGTCATAGGTCAATGTTTCTACGACCTATGGGCACCACAAAAATACCAATACCAATACCAATTATAACTCTTGGTGCGTTTCTACAACCTATGGGCACTGCACAAATACCAATACCAATTATAACTCTCAGTGCGTTTGTGAGACGTTGTGCACCGGTGTGTTTCTACGACCTATGGGCATCAGACAAATACCAATATTAATCCCAATTATAACTGGCAGTGTGTATGTGAGATACTGTGCACCGGTGTGTTTCTATAACCTATGGGCACCTAAAAAATACCAGTACCAATTAAAATGATTGATGCATTTGTGTGATAGTTTGCGCCGGTGCATTTGTATAATACACCACATCGGTGCATTGATTCGACCTATGGGAATCGCACAAATCCCAATACCAATTAGAATGGCCCGGTGCATTGTATCAGCTAGAGTATTCCCGGTGTTGTGTTAGACCTTAACAACCCGGTGCATGAACCTTTGACTACCCCTGGGCGACTGTCTGGATGACACACACCGCAATGGTTCTAAACACCTTAGGGCATCCTATATCTTTTTCTATCCCAATGCTTGGTAGGTTTGCAGTGCTGGTGCGTTCACTCTCAAACACATCGCTGCTTTGAAATATGAGTAGCGCACCGATGAGAAAACATCCGTAATAACCTTCGGCTGCCTAATTTTTTTTAGTTGTCTTGAAATTCTGTTATAAGCTTTGCCAAAACCTCCATGACCGCAAACATATGTTTACAAAATGTTTTTTTAAAAATTTTGGCCAATTTTATAACACTAAAAACCTCCGTTATAACCTCCGCTAGAGGGTCTTTTCCTTGTAGTTTCAATTCTTATTGTACTTAATGCCTATTTATACTAGATATATCTACATGAATATAATTATAACTCCAATTGGAATCATATCAATCTATCATAAAATGAAAAATTTACTCTTGATTTAGTGATTGTTGGTATAGGACCAAGAACAAAAACAAATCTCTCATACAGGTTGTTCCTCAGCATATTTGACACATCATTCATGGATTTTTTTTAAAATATTATATTTAAGACCCACTAATAAATATATTTTCATATTCAATTGGAAGAATTTCAATCTATCAACAAATGAAAAAGTTACACCTAAAATAGTAATTATTGGTCTATGCAAGGATTTGAAAACAACTTTATTATTTCAGTTGTTTCAAAGCAGATTTCACATATCATCTCATCAAATATTCAAAACTTGTTTCTTATAGAGATATCCCATTGAATATACTTCCATTTGGATTTATAATCACTTTAATTAGACTTAAAAAAAATTAATTTATTATAAAACCATCGTGGAGTACTCTAGCTAGCCAACACTTCGGAGTAGGTAAAAAGAAATGCTAACTAATGTGAAATCATGAGAAAAAATTTATATCAACTTGTACAGGTAACTCTAGAGGTGACACTAAAGGATATATGGTTTTAAAACCTATTAACATTTTTGTACAACTTTTCTACAACACACTGCTACAACTCACTACTGCAACTCACTATTGCAACTTTTTGTTGCAATATACCTAGCATCAATGTTGCAACACCTCCAAAGTCTATATTTATTTGGATCTATTTTTGTTGGCATTATGATGTAATATGTTGTCCTTGATGGAAACCTACTTGATGATTTGCATTTTGAAGATGTAAAATTGATGTATCTACAGGTCAGTTTAGATGGGATAGAGAAAAGACTTCTAGTCAGTGACAGAGGAATGATAAAGGTAAAGTTTCAAGATGTTTGATGAAGTCAACCCGCGTATACTCGCAGGTTTGATGAAGGCAACCCGAGTATACATCCAGAATTAGTGTATACATAGTTTTGGTCAAGAAAAGTCGCGTATACATACACACATAAAGAAGCAAAGTCGCGTATGTATTTACACACTTATTTTATGATACCATGGGTCCTTACCATGGTATTAGCCCATGGTATTGAGTGCAGTAATGACTATTTGATCTTGTCCAAGAATACCACCGAAACTTGTGTGGTTGTGGCTCATGTTATTAACTAAGGATTAAACTATATAAGGAGGTGAAGATCATAGTGTTAAGGTGTGCATGTGTATGGGTATTGAATGAATACTTCACTCTAAAGTATATTTGTATGGAATATGTTACATTTTGTTGATAGATCTGATGCACCTATGGATACAATGATGGATCAGTATCTCTAGACTTGAAATGACTATGTATTTTCTTAATTTTTTATGATATGTTTAGATCTGTGATGTGGTGAATGTTTGCTGAAGTGAAGGGTATGATCTGAGTAAGTCTGTTGATCTGAAGAGTTACGTAGTCCTGAATATTTACAGATCTATATGCAAGTTCATCTCGGTAAAAGCGCGTATATACACAGGTTCGTTTCAGCAAAAGCGCGTATGGAATCTAGGGTTTTTCTTAAGAATATTGAAGGAAATTCTGATCAGTTTCACTGTGTTTCTGTTGTCTGTTAATGATGTATTCATATAGATTTGGGTTGTTTGAGTATTCCTTATGCTACTAGTTGATTGTGATTAAATATTAGTGATTGGTTGGTTGATTGATGATTCAGTGAATGATTTGATACAGTTATGAGTTTCAGTTTGATGTATGTTATTTAGGCTTAAATGAGTGGAGTGGTTCTAGTATGAAAATATGATGAAAAGAGGCCTACAATTTATGTTGTGTTGAAGCTGTTGGATCTAGTGTGAAAAAATATGAAACTGGTCCGCGATGGTCCTGAGGCTTGGAGCCTTTAGTGAGGGGGTCGTAGCTCCCTTCCAGTGGTTTCTGGTAAACGAGAGAAGGGGGTAGTAGCTCCCTTCCAGGAGTGGTTGCTAAATGAGAGTAGGGGGTAGTAGCTCTCTTCCAGTGCTAGATAGTAAACGATATCAGGGGGTTGGAGCTCCCTTCTAGTAGTAGCTGGAGAACAAGAGAATCTTAGAGCCTTCTGGAGGTGGGTGCCTACATGCTGGTATGAGTCTGTGCCAGTACAATATTGTAAGCAGTTTTTCTTATAATAAATATTTAAGACAGAGATGACAACAACGGTGGTTTCTCCTGAATTGGGTTTCCACCTTAAATGCCGGTGTTCATATGTGTTGCTTATGTGTGATGCTTTATTTTGTTATTACTCCACATATTTACTGCTTACTAAATGAATGATGAATGAATGATGCACTGATATAAGTAAATATTTATCTACAATATAATATCTCTGGACATACACAAGTTTCCTTAAGGATAGCCATGTGTATACGCTAGTTGGATTAATCAAATTTGCATATAGAAATCAGTAAAGAAAAAGTAAATATTATTGTGATTTTTAAATACTGATTCATCCCCACCACCCTACCCCCACCCCACCCCTCCCTCTCAGTATTTTTCCCAACAATTTTACTATTACTATTTATGAAATTTTTCATATGTTTTGGGTGAAGAAATACTGATAACTTTTCTTCTCCCAAGATCCCATGTTTTATTACAGATAAGTGCTAGTTTTTGCACATCCTGAGAGGAACAAGAAGGTCAATCCATACACAAGAAATAATTAAATTTGAAATTTCAAAAAAGGGCATACTCTCTAAACATTCAAATAGGAGGAATTTGAGTCCTTGTAGGAAATATGATTTAAATATAAAAATCCTAGAATCCTGACCCAGAAATATCTCAACTAAAAACAAAGACAATAATACTTTTTCATCAAATATATAAATGGATTAAGAACAAGTGATATGAAATATGTGAAGATGAAAGTAAAGACCAATGATCCAGAAATCAAGTCTCATAATAACATTACTAATTCCATTTCCGTAGATGAAGTTTTTAAATCAAATTCACTATTCATCTTGCTCATTCATAAAAACCATGGCATTCCCATGCATTTCCCTCTTCCTAGTTCAAAATAATTGCATGCTAAGAATTATGAATTTCTTATGTTTATGTGGTTTCCCTTGAAGCTTAATCTTTTTCACTATTATTAAATCACAAATTTAACCTCATCACTTCCTACTTCTTTATTAGACTATCCTTAACCCATGTAATAAAGTGAATTAGCTCACTTACAATGTTGAGTTACCAAGTTATCCTATCTATTTCCTTCATAAATTTCATGGTGAAAGCATGTATTAGGCACCATCAAACATTGGTATATTTGAAAGCTACCTTGTTGGCAAGAATTCTTTGAATAAATAAATAAATAAAATTTATAATTGTGAAAATTGTTTGGGTGCAGTTACATGGATCTCATATGAAGACTAGCTTGCTGGAAAAATACATCCTACAAATAAAAATAAAAGTTTATCTTTAAGTTTCAAATACTTTTTGAATAAGGATTCACATGTTTTGCACAAAAGGTTTTTTCCGATCTCATTTTACAACTGAAATGGTGATCCAAGAACCCAAGATCCACTTTGCTCATTCTCCTAGAATATTTCATCATTGTGGACCATCACAGACTATCATACATCACATATTGTAAATCTTGTGAGACATTGTTCCATACATACTTCTACAATAATTGGTGTTTATACGAGTGCTTTCATAGCTATTGCTATACTTGGTGCAACACCTATTGGTCAATTTTTGCAACACCCATCAGTTAATTGCTACAACATCTACGAGTTAGCTACTACAACACTATCGTTTAGTTGCTAAAACACCTCTTAGATAGGTGCACATATGCTTGTTTTATTTTATTTTATCTAAATTCATTGAATGGTATGGATTTGTATTTGAAAAATCGCTTATACCTCTGTCCAATTTCCTCATCCTTTATTGTTTTTCGGGGTTAGAAAATGCCACTATCATTATCTTCGATAACCTTCCCTCACCAATCTTGTTTAATTCCACTTCCAATATCCATGCATGATAATAATTACAAGCTACCTTATAAAACCTTTTTGTTGTCACACAAGAGCTAGTGGTAAGAAAAATATAAAACAATGTTGATGTCACACAAGAACCAATAAAGAGAGAAAAAAATGTTATTTGTCCATAGGAACCAACAAAAGAAAAATAAGTAGTTGAAAGGAATAGTCAACATTTGTTAATGGCATATCTTTCTTACTTGATCCATGAGAATCTTCAAATCCACATTTTTAAGTAGCATATCCAACAACTCATAGCTCATTTTTATCCTAGGGGAAAGGATAAAATTGTAATCTAGAGAGGAAAAATATAAACCATAAGAACCTACAACAAAACAAGCTACTATAGAAGTCATTCCTATAGAAAAATATTTTCATTCTTGAGTTTTAATATGTACAACAATAAATATCAATTTTTTTAGTGTGTAAACATTAACAAGGAAGTATGAGAGCAATAATAAAATAAAGAAACCCTATTACTACTACACAAGAACTAGTACTAGAAATTCATATTGTTGCTACACAAGAATTGATAGTAAGAAATGAAAAATCACCATGTCATAACACTTAAACTATGATGATGTTGTTTCTACTATTGTTATAACACTACTGATGCTACTCCAATTTTTATGTGCAGAGAAGGACTTACCTATGTATTGAAATATCTGCATCCGATAGTAATGAGTTTTTTGAAAAGAATCAGTGAAATGGGACAAATATGCTTGCAAAAATTAGTTTGTAGAAAAAGGATAAAAGAGGCTTGTTTCTACTCCTACAACACTCTTGCCACAACTCCAATTTTTTTGCAAGCTCATTAAACTTTTTTAGGATGATAAATCTGAAGTTGGAAGGATGCATTATGATAATTCAAATCGAACATTTGAGGCAAATGAAAAAATTTAAAAATAAAGATATGCATGTAGTGGAAGAAAAGAAGTGTCTCTACAATATGGACAATATAGAGGTATTAGGTTAGATGAGGACATGCAACATTTTCTACTGGGGATTATGAATAGGCTTGGAATTGGAATAATTTTACATCATTTTACCAGATTATTTATTCCCTTTCACTTATGAACTTGGATTAGTCCATTCTAATGCTTACACGAGGGATTTTGATATAAAGTGTTTTCCATTGCATTTCCTTAGTATTTTATGTGAATTTATGATTAAACATTGGAAAAATATTATATTTGTATCCCTTTTTGAGTTAATGTGAAAGGAAAAAGCACTAGAAAGGTTGTTGTATAGGTTGTAATGTTTCCACAGGGTGTATCTTGGTCATAGTTGTTGTTACTCAATTACTACAACTCATTGTTGCAACTTTGGCATTAAAACTCATTGTTGCAACTCTAGTGTTGCAACTCACTACTACAAATTTGGTGACATAACTCATTGTTACAACTTTGATGCTCCAACCCCTTATTACAACTTTGGTTCCCTAACTCACTAGACCTTATTGCAACTCTGGTGTCGCAACTCATTGCTACAACTCTAGTGCAGCAACATATTACTAAACTATAGTGCCATAACTCTCTACTGCAAATTTGGTGTTTCCACCCCCAACTATGAATCTGGTGCTGCAACTCTCGAAACCACAAGTCAACACTAGAAACATCAGCCATATTATTACATATTTTTCAATACTCGACACAAACATCATGAATATATTAACAATAATGTTTTTTTTTTCATTCAAAAAATATTCTATTTTCTTCTCAAAATTTTACATCTGATTTTCCATGTCTTCTATGCTCTCCAGGCCTCACTTCGACTAGATTTATTGGTTAGGAGAATGATGTATAACAAAAAAAATAGAATTTCATACATTATACTTGAAACACTTGCCATAAACATGATACACCAAAAAACATAGAGAATAAAAATAAAACCTACAAACATAAAAATTTTCTTGGGGGCATTGGGCCTTTCCCAGCCTCTGGTGGGCCTAGGGGTCTAATTCTGTCATGAGCATGGTGCTCAAGGTGATAAATCCTAACATCAAATTGGTCCAACTGATCCACCTTTCATTGTTGGCTACACCTAATGGATTCCATCTTATCCATCATCACCCATTGATTTTGTTGGATATCATTCAGGAAGGCAATCAAATCATTCTTGTCATCATGCCTCTATTGTCTCATCTCACCTAGTTCTTCCATAATATTTTGAAGATTCCTAGCTATGGATTCAAGCGTGGGTAGAGAAACTGTTGGCACGGGTGCTGGGCCGAATTCCTGGGCCACTTCTCCATCGGATGCATCCTCAGGCCCACCCCTATCGAGATCTCCCACAACTCTACTATCTCAGGCATATAGATCACCTCTAGGGGCTCCACCTCGCATAGCCTGACCCCTTTAGCAAATCATGCTAAGATAGATAAGGAAAAAAATAGGCACCCACTAGGTCCTGCTCCTACTTCTACACCCCTCCACTACTCATGATGTTTCAAACCACTAAGCCCCGACCTTTGTGTAGGGAAACTCCACCCAAGGAATTGAAATGAGAAAATTGATTCACCCTTGCAACACTAGAATCAGACTCCCTCCACTGATAACTCTTCCTGAAGCCGCCAAGACCTCCAATCCCAAGGTGCCTCCCTGTGTCAGGCTCCTCATCCCTAAAAAAAACACCGAGCACCAAAGCCCCACTTGGCTAAGGCTCCCCAAAATTAACCAAGGACAAGCACCTAAACTAGACAATATAACCAAAGTAAAGAAACAAAATAGAAAAATAATTGACAACCACTCCAAGCCATTGGATGGAAATTTGGGTGATTGGGATTACCAATTCACCCAAGGAGCCACTTTAGGTGGCGATACCTCTAGTCCTCAAGTTGCCGTCTAATAATTGAAAACTTTGTTTTAAATTTAGAAAATTAAAATATTGGTTGTCCTTGTCCTCATCGGGGTCCCAAATCTAGTAAATCCCACCTTCTGTCGCAACTACACTTTCCACTTTGCAGCTGAATCTTATTGCGCTACGACACAACAACAAAGAAGAGGGCCTGCACATTTGACTAGCCTTTGCAAACTTCTCAGCCTCTCCACCACCCTCCTGTGCTCCCATAGCCATAACAAGGTATTGGCTCAAATTTTCTCCATCCAGACTTAAAACGGATTGGCAAGTGCTAAACATTCGAGATGTCCTGCATGCCCCACACCAACTGCTTTCAAACCACACACTCATCTGATAGATCCTTTCCTGGAGTGTTAACACCACAACCACCATAATTAAAATGCCTCAGGACTGTCACCCCCATTGAGGTACATGAAAAATAATATTAATCCAAAATATCAAAATATTTGCAAATACAAGACAAAATATTAGTTTGAGTAGTCAACCAAGAATCTTGGAATTCTTAGGCAAAATATTTTGGAGTTATTTTTTAATTGCTAATTCTTAGCATAATATATTACATGTATTCAATACTTTATAATTGTTAACAAAGATTGTGAAAATCATTCATTACTTAGGAAATTATTACAATCACTGTGGATTTATTAAATCCATAAGTAGGTTTATCAAATATTTGTTATTTCAAGTTTCATTAAGTTTATGTATAAAAGAGAAAGCTCTCTCCATCGGTTAAGGAAGACTCTTAGAGCAATGTACGAATGATAATGGAATAATTTAGGATTACTAAGATTTTATTTTAATTGTATTTTATAAATTCCATGGAATGTGATTTAATCAATTAATTAAGTTTATTTCTATCTGCATGTTTATGGAATATTAATTTCTTTAATTAGTTTAGTTAATTTAATTACTCTATCTTGTCAATGTAACAAGTGTTGATAAATATTAGCACTATGTTCTATAGATCCAATGCACATTCCAATACAATATAATGTTGTGTAATATAAGAAATTATTTTTTTTTAGTTGTGTAATTTAAATCTTCAACTATTTATTCATTTGGATTTTTCGATTGTGTGTTTTTATATATTTATACAACTAATTATTTGTGCATGGTTGTATAGATTTGTTTATAAAAAAATTATGCAATTGAGTATTCATGTATATTTATAATTTGACATAC
Source organism: Pinus albicaulis (assembly GCA_034641835.2). Lineage (NCBI taxonomy): Eukaryota > Viridiplantae > Streptophyta > Pinopsida > Pinales > Pinaceae > Pinus > Pinus albicaulis. Next base: position 1,324,280,058 of record CM076572.1, read on the forward strand.
ATGGATTTCATATTGGTTTGCATTCATTTATGTTGCTGAATAAATGTGCTCAATGAAATGATTACATTTGCTAGTTTAAGTAAAAATAAGGATAATCTTGGCAATGATTAGTATTTTCATTTATTTATGCCCATGTGATTTGTTTCTTGCATGGGTGCCTTTTTCTACCTATGAAGGGGGTTATAACATTAAGCTTCCTACGTCCATTGGGTAGAAGTGTGAAATTTCCTTTCTTGCAAAAGTAGAAATTATTTCTACCTATGCTGAGAGTTACAACATTAAGCTTCCTAATCTCACTAGGTAGAAGTGTGCTATTCTAATTTCACAAGTGTGATATATATAATTTATTGCAATCACGTTTATTATCGTGAAAGTGTGTTTAATTTCCTATAAATAGCTTTAGTAACTTTACTTCTAAATTTGTAGAACCTTGCCAAGCTTGTGGACTACCTGTACTCCATCTAAAAAAGTAATAATTGATACCACTACCATAAAAAAAACTAGTGGAAGTAGAGAGTGTATGTTACATATACAATGCATGGTAACTTGCAAGTTCCATACGAAATCTGAGTTGAAAATTAAATGATAGTCTTTTGGTTGTCTTTCTAAGAAATTAGAAAGGTAATTTAAAGGCCCCTCACATACAACTACAATAATAACTTTTTCCCACAAAACTCTTGTTCTCTCCAAGAAGCAACAATGTCACATTGAAAATGATGAATAATTGAATGAATCCCCAAAATACCAAAAACCTATGGCTAAACATTCACTTTTTCATGTGGCATCACCCAAGATACTCACATAACCATTTTTTCCTTTAATTTACCAAAAAATGGTATCATAAAAAAACAAACCAAAAGTTTTATCCTCTTTAGCTATCCACTCTCATGGGATCATATCCCCATATATTCTTATCCTTGTCCATTGTAATATCCCAAATATGAATTTTATGGAAAATTGCTACAGAAAATTATGTTGTCAATTCGATAAACAATTTGCACAAATTGAACCATAAAATTAACAACAAAAAATGGACATATAATCTGCAACCGAAGGATAAAAAATATAAGCATGTAGATAATCTCAAGCTTATTTGATTAATATGGAAATATGTTAGCACAAGGAACATGACTATGGCTGAGGTAATGTCCCCAAATAGATATGCAATAATGTCGCTTTGACTACTATAATGATTGATCTAATGAAAGCACCTATGGGTTCTAAATGAATTCACCAAGGGAATAGATAGGTTCTCACCCACTCTCACTAAATCACATGAAGGATTTTTTCATGGGGCTACAAAATTAGAGAACTAGGTACTCCAAACCACACCAAATACAAATACTTAACTTTGAGATATCCCCAAATGATCTCCTCCTCCTCCTTTTAAAGGCCTGATAGATAGATCTCCAACACTAGAAATATTTTATTTTATTATTATTCTAGAAGCCCCTAATTGAATTCGTATTAAGTGACTTTTAATTTATTTATGTCACTTTTGGCCTTTTTCCCTTTTTAATTATGTGACTAATTAAATTCACTTTTAATTTAGGAAAATAGTAAATCACCCACCATATTTTCTCTAGCCACTATAAGTCATTTCTCAACATCCCATCCTAAAGATATTCTCATTCTGGTTCCAACGAGCTATTACACTAAGGGGTTATATCAATTATTCCTCTATGAATCCCACCTTAAGTGTAATTAATTAAGTTGTGCTCAATAATAACCCCATTTTACAAAAATTATTAGAAAGAAATGGAACGAAAAACAAGTTGTGCAGAACTGCTTATATGATGTATATGGCAAGCGAACGTCATCAGATCCCATAAAAACTCTTCAACACCCCTCCAAGACCCCTGATCATCCAATCTTTCTCCTATAACCCAACCATCACATACCATGAAAATACATCCTGGTTGTACTATAGAGGAAATTGAAAATGGATACATTAGAACTCCTCATGCCCCAAGATTGATTTCCTTCAAGAAATATGAATATGTCCACTGCAGAGGCATCTACACGCTGATACCAATATCCCATCCAAACCATTAGGTCACACCATGCCTCTATGCTAGACAAAAATGAATAGATCACCTGATACCTAGATCCTAAACAAACCACTAACTCAACCCACCACTAATGACCTGGATCCTAAAGGCACCATGTCAAATCATCATCACCCATACCCCATCGCTCTAGCTATGCTTTGTGTCCAATTGTAGATTTTGGTCCTCCAATATAATACCAACCCATCACTTCTCTCCAATCCAAGTGTTATGCAGAATTTATGATTGCGGACAAAGGTGAATTCCCTAGACCTAGTGGATTGGTATAGAACAAGAAAAGAAAAAAATAATAGAGTTTTCCTTAGAGAATTTACAGAATGGGAAAGAGGTCTGCCTTGAATCTGTAGCAAGATTTCCTTTCCACCTTGCTTGTAAGCTCCAATTGTAGCCCCAAGTACTATAATTAGAACTTTCACACACTACTAAAACACACAAAGGATCCATAAAAACCAAGTAGCATAATATAACATATGTATTCAATGAATCAACAAGGCATTGAAATATACGAGTGAAAACATAACATGAAAAATATAGGAAAATAATATATTATTTGTATTAATAGAAATAGGAGAGAGTTTACAACCAAAAATAGTAGTTGATATTGTAGATTCCTCCCCAAGTTGACTTGAAATCCTTACTTTTCACAAATCACACATCAATATCAACCCCTAATGCATGAATATGATGACTCCTTTAGGTTCAAGGCAACATCACAAGGGTACAATCAATCTGCAAAGTCCAACCTTGATGCTATGGATGAAAGTAAATTTATAGGAAATGGATGGTCGTTTAGGATTTACCATTATGGGCTTGAGATCCACATATGATGGGAGGATGAGCTCAAGGGATAAGGGGTGAAGTATCCAATATTGGATTAGATAGGATTTGATCTTCTTATCCATGGTAAATAGTTAAAACAACCCTCAGAAGCTTATGGAAGAGGAAGCTTCATAATTCTTGTTGACACCTAATCCTATGGGTTGGGTGTGGATATGTAATATTGTATAATAAATAATATTAGGAAATAAGGAAGGCCAAGAGTCATTGGGAGATGAATCCAAATAGCCTCACCTCCATGTATAAATACATGCACATTCTTCATTTAATAAACATTCTTATTTGCGGAGTTACCTCTTGGTTTGACATGGTATCAGAGCCAGTCCCACTATTGGCATTTTTTCCTATGGTGTAACTCCCTCATTCCTTTGCTCCATCATTTTTTTCTATCTCTGCAAATTCTACAGTCTCTGATTTCTGCAGGTTCAGCCCCTACAATATCTGATTATTTTGCAGCTCCTACAATTTCTGCAGTTCCTGCAACTCAACACCTGCAACTCTGCCATTCTAGATTTTTTTAAAACGGCCTCTCAGCCTCTCCATATATCACCACACACAGCCCCACTCCCCAACGCATCCTACCCCTGCCCCTCACTTTTCCCTCATGCGCTGTCTGCCCACACCTCTCACACAATCCCTACGCTTACCTGTCTAAACTAGGCTACCCCCACTTTACAGCAGTCTCCGCCCCCTAAACTACCCTCCCCCTCACACACCCTCAGCTCTTCTCCCACGCGGGCTTCAGCCCTCCATACACTCGCTCTTGTGGTTACAACCCCGCATACGCTCGCCCCTGTGGCCTTTCGGCCCTCCCCATGCCTACTCGACTCCTTACTTCTTGTCTATCCCATTTAATATCACCGCCTTCATACACACATACCCCACCTCCCTGTCGGCTCTCCCCATCCGTGTTGACTGTCGCTACCCCCGCGGCTTGTCCCACGGACCCTCCTCGCCCTCCATTCATATAAATAGTACAACTCTTTGTCATATAAATAATAAAGCACTCTCTCATATGATACCCCATATCTAATACACTGTCTGATTTATTAAATACTACTCCCGCCCTTCCATAAGTTCTACCCATCGATTATTCAATACTGCCCTCTCTGCATTATTCAATATCGCCCCTCCTCTGTCATATTTAATACCGCCCCCTCTCATTTTTTAATACCATTTTTACCACTGACCCCTCCACTATTTAATACCGCTTCCCCACATTCATAATACCGCCCCCCCTCCACACTTTTAATACAGATACCCATATAAATTTTATTTCTTCAAACAAATATATATATATATATATATATATATATATTTTGGTGCATAATTTAGTATTTTTAGCAAAGTGTTTTTGTCCCCTTCAATTGAGTATATTTCCAGAATTGAATATTTTCTAGCAAAATTTTTTCCTCCTCAAAAGAATTTTTTCCAGCAAAGTAATTACTTTTTCCCTTCAGAAGGATGCATTCTCTCATATCTATTGTTGGGGTGGTTCTCTTCAGCAAAGAGAACTATCTTGAATGGTCCCGGAAAATCAAGCACACTCTCATTTTTAATGAGTTGTGGAAAGGAGTCTGTGAAGGACAAGAAGGAAATCCACCAACAAAGCTCACTTCAGACAAGGAGCTCGCCATTTGGGAAAACAAGAACTGCAAGGCCTATGCCTTGATTGCAGCTTCTGTAAATGAAGAGGTGAGTCGCCATATTTCATCATTCTCAAATGCCTATGAAGCCTTGGGCAAGCTAAAAGAACTCTATGACTCACATTCAAAACTAGAGATTGTTCAATTGATGATTAAGCTGTTCAGTCTTGAAATGAAGAATGATGATCCCCTTGCTTTAGCTTCAGAAGTTAGATTCTATCATGCATGATATTGATAGCACTGGTGTAAAAATTTACATACCTTTCATAGCATATGTTAAGGCATTATATCCGACTTACACACATTATCTTGAGTCTTTGCAAGCAAATGGAAACCTTGAGCATATCACCTTTGATACCCTTGAGAAAAAGTTTTCAGAAAGAGAGAAAGCTTTCAGAAAGATGACAGTCCCTTTGTTTTCTGAAGAGGCTGCATACTTGGCACAAAGAGAATAGAGTCATGCTCCAGATTCATCCAGAGGAAGAGGTGGCAGAAGAGGAAGAGGAAGAAGAAACTTCACAGAAAGGGGGGGCAGACAATCTGACAAATCCAATCTTCATTGCACACATTGCAATAAATATGGACACGATGCATCCAAATGCAGGACACCTTGGGATAAAATTGAGCAGCAAAGAAATCAAGACAAAGGTAAAACTAATGAAAAATACAAAGATAAAGCACCTGAATCCGCTCATTATGTTCTAGCACATTGTAACAATGGAGTAACTGAAGATTTGTTTGATGTTTCATTTACTTCATGGAGAGATGATTGGTTGCTAGATTCAGGAGCAACATGTCACATGACATTTAGAAATTATTTTTTTGAAGAATTTACTGACAAAGTTGATGGAGCAATATATTTCACAGATAAATCCAAACTCAAGCCATCAGGGCTTGGCACAGTCAAGCTTAATTTGCCTGGTCTTCCAGATCATATTCTACATGAGGTTCTATACCTCCTTGAGTTGAGGAGAAACTTGTTGTCCCTGGTCCAAATCCGCCAGCAAGGACACTCCATTCACTTGTTTGATGGCAAAGCAGAGGTCAAAAAAGCATCAGATCACTCACTTGTCATGGAGGGAATAGAAGAAGGGAGACTCTTGAAGCTGAAAGGTTCATCTGCTCATGCTCAAAACTTTGCATTCAGTTCACATTATGATGAAGGTACATTCCCATCAAGTATTTTATGGCATGCTAGATTTGGACACTTAAACTATGAAAGCCTTCGTTTGTTGAAGAAAAACGGTGTTAATGGACTGCCTACAATTCCTAGAAAACCTGAGGAATGTGATGCTTGTATTCTAGGAAAGCATAGAAAACAACCATTTCATGATTCACACTCCAGAGCACATAGAAAACTTGAGCTTGTTCATTCAAATTTATGTGGCCCTATGCCTGTTGCTTCTGCAAATGGAAATAAATACATGATGACATTTATTGATGACTACACTAGAATGTGTTGGATTTACTTATTGAAGAACAAGTCTGATGCTTTTCAAACATTCAATAATTTTCATGCATGGATTGAAAATGATGCACAAACTCATATTGGCTCTCTACGTACTGATAATGGAAAATAATACACTTCAAACGAATTTGAAAATTATCTTCGTCAACATGGAATCAAACATCAAACAACTGTGCCATATAATCCCCAACATAATGGTGTAGCTGAAAGAATGAACATAACTATTTTAAATATGGTTCGCTCCATGTTATTTTTCAAGAATGTAAAATTGATGTTTTGGGCTGATGCAGTTCTATGTGCTGTTTACATAAAGAATAGGTGTCCTTCAAGTTCAATTAGAAACAAAACTCCTTTTGAAATGTGGCATGGCCACATTCCTTCAATAAAGCATTTCAGGGTCTTTGGGTCCACCTGTTATGCCTTGATACCCAAGGGTCAAAGGAAAAAACTTGGTGCTAGAAGTAGAAAATGTATCTTCTTGGGGCATTCCAATAGCTCCAAAGGATATTGTCTCTATGATGAAGCAAATAAGAAGTTTGTAATAGCAAGAGATGTCATATTCCTTGAATCTTCCAAGAGTGACAAGGTTTTTGAGTGGCAAATTGATCGCTTGGATAGATTCACACATGCAAAGTCTTTCCAAGAATTTGATAATCAGATTCCACATCTTGAAGGGGGGATTCCGATATTGAATCAAACTGTGGAATCATGTCCTGAAGCACTCTCTCCCCCACATGAAGAAACAACCACGGATGATACATTGAATGATGTGATTGACAGAATTGGAAGATTGAATCTTGATTCAATCCCAACTCTGTCAAATGAGCAGCCTGGGCCATCTCAGAAAGGTCCTCCCAAATGGATGACAAAGACATTGGAGAATATTCATCCTGATGAGGTTGGAAAAACAGGAACAAGAAGTTCCACTAAACAAATTGAAGGTGATGTAGATAATTCTAATTCTCCTGTTGATATGGATATTGCTTATAACTGTGAATTGAGTTTGTCTACAGATCATGAACCAACTTCCTTCAAAGAAGCCACTTCTCATGATGAATGGAAAGAAGCGATGAAAAAGGAGTATGATGCCTTGATAAAGAATAGCACTTGGAAGCTGGTTGATCCACCTTTGGGAAAAAAACCAATTGGCTGTAAGTGGGTCTACAAGAACAAGTATAAAGCAGACGACTCACTTGACAAGCACAAGGCCAGGCTTGTGGCAAAAGGTTTTGAACAAAAAGAAGGAATCGATTATGAAGAAACTTTTGCTCCCACAGCAAAATGGACCACCATCCGGACTCTCTTTTCCCTAGTAGCTCATAATGGATGGAAAGTCCATTAGATGGATGTAAAAACCACCTTTTTGAATGGAGATCTAAAAGAGAAAGTTTATATGTCCCAGCCAAAAGGATTTGTTGTAAAGGGTCAAGAACACAAAGTTTGCAAGCTTATAAAATCCTTGTATGGCCTCAAGCAAGCACCACGAGCCTAGTATGAGAAATTAACCGAGCATCTTCTAAAACTTGACTTCAAACATCTTGATCTTGATGATGCAACTTTGTTTGTTAAGAAAGTTGGAAAAATAGTTGTATATCTTGTGGTGTATGTAGATTATCTTTTGATAACAGGGAACAATGAGAGCTATATTGCAATAATGAAGAAAGAATTGAAGAAAGGTTTTGAAATGACTGATTTGGGTCATGTTCATTACTATCTGGGTATTGAAGTAATTCAACATCCTAAATTTATATTTCTTTCTCAAAAGAAGTACATTAGATATCTCTTGAACAAGTTTGGCATGGATGAATGCAATCCCTTAACCACTCCAATGGAACAAAACTTGAAGCTCAAATCTATTGAAGGGAAGGAATTCGAGGATGCAACTAAGTATAGACAGCTTATAGGAAGTCTTATCTACCTGACCACCACCAGACCTGACATATCATTTGCTGTTGGAATCCTCTCAAGGTTCATGCATAAACCTTGTGAAAGACATTGGTCTACTGCAAAAAGAGTGTTAAGTTACTTGAAGGGGACTCAAGACTTTGGACTCAAATATACACAGGTAGGCGATTTCAGCTTGATCGGATACTCTGATTCAGACTTTGATGGCGACAAAGAAACAAGGGTGTCTACTATAGGTTACACCATGAGTCTTGGATCAAGAGCTGTCTCATGGAGATCACGCAAACAGTCAGTTCCAGCAGATTCCACGACCGAGGAAGAATATGTGGCAGCAGCTGAAGCAACAAAGGAAATTGTGTGGCTCCGGAAAATCCTAGAAGATTTGCAGATGAAACAAATGTATTCCACACCACTCATGATTGACAACACTTCTACAATAAAGTTGGCCAAGAACCCAAAGTTCCATGATCGAACAAATCACATCAATACAAAATATCATCTAATTCGACATCATGTTCAGGCCAAAACCATCCATCTACATCATTGTTCCACAAATGAGCAAACTGCTGATATCTTCACCAAAGAACTTGGCGGAGAAAAGTTTGAAAAGTTCAGATCGATGCTTGGGCTCACCAACATCCCTTCGGATTAAAGGGGGGAATGTTGACACCTAATCCTATGGGTTGGGTGTGGATATGTAATATTGTATAATAAATAATATTAGGAAATAAGGAATGCCAAGAGTCATTGGGAGATGAATCCCAATAGCCTCACCTCCATGTATAAATACATGCACATTCTTCATCTAATAAACATTCTGATTTGCGGAGTTACCTCCTGGTTTGACAATTCTTTTTAATTTTCCCGAATTTATAGAACTAGCACACCTAGAAAAGGGAGCAACAAGTGCTAACTAGCACTGGTGCAGAAGGGAGCGACCAATGCTAAAATTAGGTGGCTAAAGGGGCAGGGTGTGATGGGGATAAAAACATTTATTTTGATAAATTAATCCTAGAAATTTAGAATTTTTGGAATGGTCATACTTAGGGCTTTGTGAAGGGATGATGAAAACATGTTCACAAATGTTTATTGATCCAAATTGTAGGCCTATTGACTAGGTGTGACAAAATTGCCTATAAAAAATTTATCCTTAATATACAAAGTCTGAAACAACAAGTACTGATTGAAGTGTTTTACCTTGTGACAAATCCATATCAAGAACAACTAGTCAAGTGTAGGTTTTAACCATGTACAAAAATTATCTAAAAACAAATTCTAAAAAATAGAAAATAAACAATAGCGAGAGAATCAAACATAAAACATAAAACATATATACACAAATATTTTCCCATGGATCCCAAATTGGGACTACTAGCTTGATTTTTCATTATATTCCTTTTAGTCTTACAACACATATATATACAAGCTGAAGCATTGATAAACTCAAATCCATTAACCTTGGATTAGAACATAATCGTAGTTCCCTTGACCGGATCTACAAAATACCATGAGCAAAAAACCATCATGCCTAAAACCATGTGCAAACTCGTGCAAAAAACCATAGGCGGGTCCACCCACCTAATAAAGGGTCCAAATTTGTTTTCGGGATGTTGCAATGGACCCCATGAAGGGGGCATGTTTCCCCCCTGCAAACCCCCCGATAGGGGGGGGGGGGGGTACTGTGACCCCTCTGTTTTGCCCGACACAAGCGTAGGGGGGCTTCCAACCCCCTCTTGCCCCTCGCTTCGCACCTGCTTTTAATCGTGGAAAGAATATAACACACATCCAAAATCAAGATCATCATATGTTACAATAAATTTTCATCATGATATATTTACTGAGGGAAGAATACCCATGCTCAACACATAAGCTAACATTACATGTACAATGATCAAGAATTCACATCCACTAATTAGAGAGAGTGGACCCATGTTTGGATGACTGTTTGTATGATCATATCCATCATACTATGTAATCGTGTATTAGTCATGAAATCACAACCTTGATGGATGAAACTTGATTCAGGGTCTTCTATATCATTCAATCTATCGCTTGATGTACAAGCCTAACCATGTGAATAAATAAGCAGAAGTCAAACATGGTATACACCATATGATTAACAACTAATGATGTAAGATGCAATAGACACGAGAGAAACCACCGATGACGTTAATGGTTCTCAAGGTACCATAGTACAATACGTATGGTGTGAATGAATGAGTTGAAGTCGAGCACCACACAAAATATTTCAGTCAAAGGGCAATGATGAAAACTAGTCGAAGAGAGCGATGAAACTTTCCATTGATGTATGCAATCTCCAAGGTACCAAAGGGAGTTTCTAAGTCAACTTTCTGGATAATGAGCTGATTTCGACAAGAAGTGACATGTCGCAGGAGGGCCTTAATGTATGCCCAATCAATGACACAAAATGGGTATCGAGATTTGAGAAAGAATGATGTTGATGTGGAATGGGTTCAAGAACAAAAAACATGAATGAAGGCTTGAGAGTAGTGTAGCAGGTATCAATTGAAGGAATTCTCTTGAGAATATCAGTGACACTGAAAGGATTAGCATTGACCTCCTCCCCCTCTTCACCACACCCTCCTTCAAGGCCGACCTCAGATCTATCTCCGCACAACTCTGTTGACAGAGATATTGACTTCCTTATGGTCAACCTGGCTATGGATCTCGTGGTCTTATCTATTCACATAGGTTCACCACACATATCCTCTCTTTCTATCAGTACCAAATCTGCTCACAATATCACTGCTCACAGGAAGGGTGGGAGGGGATACGAGAATATTAAAATGGGTTCGTTAGCTACATCGGTCCATTTCTAGGACTCTGATGGACTTTGTGGCATTCCCATTGCTATTGCATACTCTCGGCCCTTTGGAGCTAACACACCTAATATGATGATTTTAGGATGAATTGTCTCTCTATGAATATGTGTGGCTTGGGGGACCTTTCAAAACTCTTATCCCTCAAACAAATTTTTGGCTCTATTCACCCTTTTTTTATTTTGCTTTAAGAAACTATGGTTTTCTCTTACAGGGTTTTCTCATATTTTCATAACATTTTTCCAATTTGGTACATGGTGGAAGTCAACTCAAGTGGACTATCGAGAGGCATCACCACCCTTTGGGATCCCAGATGGGCCACTCTGTATGCATATAAACAAAAATTCAGTATATTATTGACTGGTTATATTCGGGGGTATCCTAGTCGACTACATGTTGTGAATATATATTCTCCATACAAAGATAGAAATACCTTTTGGAAGTGCATGTAATATTGTGATCTTCTCAAGGTTGGATCCTTGATTATGGCTGGAGATTTCAATGCCACATTGACCAGGGAGGAATGTTGGGGGTTCAGATGCAGAAGGGATCCACTGGCTGACCATCTATACCATATGTTTGACTCAAGTCACTTATAGGATGTTTGGCAAAAACCTTTGTCTCCTACTTAGCATAATGGCAGTGCGGGAGATGATCACATAGGAAAAATAATGGACCATTTCTTGGTCCACGAAAACCTTTTGGAGCGCTTGGGGTTTATGAGACCGTGGGGGATGAAATCCTATATATCTAATCATTTTCCTATTGTACTCCTATGGCACTCAAAAGACCCTCACTTGGGTATTCCTTTCAAATTTAATAGGACCTGGCTGGAAGATGAGGGTTTCAACGAATTGGTCAACAATTTATGGAAGGCACAAGTTCGGGTGGATGGTCGCTCCTAGATGGAACATCTCACAGACATACTTCAATCACTTAAAATTTGGGTCAGGATTTGGGAAAGGGAGAAAAAGAAGGCTATGACCCATGAACTAAAGTATATCATTAGGAAATTGATAATCTCAGCCATTTTATAGATCAGGATGCCCCATCAGAACATATTTGGTACAGACTCAAAACACTGGAGTAAATAAATATACATATACTATAGATACAATAATAGACCTGTAGATTTGAAGAGAAGAGCACTTTGGTTATGTGAAGGTGATAAAAACACTAAATATTTTCACAAATATGCAAATATTATAAAGAATGGGAACACTATCTGGAAGATTCACGGTAGAAATGGGGATATGGTTTAATCCACTGAGGATATATAAAGGGAAGTTGTTCACTATTTAGAGACCTTCCTCCAGGATCGTCTAGGTGCCAACATAAAAGATCAGATAAGGGGAACGACGAACTATCCCCTCATGTTCAATGAGGAGATGAATGAGGCAATTTTCCGGTCAGTTACATTTGAGGAAGCCTACTAGATGTCAAAGTCCTTTACTAAAGATAAAAGTACAGGCCCAGATGGCTGAATGGTGGAGTTTTTTCTACATTTCTTTGACTTGTTGGGAGTGGACCTTTTCAATTTGGTGGAGGAATCATGGTCTTTGGGACATTTTTCTAGATCTATCAACTCATCATTTATCACTTTGATTCCAAAATCATCTTTCACTTCCACCTTTCTTGATTTCTGGGCCATTTCACTCTATAATATCACTTCTAAGCTCATAGCAAAATTATTGCAGAGCGAGTAAAAGGTACTCTCTCGCTTTACATCTCCCAGGAACAATTGGGCTTCCTTCACAATAGGATAATCCACGATGTTGTGGCCACCGCTTAGGAAATTATTCATACTATCCATACAAAGAAAATTCAAGCGTTACTAATGAAGGTGGATCTAAGGAAGGATTATGATTGTGTCAACTAGGCTTTCTTGCGACTCATCCTGACGAAGATCAACCTATCTATTCAAATTATTGAGTGGAGTATATCTTGTGTCACTAATGTTCATTTTTCTATTTTGGTCAGTGGTTACCCATAAAATTTCTTCAGAGTCGAGCAGGGTTTGCAGTAGGGACGCTCACTTTATCTCTTGTTATTTATTTTAGTGATGAATTTCCTCAGTCACAAGATCAAATCGGCATGTATAGGGGTCACTTCAATGGCATTAGGCTGAGAACAAGTACTGAGATCTCGCATAATTTCTTTGTGGATGATATCTTGTCCTTTGGTATGGTGTTTATGTCTAAATGGAGGGTCTTCTATGACATACTATATCAATTTGGAGCGGCCTTAGATATGTTGGCAAATGAAGGTAAGTATTACATTCTACACTCATCGGGCGATCCTAGGGAGATCAATGATATTGTCTATTTGTTTAATTTACAATCCAGGCCTTTAAGTCATAGTCTCACTTACCTTGGCTTTAGACTCAAGCCAAATAAGTATAGGTGTGAAGATTGGATTTGGCTAATTGATAAATTTAGACGCAAACTAAAAGGATGGGAACACCGATGGCTAACCCTTGGTGGTAGATATATTCTGGCAGAAGTTGTTCTACAACAACTGGCAGTGTACTGGGTGCATCTATACATCCTCCCTTTTCCCATCATAAATAAAATCAAGAGCATCATGGAACATTTTATTTGGGAAGATCTGGACGCAATTCAAAAATTTCATCTCATAAAATGGGATAATATCACTATTCCAAAGGAGCAAGGAGGATGGGGAACTTTAGATGTTAAAGCCTTTGGTTGGGCCCTCATTATCAAATCCTTATGGTGAGGAATTTTTAAGGAAGGGATATGGAGGGGTATCATTTCCTCAAAATTCATGCGTAATAAAAGGGTTGAGGATTGGATTAGGTCGGGTGATCTCGACATCAAATGTGGATCTTACATTTGGAGATGCTTCCAAAAATGTAAGCATCTTTTTTTGTAGAGAATTAGTTTCCCTTTTTGCAGGGGCAATCAATCATCATTAGTATTGATAGCATTCAGGGCATGGGAGTTGAACTTTCTTTAAATGAAGGGCTTATGTGATGTTAACACTCTTGTGTTATTTTTCTTTTAGAAGAAGCCATTTCTAGTTGGTATGGGAGTTTTTGTGTGTGGAACTGGCAGGGGAGATGGGTTTAAAGGCGCAAATGTTTTGGAATTGGAGGCCTAAATTCATATCCTTAGAAACGCGGGCCTTTGTAGATCTGAGGAGGGGCGCCATATTACTTGGGTCGATAAAATGCAGTCTAACATGGTGGAGGTGGCAGACACTTACATGTATCTTATTCAAACTTTACTAGCTCTTAATAATTCTTTCTGGTTCGATAAGGTCTAGAAACTTGATGTTCATATAAAGATTATTCTTTATGTTTGGTTGGTCTGGTGGAACAAAACCCTTAGTTGGGAGAATATTTGTAAGAGGGGTTTTAATGGGCCTGGGAGATACCCAATGTGCAGGGTTTCTGTTGAAACTAATGTCCATATTTTTTTGGAAATCCCAATTGATATCATGGTCTGGGATGGTATCTTCTCTTCTTTTAATTTGTCTTGTAGGAGATTTATGCACATAGAAGAATGTACTCAATGGTGGTTGGCACGAGGTGGAGAATTTTAGGCTACTCTACTTTACATATATTAGGAAATTTGGTGTGCCAGAAATGGACACATTTTTTAGGGACTTCAGATTTCTACTCATCGAATCATCCATAAAATTATGTTATGGTTGGAGAATATAAAGACTCCCTCTCGACCTATCCTGGACCGTTCATACAGATTTCTTCCTCACCCCTTACGCTAGCTGGTCAGGTACTTCGACGATGCTACTCAGAGAAACCTTTGTGGCTACAATGTATGGCTTTGTGTGGATCAAAATTGTCATTATAAGATACATTGGAATGGTGGCCCTAGCACAAACACGAGGGCATAAGTCCTGACTCTCTGGGGACTTTGGTTTTCTAGACGTTTGTCAATCAACTCCTTAAATGAATATGGGGACTCATAGGTACTTATCAATGGGATGAAAACAAATTCAAACTTCTCTCCTCCCCATCTCACTGCATAGATATCTCAGATAAAACTTCTCACGAGGTCTTTTACATTGATCACTTTCTAGTATATCTTCCGACTTATGCACTATATTCATCTGGAGTCCAACACCATCAATGATGAGGGATCTATTCCCCTCCCCTATTTTTTTTTTACTATCCTCCTCATCACATTTTGAACTGCGGTTTTTATGTTGGTTTTTGCACTTTTTATTTGCTTCGTTTGTTTATGGAGGTTTATTAAAATAATTTTGTGAACTTATACTGAAGCATTGGTTAAGCAATCTGATTATATGTTTATATATATGCTCTACTCCTCCCTCAATAGTTCCCTTGGATGATCCAATGTAAGCACATTTATACAAGACATTATTTTTGAAAATATGCACTAGTACATTATATAAACTAACATTTTTTCATCTAAAAACAAAAATTAATATAGACACTGACTTATTGCGAAACTTTAAATTGATATCAATAATATAATGAATATTCCTTAATTAATATATATGAAAAAAATATAATAAATAATTATAATTTTTAATTAAATTTAAAAAAAAAAATACATCTATTTTATAAAATTTAAAAATAACTTTTATCATTATAAATCTATATCACTCATGGCATCACTGATATGATAATATAGATCAGCATGTTTCCTTCGAAGTAAGATAAAAATTAACTTTTAAATTTGAATTAAATAATTATATAAAAATTGAATGTTATTTGTTTAATAACTTAAAATCAATAGTTTTTATTTTTCCTTTACACATTCCAAACAAAATGCGAGATAAACTTTACAGCTCTCGAAGCGCACCAGTGCCAAATAACGTCTCAGTTGTGGCGATTAAAGTGGAATTGCTTCAGGAACACGGAAGGTCCATGCCTTTCAAAACACGCTCAAATTTGGCAATGACTTCTAACGAACATGTCAATATTGAAAAGACTTTTGTTAGAATACCTTTCTGTCGTGAAAATGAAAATGGAGAGAATATTTTATCACATTTCAAAGTTTCAATTGATTTAATTTGGTGGTATGTAACAACTTAAGAAGAATTTTTAGGCTGGTTAGAAAAAACTAAACTTTCACATCATGTTAATGTGTTATGGAAATTATAAAAAAAATTATAAAAGATTCATGCCCAAGGCACATTTACTACGTCGCTTCCTTAGCATGTATCGGGTGTGGTGAGAGCATGTCGCTTGACGGTTGCCTTGAAAAATACCCCCATCTCGGGAATTTATTTATATATTTTAATTAAAGAATATAAAAATAATTATTTAATAATTTGTTAAATTTTAAGTGTTATTATTATTATTTTGATCTAATAATTTGTTAAACTTTAAGTGTTATTATTATTATTTTGATTGTTTTTTTCATAATAAAGCATCAAAATAATAATAATAATGAATATTGTTTCAAGAATTTTTTTAAACACATTCATAAATATTGGGTGGGTGGACAGAGTACAAATCATCTAGTGTAATTCATCATAGAAATTAAGATGGAGAGTCTAATATAAACATGTAATTAAATAATGTATAAATAAAGAGAAAAAATAATTAACTCCTTGATTTCTATAAATTATCTTAATAATTAATATGTTTTTGAACATTCTATTAAAAAACCTTTGAGAAATAATTAAATTATTAATTCATTTTTTTATCATTATGATTCAAACATTAAAAATTATTCTATTTTCTTGAAACAACGTAACCATTAAAAATTATTTTATTTTCTTGAAACGCAATATTATTTTTTATTTAAATAAGTATTATTTTTACATCTCCATAAATCCAACCTCTACAAGCTATCTCTACCCCATAATTACTTCACAATAAAATACAATTTAATTTGTTTATTTGTTTTATTTTACTAATTTTATATTATTTATTTATAATTATTTGGTTTCTTATTTACATTTACCTTTAAATGTTATTAATTTATTTTGTTTTACTTATTCATTTACTTTATTTTATTTTATTCTCTTCTTTTTCTTTTTTAAAAGTTTGGCACTATCTCTCTATTCATTCATTTTTCAAACAAAATAGCAAGTTACATCATCATTTTTATGCTTGGTAGCTTCAACCTACCCGTAGGAAACCAAGTCGATTGACCACCTCAAAGAGTTAAAAGCGAACCAAAACTGAAATTGTTTAATTCTGTCTCTAGATGCCTTATAAGCTATATTATCTACTGTTTCTTTTACCATGCTATTACAAAATAATTGCTAGCCGCCCACTTCATGATTCAACAAACAAAATTTCTAAACTTCTACCGCTACTCATCCGATGATTCAATGGGTACCAGATATTTTGCACTTGATTCAGACATGTCTACTTGGTGTAGGTTTTGAAGCTGTCATTCTATGCATCCAAGATGCACATTCTGGTGATTCCCTTGCGGGTGTATTTCCTGAATTTCTCTATGCATTTCAACTAGAGTTGAGATTTTCTTTGGGTCTCCTCTTGCTTCCTGAATTGTCATGATGGCCTTTTCCATTATACATTTCATAGTCTAGTAAAGGAGGATTGCCTGCTTAAACAGGGTCAATCGTCCTCTCGTGTTTCCCGGGTCTATCACCATTGAATCCATTTCATTGTCTGGAATGTCTTCCTCAACTTCAGTATTGACGTCTCTTTCCCATCTGGATATCAATTATTTTACCTAGACATGCATCCCAACACCATAAAGCATGCAGTAGGTTCTGCATGTTTTCTTGGTCAATTTTCCTGCCTCGCTTCCGCTGAGTTTTCTTGTTGGTCTCTACCTTCTATTTCCCCTTGACTTTTTCTGTTGTGTGTGAAGCTTGGTTATCTTCTTTATTTAGATGGATTTCCGCATTGGACCCCTATTCTTAACGGGGTGGTAACACCGTCTGTCGTTTAATCGTCGTTAGGGGGGTCCAGGTAGGGCAACGATGACCTTTTGGAGCTCCCCCTTATGGGGGATTTCAGGGGAAACGCCCCCGAAGCTAAAAACAAATGTAAATTTTTCTTGTAAATATTGTAATTTCGTAGTCAATATGGGCCATTCATTAGGCAGATGATCTGGCAGTAGGATTTATGTTTAATTTAGGGTTATTTTCCCTAAAAGGAAACCCCTATGTTGTATGAGGCTATTGTATTGCAACTGTGTATCATGTGTATATTCTGAGTGGAAATAGAATGCGGGATTGTGTGAGAGAGTAGATGATATTACAACGGATATGATGTAGGTTGTGTCTCTTCATTTTTCTGGAAAATAAAAAGGAAGGACTGGTTGTTTTCATGGGCATAGCCCAAGTTGGATGAACCACATATATCTTTGTCTCTCTTGTTTGATATGTTATTTTTGTGTTTGTGTTTCCGCATATTTCATGTGTTCCATTGCTTTGTAATATATAATTTTCTAACATTTTCTGCCTTTCTGGCTTGACTTCCCTTCCCTCTGCTTCTCTTACCTCCCTAAGCTTTCACCATTTTCCTTTATCTAAGGCCTTGCAATGACTATACCTACACCTGAATCCACACTTGGGTTCCCACCCGCCGTGCATAGTCTAGATAGATAAACAGGCTAGGAAGACATGTACAATCAAAACAAGCAATTTCATTATTAAGTTCCTAACAAGACCAATTCCCTCACACATTATTATCTGCCTCAACTTCCCATCCTGCCACCTCATCATTGTTTCCATTACATATTTTGCATGCCCTTCTACCAAGGCGAGCCAACCTTTTGTTGGTCATACTAGGATTCCTCACCCTGTCAACATCCCATTTCGAGCCACTGTGTTCATTGGACATATAGTAGTTTGTCGAAAGCTTACCACTTTCATGGTGTTGCTGGGTACTATGCATGATTTCTCCTACTCCCCTTGGTTCCCAGATGCTCTTGCTCCTCAAAATTGGGCAAAATTCATCACTTCCCCTCTTCCAATCACCCTCTACAGGCATCATTTGGCTTGAGGAATCTCCTTTCCACTCTAACCTCATGCCATGCCTACAATGACTCTCTACCCCCAAGTTTGTTTCGTTACAAGAACCAACAGTGTTTCCCTTAATTGGACTTACCATCCCTTTGTCCCCCAAGCGCAGGTGACCATCCTAGTGCAAGGAGAGAAATTGAGTTTGACCCAATGCAATACCAAGTTGACACTCAGTAACAAGAAACAGGAACCATGCCCATCCCATCCGAGCCTTATCTCTCTCATTCAACTTAGGTGTTACCACTGACAAAATACACAGGGAGAGAAATTGAATTTGAAGCAATGCAATATCAAGCTGATGCTCAGTATCAAGACACAAGAACTATGCCCACCCCATTCGAGCCTTGTCTTGCTCATTCAACTCGAGTGTTAACATTGACCAAATACATAAGGTTGACTTCAACTCTCTATCTCCCTCCCCAGTACTTAGATCCTGCATCTACCTTTGTTTTTTCCACCCTCCCATTTCTATTAGCCTTAGAAGCATTAATAGGTAGGTTGAAGGTACATACCGGTAATAATGCAACTCGAATGGAGGTTGACCTTCCATCTTCCTTCGCTTTCTCGTCCACAATTCCAACTCTGTCGACACTGCTAGCCCTCCCACATTTCCAAGCATCCACCTTAATGCATTCTCTCTGCCTCTTATCCTTACTCGCTGGCTCCAACTATGGCACATGAACCCATTCATTCCTGACAAATTATGACCGCACATGCCCTCATTTAATCTTAGCATAAGGTCGCATGGGGCGGGCCGCCAACCTGTTGTGCCTTATGGCTCTACCATCATTCCACTTTGCCATTGTGACGAGTACCCTCTGTTAGGTCCCTGTAATTTTGCAGATTGGCAATAACCAAATAGATAAGGGTAACATCAAACCAATCTTTGGAGTCCTAGGACCTAGCCTTCCTGGACTCAGAGAGGGCTCTCTCTATTTTTGACAAAAGGTATGACTTGTATGTTTTTAGGATGTTGATTTTAGGCTAGTTATAATGATAGGGTTTGTTTGTTTGTTTTGTTTGGTTGGGTAGGTTGTCAAGAAGAACATATAGAGTAAGAGAGGTTCAAACCATTGGGTTATGGAGTCTGCAAAAGGTTTTGAAAAGTACAACAATAGGACAAGGGTGTTTCATAGGGCAAGTAAACAAAGCCAAATGGATCTAAGTAGGTTTAATGAGTGTGAAATGAACATTAAGTTGTGAATGTAGTAGGTTTAAATGAAAATCAAGAATTATTTAACAAAAACTATAACAAGAAGAGTCTATAAGAGTACTATGCATTAAGAAAGAATCAAAGGACATGGCACACAATAAACTTCTTTGACCTAGCTCTATCAAGTAAACTTTTTAAAACAACTATCCAACAAACCCTAGAGAGAAGGGAACTCCTAACTTCTCTAGCTATCTACCTTTAGAGAAATAAAACATTCAAGATAGCACATAAGTAATGATTAAAGAGCAAGGAACTCCTAAATTCCTTAATCAAACTGTAAAGACCTTCAAAGTAACCATTTCAAGATAGACTAAAGGACAGGGCATACCATAAACTTCTTTAGCCTAAACCCTAATAAGAAAACTTCAAAGAAAAGCCTAGAAAACAATGATTGAAGCTACACCAAAGGCAGGGCACACCATAAACTTCTTTGGCTTGACTCTATTTAGTCATTTTGAAGACAAACAAGCTAAGTGGAATTAAAGAGCAATGAATAATTCTTCAATCAGACCTAGCAGAGGAAAAAATTTGAGCAATAGAAGCAGACATACCTAAGTTGCCTCTAACAACATATCTTAGCCTAAAATTTATGTTCTAATGCAAGAGAAAAGATGAAACAATATGAAAACATAAGGAAACAATAACTAGATTAGAGAAACATCACGATTAACCAGGTTCATGAATCCTATGAAGGTGCTTGCTCCATTGATGCTTAGTCCAAAAACAATCACACAACTCCAAAGCCAATTTCTTCACAACTCCAAGTCTATGTATTCATCACAATAAACAACCAACCAACAAAATATATGGCATTACATGTAGTATTTAACTGCCAAATGGTGAATTAAACCCTAGCTAGGGTTTTAGAAGTCATTAATTACATCATAAATTCATTTGACCATTGAGACCATGCAAGGCCCAAGGCACAAATATCCCAAACTCATTCATGACAAAAATAACTTCTAACATAACTCCTCAGCTTATTATAGAGATTTTTTTCCTTTAAGTACTCAAAATATATTTTTAAATAACTTCTTGTGTCTTTTGTTGACTTTCTGGCAAGGGCATAATGCCATTGGCTGAGGGTGCAACGCTAAGCCAAGGGCGCAGTGCCAGGCCAAGGGCGCAACGCCAAATCTGGAAAAATCACTTGTTTTGCAGCTAAGATTGGGAGGCCTTCTCGATGTCCAAATGAACTCCATGATAGCTCATTGGAAAACCTGTCCTGTCTAGTTTCAAAATATGCCTTTGGTTTCCAGAATAGTGTCCATTTTCCTACTCAAAAATCCATTCTCCCAAGAATTCTAAGGGCATAGCGCTAGTGCTGAAAATAGGGCAGAAAGGTGTTTTTTAGGTAGTTTTTAGCCCTTTTGAGGGACCATTTTTGCTCCAAATGAGATGAATTTTTCTGTGGATTATGTGCTAGGCATCATAAACATGAAAATGTAAACATTTTCTCAATTTAGTGCCCCAAAAAAGAGCGCAACGCTAGTGGCGTTGCGTGTTTTGCCCTTTTTTCTGCTGGCCAAATTGTCTTACTAAATGCTGATGTTTTTTGAAAGAAAACATGTTATAGGAGTCCAAATGTGTCCTTTGAAGAAGCAAATTCCCTTGGTTGAGTTATTTTAATTGTTATTTGTGCTAATCTTCTTTTGAATTTCCCTTTAATCTCTGTTTTAGGCCTCTAAACCTGATTTGCCTTTTAACCTCTATTTTAAACCCTTCTAATCTGTTTAATCTCTTTATCTTAATCTTTGTCTTTTGGTTTTCCTTTAATAGTTCTGATTTTTTTCCTTTAAACCTGATTTTCCTTATCCTTGAGTGGATTTGATCTTGGAACACTGATTAAGATAATGACATTTACCTTCACATGGATGCAAACTCATCACTTTCATTTTCATCACTTTCACTGAGCATGTTTGTTTGGAATTTGTGCCTCACTACCACTACCACTGTCTCCCTCTTCTGACATTATGAAAACTCTATTTTGAAAATCTTAGGACTGATGTGGAAATGAGATGAAAGGAGGGTAATGGGATGGTAGCCTTGCAACTGAAGGAAAAGACTGAATGAAGGAAATGGGTGTAGGGGAAAGCTTAGATGAATGACAACCCTTGAGAACTATAATAACCCTGTCTATCACTGAATTTCTTTGAGGAGGGTGAAGTAATGGAAAAACAATGATTTCAAGCTTGAATACCTAGGGTTTTATTTAGGGTTTCACTCCATTCATTTAATGATGATAAAAAATAGCTTCAAAGTGGGTTATGGCATGCACTTACCTCTTATCAGTGCCTTAGAAGACTTGAGCCAAGGTTTGGAAGAAATTTGACTTGATTTGGGTGATTGGATCACTTAGAAAGCCTCTCTGTCCAAGGGCACAACACCAGTGCTAAGGGCGCAACACCAGTTTTTGAGTGCAAAACGCCTTTTTGCAGAGGGCATTTGGAGGCCTTCCTGGGGTCCAAATTGGGCCCATGATAGCTCGTTGGAAATCTTATCCTGTTTAATTTCCCAATCTACCTTTGGGTTTCTGATTGGATTTTATTTGACCTGTCAAATATTTATTCTCCCAGGACTGGTCAAAAAGTGTTGAATGATGGTGCAGAAATGTAGAGTGCTAGTGCAAGAAACTTTTGGAGGCCTTCCTCAACTCCAAATTGACCTCATGATAGCTCAGTGGAAATATCTTCTAGTTTAGTTGTCATTTGACTCATAAATCAAGTCATTTGGACACTCTAGCTATGAGACAACTTGATTTTCCCAAGGTCACTCGAGAAGTGCAGCAAACCTCTTGTAGGACCTGTAAATTTGACATTTCTCCCAAACCATGATACCTGTTTGAAAACTGAAGGACATTTTTATTACTTGACCTATGATTGAAAAAAACCTCTCTTACTTTTGTCAAATTCACCTTTGTTTGTTCATAAACACAATTTGAAGCGAAACTAGCATTGTGTGCTTCCTCCGTGTCATTTTCTGCAAGTGATCACTACTTTGGCACTCAACTGGACCATCAAGTTCATAAGCCCTAATCATCTATAGGAAAAAGTGTTTCCTCTTTCCTTCTTGTAATTTTTTTTCATTCAAGAGGAGTCATTCTACCTCATCAATACCTTCTGCTAACACAACCTTCAACACTCCTACAAAAGTGCTAAACTCTTTGCATTTTCCTCACTTGCACATTCTGAACTGATACGACAAACTTATTTGGAAAATTTTAGGTCCTTCTTAAATAACCATGTTTTGAAATTCTATTACATCTTAGCCAGCTCCTAGCAAAGAAAAAGCAATTCTTGAAACATCCAATGATGACCTTAAAACGTGTAAAAAACCCTAATGACCTAGTGGGAGGGTCCTTTGACCTGATTTTGACTGGAATTTTACTTGGAGGTATTTCAAGTGAAAACATAGTATGGTCATAGGTTATAATGTCCAAAAGGACATTGAAATGAGTCATCACTAGGAAACCCTAGATGGGGAATGGAGTCTATTGATAGGGGAAAACATAGTTTATAGGCAGGAAAGAAGGATGAAGATGAGAGGCATAAGCCCGTAAGGAGTCTTTCATGAGGAGTAGGGTGACATTGAGATGGAAAAATGAGGAATAGTGAAATTTTTTTTATAAGGATAATGAAGGGAGTGAGATTTCTGAAACTCACAATATGCAAGGAATGTTTTTTTAGAAAACAAGAACCATCCTATATTCATCTAAAGATAGTGAAAAATACTGATGACTAACAGTGGCTCCACTTGGGGAGGACGGCTCCTTTCAGGTGGTGTCCAGAACCTCAGAGTTCATATCTCTGAGTTTTGAAGATTAGTACCTTACTTGTACTTGGTAGATCTATCTTTCTTCACTTGTTGATTTGTTGTTGTCCTTTGAAGTTGTGATCTTACACTCTGAAAAAACATGATTTCTTCAATATCAACTCTACCTACCCATCGTACTTTTCCTAACATTTTTTCTTCATTTGGGTGCACTTGAACGGACAAACCATTGACATCATTTTCTTTAGAAAGCATAAAAACTATCTATGTCTACTCTTATAACTTCCAAGAGCTCAGATTAGGTTGATGAGCTATTTTATTCTCTACCTAATCTACTTATATGTCAAGGTTAAACAGTTTGATAGATCTTCATTCTCTAATCTACTGACATGACATTCAAAACATGACCAAATCAAGGTTAAGCAGTTTGATTTGTCATGAGTTGTGGAATTTTGGACAAGCTACACACAGAGTTTATTTTTTCACAAGTAAAAATAGAAAGTTGAGGGATGTGATTTAGAATTGGTTATGCATCCCTTTCATTCTCTTTATTTCATATTTGAGCTTTGAGAACCAGTATCTTTTCCTAACCTAGTCTACTGATAAGCCAAGTTTAAATGGTTTGGAAAATCTTCATTTTCTATCTTATCAACAGAAATTTAAAACATGTTCAATCATGGTTAGGCTGTATGACTGAGCAAGACTTTATTTTATTCAAAAATTAGTGGCATTTGGACCTGCACACTTTTAGAGTCATTATTTTTTTAGTATGGGGCTTTACCTCTTCTTTTTATCTGCCCTCTTTTCTCTTTTTGTTATTTTTCTCTCTTTTTGTCAAAACAATCCAAAACTAAAAAGATGCTCATAGTGTTGATCTTATTTGCAATACCTATCTATCCTAGTCTAACTTGGAGGTATATTTTGACTAGGTGAACTCCCTTCTCCAATGCAACCAATCAAGTAAGTGACTAGATGATTGATTTTCATTTAGCCCTTTAGGTATGCTGAAAAAACAAAAATGCCACTCCCATGTCACTTGCTTTTGAATAGCAGTGGTCAAGGACTTATTTACACTCTGAAACAAACCATTCTTGGCATAACATGTTCCTTCTTTAGATGCCTCTAAGAAAACAACAAAGGGATCTTGAAATAATACCTAGCTCTGAGGATTTGAATAATCAGCGTATCTAGGACCATTCCTTGCTCCAGCTTGTTAAGCTTGGGATTCTTTTGAGAAAGAATATCTTCCCCCTCTTCAGGCTCATCTGTCTTGGCAGCCTCATAATATATTGTCAGGTTTTCCTCTAGCAAATCTGATATGCTCTGATTGAGTGGGCTGAGTTCTGTCTGAAAGCCATCATTTTGATGAGCAGGGGCATTCTTTGGTAATAAGTCTTCTTGAGAAGGTAGTATAGCCCCAGTATCAATCTGTTCTCTTGTTTCTTCATGAGGCAAGGCTACAATTCATAAATTAGCAGTAGAGCAGATAGAAATAATCTCATTATATAAAATTTTAGAGGCTTGCTGCATGTTCAGAATCTGATTGATCTCTTCTTCAGATAAAGGAGGAGGAAGTCCTTGTTTTCTTTGTATTGGACAACAATTGTTTTCTTTTTCTTGTGAAGACTGATAATGAGGTTGAATGTCTTCTTTGTTGTTAATAACAATACCCAAAGACTGCTGATTTCTGATTGTATTAAGCTTGTCTTTGATGAATTGAAATGAAGCACAACAAAAAGGTAAAGATCCTTCCCTTCTTTCCAAACTTTATGCACTTTCTTCTCCACTCTCATAGCTAATTTGTTTTTGTTGATTACTATATTTGAGCTGCTGAAAATGACTATCTTTGTCCCACAAACTAGTTACTGATTTTTCTGTAGTGTTAGATTGAGCCTAGAGAACATAATCATCATCATATTGATCATACTTGGGTAGCTTATTCATAGAAGGAATTTCATCCAATATTCACACTAGATCAGCAAATTTCTCCACCATATGTTGACCTATAAGTTTATTTTCTGATCTACGGTAGTTGGGATTAAAAGGAGAGTGTTTATGGCCAATAGCCTCTTGTTTGCAACCTAAAATGAATCGAAGCACAAGGGTAGAGGCTCAAAAATTGTTGGCTCATCCTCCATTTCTGTTTATGTAATCTCAACAGCCACACCAAGATGACTTAAGGGGAGAACTTCTAGATTTGAAAAAGGGTTTGTATCATCCATTCCTTCTCTGATTATTTCCTTAGATCATTCCTCCTTGTTTCTATTTGCAACTTGCCTGCAATGCTCTCTTAAGAGTGAGGCACAAGATGTAGGAAGGCATGTATTACTTACTTGACAACCTCCTGCATTTTCTTCTTTGCAATCTTTCTCAACATGCATATTTTGTTTGTTATTTTTGCATTGTAATGATTGAGTTTGTTCTTCCCAAGAAACTAGTACAAGATGTTTTGAATAATCAACTCCAACCTCAACCTCGTACTCTTTTTCTTTCCTGCCAATCATATGCATCATTTTTCTGATTGTGTCTGTCAACATCTCTAGCTTCATCTCTGAAGATATCAGTTTCTCTTGATCTACTTTGTCCTTATTTATCGCTTTTAGCTTTTCCTCCCTGTTCAGCATGTTGGCCCAGATCAACTGCAATTCTTTGCATTTCCTCCAAGGTTGAAGGGTCCCTTTCTCTCATTTGGAATGTCATATCTAGGTCAAAGGCATCTGGGTAGTGCAATAGAGCCCACCCTGGGGGTGGCTTTATCTTAGTAGGTATGGAATGATATACCTTATTGAACCTGGCTAAAAAGTGTTGCACTTTATCCCCTGGATGTCTCTTTAAATGGTTGTATTATTCTATGATGAGGAAAACATTTCCCATGACTACCCAGCTATCCAGGAAAACTTGAGTGAATTGATGAAAATTGGTAATGCTTACAGCTGGAATATATTTAAACCAAATCTTAACCTTTCCTTGTAATGATAAGGAAAACATTATGATACATACATCATATTCTCCTACCTCAAACAGGTCAAGGAAATCCTCCAGACTTTGAATGTGTTTCTCAGCAGTGATCTTTGTATTTTCACCATCAAATCTGGGCAGATTATTTGCAAGATTTACAGGGAGGGTCTGGAGGATAGAAGGTAAAAACAGAGGCTTGTATTTGTTTGGGACCTTTGTGGGTATAGGTAGTGCAAAAGGATATTTATGACTATTTAAGGTTTCAATAAGAGCAAGAAAGGTAGCATGAGGGTCATGTTTCACTAGGTCTTCCACAGGTGTATTTGGGGTAGGCATATGTCTATAAGTATGTTTATGGTCTGAAATTTGAGGCTTAGCTTTTTGAGGCTTGAGATATTTCCAATGATCAATGTAGACCTCATAAATGTATTCTTGATTAGGCTTAAATTAGGATAGAACATAGTTATAGATAAAGACAATAATTTCTTGAATCCAATTTAGGCCTGAATACTCTCTCTTTCTAGTATGACTAGTCATGTTTTTAGGTTCTTCCTCTAGTGGAGTCTTTAGGTTTATTGAGAGTTTTGGAGTCACCAAGTGGATGATTTAAAACTTTATTGAGGCTGGATATTGTCAACCATTAGCAACCAGGTATTTTGCAAGTGTTTAGGGTTTTCAGGTAGGGAACTTGCTTTGTGGATAGGTCTACTAACAATTGAGTTTTTAGATCTGGGAGACTTCCTAAGTATGCTTTCAGGATTGTCAACTATTGCAGGAGGATTTGGGTCAAGATGAGATCTGGTATAGATTCTTCTAGAACCCAGAATTTAGACCCAAAAATCAGAGAAGTTGAAAGTTTGTGACAGTCTTAAAAGACAAACCCCTATGTGAAAGAAAAACTTAATCCACAAATTATTCTTGACTGGGTTCTTTTGATGTTTAATGACAAAATAAGTTTCCTAGTGGAGTCTTTGGAAAACCAGTGGAGTCAACAAGCCTACTAAAAACCAGTGGAGTCACTAGGTGGATGATGCTAATTATTTTGAGGATTTGTTTGTTGTCCACGATCAACAATTGGATACCAATCTAAAGATACTTTTGGGTTTTTTGGGTTCTTTATGTAACACTAAGTTTTTCAATGAGTGTTTCCTAGTATTTTCTCCATTGTGTTAGTATGGAAAATAAACTAGATATCATTCTTGGCTAACACTTGATTTATCTAGGTTTGGCAGGGGATTTTTGAGTTTTGAAGGAATATTTAAGCTGTTACTTACTCAGCTCCCCAGTGTGGTCGCCATTATGTTAGGTCCTTGTAATTTTTTAGATTGGAAAGACCAAATAGACAAGGGTAACATTAAACCAAATTTGGAGTCCTAGGACCTAGCCTTCCTGGACTCAGAGAGGGCTCTCTCTATATTTGTGTAAAAGGTGTAACTTGATTGATTTTAGGGTTTTGATTTTAGGCTAGTTATAATGATAGGGTTTGTTTGTTTGTTTTTTTTGGTTGGGTAGGTTTTCAAAAAGAACAGATAGAGTAAGAGAGGTTCAAACCATTGGGCTATGGAGTCTGCAAAAGGTTTTGAAAATTACAATAATAGGTCAAGGGTGTTTCATTGGGAAAGTTAACAAAGCCAAATGGATCTAAATAGGTTTAGTGAGTGTGAAATGAACATTAAGTTGTGAATGTAGTAGGTTTGAAGGGCAATCAAGAATCCTTTAACAAAAACTATAACAAGAAGAGTCTATAAGAGTACTATGCATTAAGAAAGAATCAAAGGACAGGGTGCACCATAAACTTCTTTGACCTAGCTGCTCTATCAAGTGAAAATTTTAAAACAACTATCCAACAACCCCTATAGAGCAGGGAACTCCTAACTTCTCTAGCTATCTACCTTCAAAGAAAGAAAACATTCAAGATAGCACATAAGTAATGATTAAAGAGCAGGGAACTGCTAAATTCCCTAATCAAAGTATAAAGACCTTCAAAGTAACCATTTCAAGATAGACTAAAGGACAGGGCATACCATAAAATTCTTTAGCCTAAATCCTAATAAGAAAACTTCAAAGAAAAGCCTAGAAAACAATGATTGAAGCTACACCAAAGGACATGGCATACCATAAACTTCTTTGGCTTGACTCTATTTAATAATTTTGAATACAAATAAGCTAAGTGGAATTAAAGAGTAATGAAGAATTCTTCAATTAGACGTAGCAGAGGAAAACATTTGAGCAATAGAAGTAGACAGACCTACGGTGCCTCTAACAGCATATCTTAGCCTAAAATTTCTGTTCTAATGCAAGAGAAAAGATGGAACAATATGAAAACATAAGGAAATAACAACTAGACTAGAACAACATCGCCATTAACCAGGTTCATGAATCCTATGAAGGTGCTTGCTCCATTGATGCTTAGTCCAAAAACAATCACACAACCCCAAAGCCAATTTCTTCACAACTCCAAGTCTATGTATTCATCTCAATAAATAACCAACCAACAAAATATATGGAATTACATGTAGTATTTTACTGCCAAATGGTGAAGTAAACCCTAGCTATGGTTTTAGAAGTTATTAATTACATCATAAATGCATTTGACCATTGAGACCATGCAAGGCCCAAGGCACAAATATCCCAAACTCATTCATGACAAAAATAACTTCTAACATAACTCCTTAGCTAATTTTAGATATTTGTGTCCTTTAAGTCCTCAAAATATATTTTTCAATAACTTCTTGTGTCTTTTTTTGACTTTTTGGCAAGGGCGCAATGCCACTAGCTGAGGGCATAGTGTCAGGCCAAGGGCGCACCACCAAATCTGGAAAAATCACCTGTTTTGTAGCTAAGATTTGGAGGCCTTCCCGGTGTCCAAATGAGCTCCATGATAGATCATTGGAAAGCCTGTCTTGTCTAGTTTCCAAATATTCCTTTGGGTTCTAGAATGGGGTCCATTTTCCTACTAAAAAATCCATTCTCCCAATACTACTAAGGGTGCAGTGCTAGTGCTGAAAATAGGGCAGAAAGGTGTTTTTTAGGTGGTTTTGGGCCCTTTTGAGGGACCAGTTTTGCTCCTAATGAGCTGAAATATTCTATGGATGATGTGCTAAGCATGAGAAATATTAAAATGTAAACATTTTATCAATTTAGTGCCCCAAAAAAGAGCGCAACGCCAGTGGCGCTGCGCATTTGGCCCTTTTTTCTGCTGGCCAAACTGCCTTAATAAATGCTGATGTTTTTTGAAAGAAAACATGATGTAGGATTCCAAATGTGTCCTTTGAAGAGTTAAATGCCCTGAGTTGAGTTATTTGAATTGGTATTTGTGCTAATATTGTTTAGAATTTCCCTTTAATCTATGTTTTAGGCCTCTAAACTTGATTTACCTTTTAACCTTTGTTTTAGGCATTTAACTTGGATTTGCCTTAGAAAAATCTTCTAATATGTTTTATCTCTTGATATTCATCTCTATATTTTGATTAGACTTTAATATTTCTGAGATTGTGCCTTTAAACCTGATTTTCCTTATGCCTGAGTGGATTTGATCTTGGAACACTGATTAAGATAATGACATTTACCTTCACATGGATGCAAACTCATCACTTTAATTTTCATCATTTTCACTCTACATGTATCTTTGGCATTTGTGCCTCACTACAACTACCACTGTCTCCCTCTTCTTACTTTGTGAAAAATCTATTTTGGAAACATTAGGACTGATGTGGAAATGAGATGAAAGGAGGGTAATGGGATGGCAGCCTTGCAAGTGAAGGAAAAGAGTGAATGAAGGAAATGGGTGTAGGGGAAAGCTTAGATGAATGACAACCCTTGAGCACTATAATAACCCTGTCTATCATTGAATTTCCTTGAGGAGGGTAAAGTAATGGCAAAACAGTGATTTCAAGTTTGAATGCCTAGGGTTTTCTTTAGGGTTTCACTCCATTCATTTAATGATGATCCAAAAAAGCTTCAAAGTGGGTTATTGCATGCACTTAGCTCTTATCAATGTCTCAGAAGACTTGAGCCAAGACTTGGAAGAAATTTGACTTGATTTGGGTGATTGGATCAGTTAGAAAGCCTCTCTGTCCAAGGGTGCAGCGCCAGTTTTTGAGCGCGCATTGCCAGTTTTTAAGCGCACAATGCCTTTTTACAGAGGGATTTGGAGATCTTCCTGGTGTCCAAATTGGGCCCATCATAGCTCTTTGGAAATATTATCGTGTCTAATTTCCAAATCTACCTTTCGTTTGCTGATTGGAGTTGATTTGACATGTCAAAAGTTGATTCTCCCAAGACTGGTCAAAAAGTGTTGAATGATGGTGCATAAATGCAGAGTGCTGGTGCAGGAAACTTTTGGAGGCCTCAACTCCAAATTGAGCTCTTGATAGATCATTGGAAATATCTTCCAATCTAGTTGTCATTTGATGACTCATCAAGCAAGTCATTTGGACAATCCAGCTATGAGAAAACTTGATTTTCCTAAGGTCACTCCATAAGTGCAACAAACCTCTTGTAGCACATGCAAATTTGACATTTATCCTGTTAGCAACCTATAAATATAGGATTCATAATTTTGACTTGACTGATGGTAGTGTTGTAAATATGTACAAACTTTGCTTTCCACAAGTTATTTTCTGATATTTTGTAAAAAAAAAAAAATTAAAAAAATAAAAAAATAAAAAAGAGGGTAAAAAGTCCCAAAAGAAACATCAAAGGACTTAGAAAAAATAATATACCCCAAAAGAAAAAGATGAATAAAACATGAAAGTGTGCAAGTATAAATGCCACTACTTTTACTTCTTGTAGTTGATTATGGCATAGTGTCAATAAATGCCATAATCCATGATGAGTTGGACAATTTAATCTTAACTTGTCATGTTTCAATTTTACTTGTTGTAGATAGTGAATAAGGAATTGTCATACAGTTTAATCATGACAATTCAGTAGTTAGGTAGAGAATAAGTGAATCCAACAGTTTAATCTGGATTCATGGATGAAACAAGTGTAGAATTAGTTAGTTTTATTGCTTTCAGAAAGAACAAATGTTGTAAAGGTTGATAGCACAAATGCACCTAATCAAATGAAAGAAAAAATGTTAGCAGTTAAAATTGGGTAGGTAGAAGAAGGTGAGAAGCATCATTGTAAATATTATTCACCAGGGTTGCAAATAACTAACTTCCCTTCCCCATAGCCATTTATCATTCTAAACTATCAATCGGAAAGGCTCAATGCATTTCCTTGACTTTTGTTGTGACCGGACCCAAGGCTCTATGGTTGATTAGTTGAAAGTGTTAAATGTCTATATTAATCCCTAAATCACATCATTATTCCATTCATGCATTCATTTCCCTGAATAATCCTAAGTAAAACCCCTTTTTTACTTAAAGATACTCTAATTCCCATTTGATTAATTTCCCATATCATTTGAAAGCATAAAACCCTCAAAATCACATTTTATCCTAAGTTTAAGTGATGAAGTTATTATACTGCAAAATTTGCTTTTAATCTTCACTTTCTTAGTTATATTAATGTATTTTGAGTTTCCATTTTCCCTTGCCATATTAACTTTAACTTATTTAATAAATCCCTAAGAAATAATCTTTTCATATTAGTATAACTCCCTTTTATATTAATAAACCCCAAAAACCCATTAATATAACTTTAGCCAAAGTTATTTATCCCCACATGTTTAAATAAAAACCCACGTTATACCCCCTTTGGTTAAAAATAACCTTATATAAATATCCCACCCTCTATGGTTATTAAATCAACATGATTTAATTAACTATATAATAAAAAATACTCAAAAAGTCATTAAACATGTTTTATATGTGTTTAAAACAAAAAATAAAAAACCCGAAGTTTAATTTAAACTAAACTTCACTAAACCCATCCCCTGTTTATATTCCTTTCCCCGACTCATCTAACCCAAGGTTAAACCCTAATCTATCATTTTTTCCCGACATATATCCCCTTATTGCAGTATTTAACCTTGGGTAAAGTCCCTTTTTCACCCCTCCTGACCACTTTTTCATATGAATAAAGCCTTTGTATATATAAATTTTATCAAATTCCTCAACCCTATCGGATTCAATCTTCACCATCTGATCCCCAACACCCCATTGATCCTACGGTTCTCCTCGAATGCTATGAATAATTCCCAGCCCCCTATCATTCTCTATCGCGTAGCATTAGAGCCATCCGATCATCATTCCTTTGCAATCCAACGATCCTCATTAAACGTGATAACCTCATCTCTTTCCCATCCTTTCCCCATAGCGTTGTATGACAACCGTTAGATCATCATTAATTGTTTAAATCTAACGATCCTTATTTCACCCGACAACTAATTTCCCACATCACCACCATTTCCCATCGCATTAATTTGTGACCGTAGATCTCCACTCACCAGATCTACAGCTCACATTTAAAGCCCTGGCCCCACTGAACTTACCCCACAACTTTGAGTTAAATCCTGACCATTCGCATCTCGGAATCAGATCTGACGATGTAAATCCAATATCGTGCAACCAAAATGATCGATCAAAGTTTTCAAAAAATTGCGTGATAAAAGTTGTTTTATAATACCGCCAAATGCAACGTGTCCTATTTTCATTCGATCGCGTTCAATTGGCTTGATACCACTTACAGCCTGATGCCAATGTGAAAACCATCGTTGGTTTTCTGCATTTAAAAAATCTAAAAGAGTTCCTGCCAGTCATTAAACTCACCATTTAATACGTTTATAAGATTATAGCAAAGATTTAAAACTTGGTTATAAGTCTTATTAACGTTATATGTGTTCTTCAACCGTAAAGAAATCTTCTTTGCCCATTCTTTCGAGCTTATATCCCAAGGTTTTTTAGCATTCAATTCATATCTAGAAGCCCGTTTGATCGCATAGTTCCTGTTTCAAAAGCCAAAGTACACTCCTTCGACTGCAACAATTAACTTTAAAGCCCAAAAACTCTCAAAATCAGGCCAAACCCTGGCCAATTTTCCCAGAAAAGCCCTGTTTTCGATTGTGAACCTTTTTTAAAGCCAATTTCCTCAATTTTCACAGTTTAAAGATTAAATTCAAGGATCTGAACAACTAAAACCTCTGAATTACCATAATATTCCCTGTTTTCAATCAAACCCATTCAGAAAACCTAATTGAGCAAAAAAATCCCAAAAGAAGCCATCCTTAGCCTAAATTGCTCAGTTTCATCTCTGTTAAAGTGAATAACTCCTGCAAACAGTCTAATCTTGCATTAGCTACCCAAAATGCCTAAAAACAGAGTTAAACCTCCACAGACTGATCTCATTCCACAAGTCTTTCAAAAAAGCCTTCAGTCACCTCCCTGCAGTGTTACACCATTTTTTGGTCATCTAACCTATTATCATTAGATAAACCCAAGTACACCAAGTAAGACCAATTTTACCCTAAGTAAAATTTCTTTCACCACATTTGTCTATATTGCATGGTCTTATTTAACCCAAAACAAGGAAATCAATTAAATAAATCATTATTTATTTGATTATTTCCTAAGAATAAGTTATTTAAATCATTATTTAAATAATATTCTTGGATAAATTTGACTAAATCACATATAAATAATTAAATAAACCATTATTTATTTAATTATATTCCCCTCATTTCCCTTAAATAATAAATAAATCATTTATTTATTTGTTATTTATAAAGGAATTGACCCAAGTCAAAAACCCTTTTACCTCCAACAAATATAATAAAATATTCCTAAAGGGTGATTCTAGAATTTGATTAATAATATTGTATTCATGCACCGAGTTCTAGAAAACCCCAATATTTTGTTATAAATAGAAGGGTTTTCCCCATTCATTAGCCACCTCCATTGCATTAGATCACACTAGATCTACTCTTGGTCACCATTTTCATTTGTTTTCATTTTGAACTCCCATTGAGTTCCATGTTTGTTAGGGTTTTTCACATTAACCAAAGAGAGGAATTTTAGATCTGAAACAATGAGGACTTCCAAGAACCCATCCCATTGAGGAGAACTGGAAAACACCTTTCTTGTTTTCCTCTCAGGTGCCCCATTCTTTAATATAATATAAGATTCTTTTATATACATTGTTTTTGTCTTGTCCATTGGATGCATGGAGCCATTTTACATTTTATCTGCTTAATGTCTTTTATGCTTAGATCTAATTTTATGCAGCAAACTTAAAGATATTTTGCAGCCATACTTGATGTTAGGGCTACCTGATATGCATAGCTAAAGTGATCTTTTACGACGAAAGAATCATACTAACAATTGGCGACTCCACACGAGTTTTATTTTGCGACCACTGTTGTTTTCTATTCTCCTGCATATCCAGCTATTTCAGACCCTAGGGTTTCTCCTCAATTTTCTATTTTTCCTATTTTTATGTTATTTTTTTCCTCTAAAACCCTCAAACATTCAAATTTCTCACTTTCGTGTGTTTCTGGCCTTATTGCGTAGGTGACCGCCATCAGCCACAGCTGAGACGACACAATTTTCTCAAATTCGCCGAGAGGCCGAGCAGGCAGTAGTCGCACCTTTGGCCCAAAAGTGTGTCTTGCCATGTCACGAAAGCCCAAAAAGTACAAAATTAGCAAAAGCAGCTTCAAAATCATGACTTAGACTTCTTTTTCTCTTTAATTTTCTAAAATTTTTCTCGCTGGTTTTGTCCGAACCTTGTCGTGTTGTATGACTTCCATCTTCGCCCGTTTAACCTATTCTTGCCTTTTACTAACTAAGTGGACCGTAGCCCCCCAGCTGCGTACCCTCTCCACTATTTGTGGAAGAGTTTTAGCTGCTGTAAGTGTCTAAATTTTCAGAGTTTCAGCCATATCTGATACCTCATTTTCAGATCCCTACAGATCAGCTCTTTTCCCTTTCAAACCACCTCATATAGTTTTGTTTGGGTTTATCTCTAGGGTCATCTCTTTGACCCTCCTACCTTTAACTGCTCCCCTCTTGTGTAGCAGCAACCTTGCCTCTGCCTATTTGCTATTTTCTGCACCTCTTTTCAGCAGATTTCTCCTTTAGATTCCTGTCCCTCCCGACCTTAGATCTATTGGCCTCTTTTAGCATGCTTTGATTAGATTTTTTCCTCTTATAGACTAGTTTTGAGAGACCCACCTTCTTAGGTTAGATTGATGCATTATTAGCTGTTAATTTTCTGTTCTTTTAGTCTTACTTACTGCAGATTTATTTTTAGTTACGTAGCACACTTTTTTCTTTTACTCTCACAATGTCTGGGTTTAATCAATTAAAATTAATGCACGCCACACACTAACCCTAAGCGAAGAAGAGCCTAGTTAACACTGCCTGGCAAAGACTCTAAACTCAATTGACACTGCACCTCGCCGCCCTTGTTTCGACATTGAACTTGCTTGATTTTTTACCTTCCTGCCCTTGTCATTTTTTCTTCTTCCCGTCTTCATTGCGCCTCCAAAGCATTTATTCCGGAGACTTCTTGGCCTTCACCCTCAGTTTCCGATTGGTTGACTTGCTCCTTCCCATCGTCGTCGAGTTAGTCCTCCCCAGAGTCCGCTCTCTAACTCACCTTTTGATTCTTTGGTTTCTCCCCCTACTTCTGGTTCTCCCCCTGTAACCTTCACCATGTCTGTTCCAAGGCCTCACGCTAGTGGCAACCCCGACCCTAATGCTGGGACTGTTACTAGCAGAACCGCCATAGGAACTACCTTGACTACTCCTGTGCTCCCCTTCCTGGCAGGCCTCAGTCTCCCCGATTTCAATTAGTTGATCAATGATCCTATCCGCCACGATGTTAGTTGGCCTGCTATGCCAACCAAGCTCCCCTCCGACATTCCCAAGTTCGAAGGCCTTGCTAGAGAGGATCCCTCCAACCATATCCGCTCTGTCCACATGTGGTGTTCATCCCATTCCATTATTGATGATTCCATCCATCTTAGATTATTCCAACACACGCTTACAGGTGAAGCTTCTAAGTGGTATGTTGATTAGCCCACTTCCTCTCATACCACCTTTGCGACTATTGCCCGGGCTTTTTTATCTTACTTCCAGCTTCCCCTTTGTTATGACATAGGTATCAAAATTTTGACTTCTTTCCGTCAATCATCTGCAACCCGCCTATCCGATCATGTCCAAGAATGGCGGAAAAGAAAGAGCCTATGTCAATCTCCTACCTTCGAAGACCGTGTCTACATGGACTGGTTCCTTAGATCTCTCTTGCCCCCTATCGGGAAAGATGTCACATCGCATTTTCCTCAAACCAAAGAAGCTGCCCTCCAAATGGCGTTAAAATATGACCTGATCTACGCTCAGATAGGTTATGTTTATACAGTTCTACCTGATCTCCCCTGACCCGGTGATGCCAATGCACCGGGGGAACCTCATGCCACCGACAGTATCATTGGAGCTATCTCTCATCCATCTGCTCAACCTCCCATGAGCTATGGTTTTCCTGGGGGAGGGGGCACCACTTCCTGCACTTCTCCCCCTCTCGGTAGCACACATCTAGCATCCGGAATGCCTCCTCTTTCTGCCCAACCTCATGTTTCCGAACCTCATTATCATCCATATCCACAGTCTAGTGCTCCAACTCCTCCAGCATTAGCACCCCCGCCTCCCTTGTCTTCTCAACCCCCGTAACAGCAGCCACCACCCCCTCAGGGGCAAGTGTATGCACAACAGAGTGTGACCAATCCTTTCCCACAGCAATGCTTCATGGCTACCCAACCACCTCATGGACTGGTAACCACTCAACCTCCTCCATCTGGTACCTCTGATTACCAGATCCTCATGATGAACTCTGAACAACCTATAACCGCCGACCTTAACCTTCACACTCTGTCCTGTCCGCACCCCCAGCCTCCTGCTCCATCTGTCCCCAAGTCACCTTCTTTAGGTTCTACAGAGCCTCTTTTGACAACTAATGGTCCCTTGCATACCCCTCCACCCAAAGCCGAGGTTCATACCAAGATTCCTAAGGGACCATTATGTCGAAACGCTGCTTGTGAACGAGCTGCCCATTCATTTAGCATAGTAGATGAGCTGGCCCAATCTCCTGTTGCCATTTCCATGTTGGAACTCCTCCAGTCATGCCCCTCCCAAAGAAAAGCTCTACTATTTGCCCTGGGCGCTGTAGATCCAGCAGATGAGAAAATGATTATTTTCAATGCCCATCAGTCAGAGTCTCCTCCTCTTCTTGCTTCCGTAGCTTTCCAAATCTCAGTCAAAATTTGGAACGCTAACATTTCCCGGTGCATCATTGACGAGGGGGAATCCACCTGTGTAATTTCCGCTTCGGTTTGGAAACAACTCGGATCTCCTGAGCTAGCCCCTTCCACAATCACCCTTCATGCGTGGGATGGCCATGCCTTCCAGCCCATTGGCCTATTCCATAACTGTCCTATCACCCTTGTAGGCAAGACCGTGTGCATTGACGTTGAATTTATCGATGCCTCTCTTGACTATAACATTCTTTTGGGGCGTAGCTACACCTATGCCATGTCTACCGTCCCATCCACCGTCCATCGCAAGATGTTTTTCCCTCATAATGGGAAGATTGTCACCATCGACCAATTGTCATATCATGAACCAAAATATCAGACCTCCCCTGAGTCCACCATCTCTGCTATCACCAATACGAAAACTATTTATTCTTTGACCAGTGTTTCCCCTGGCGTCTACAAAGACTCCTCCTTGCTGGGAACTTTTCTGGGTCCTCCCCCCTCTCCTGTCTCTAATCCCAGTTTCGTGAATGTTTGCACGATGCAATCGTCTCGGGCTGACCTTAAACAACCCGCTTCGGCTAGTCAGCACCCTCAACCTCAACCTTGCCTTCCGCACATTGCTCCTAGCCCTTTGCCTCAGCTAGCCAGACCTCTTCCTTCTGGCCCTTCTCCTACCACTGGTACCCATGAGCCTCTCTACCCTCCTGGGTCGGTTCCACCAGGTCTCAATAATCTTGGAGCCATCCCTCCTGGCCATTACCCCACTGGGTAGATACCTTTCCTTGCTCCCCCTCCCAGAGTCCATTCGGTTCCCGTCAGGGCCACCCTCTCTCTTCCTAACCTGACACTTGAGATTCCCGTCTGGTACCTTGATCCTCTAGCCACAACCCTACCTGGTCAACC
The DNA here is from genome assembly GCA_034641835.2 of Pinus albicaulis. Lineage (NCBI taxonomy): Eukaryota > Viridiplantae > Streptophyta > Pinopsida > Pinales > Pinaceae > Pinus > Pinus albicaulis. The sequence continues at coordinate 1,324,318,830 of CM076572.1, forward strand.
CACACCTTCTCTTGCTTTGACCCCGGTTCAACCGGTCCCCATCACTTCCCCTACTGGACCAGTCCTCAGTCACCTCAACAAGAACCACCTCCTGTTGTGACTGCTTCGGGTAAGAAGGGAAAATTTCACAAGGGTGCATCAAAGGACAAGGCTGCCCCAACAAACCTGGCTCCTCCTCAGCCTTCAAAGCATACCATCTAGTGTGCTTTGTGTGATGTTTTCGGTCACACCACCCATACCTGTCCTGAATTTCCTCATCTGAAGCCCATGGTTAATGTCGCATTCCCTCAGTCCATGGTCCCGAAAGCCTCTGTTCCTTCCACGATCGCGGCCAAGAACCCCAAGACTATTCACACCAACCACCCCTGTGCTTTGTATGATCTCCATGGCCATTACACCCACCTTTGTCCCCGCCTCAAGGACTTCCGCACCTCTCTAGCCGCGGTCCGCCAACTCGAGGCCAAGCGTAACGAGTCTACCTCTCCCCTATTTGCGCATTTTACTTCAGCAGAAATACTAGACATGATGGCTCCCATTGACATTCCCCCTCCCAATGTCGAGATGTCGGAGCCTTCATCCACCATCTTCTACCTATCATCATCCATGAGACCCCTGAGGAACATTCCCTCTGAACCCTCCCTTGTTGTTTCGCTTGATATTCCTTTAGCGATCACTCTGGGCTCAACATCGATAGATCCTCTATCTGCTTACTCTTTTGTCACCCCTTGTGATGATATGCATGTGAACCTCTCTTCTCATGATGATGAGTCAGGTAGCTTCGCCGCGTCAAGTGGTCTTTCTTCCACCAGTCACCCCATCCTCTATCACGATGATGACATTATAGAAGAAATCACCACCCCTCACTTTATCTATTCCCCCTTACATCGAACCCACGCGTTCACACCACATACACCTTGTGGCCATTACATTGAAACCCAATGTTTGGGTAAGGGGGCACCCACATTTGTGAGACCAAGAGAAGTAATTCTCCACAACCCTCATAGTGTACCTGGTCGTGCCGAATTTCGTACCATTATTATTCCACATTTAGAAGAAACTCTAAAGTCCCATATCACTTCCAATCACTCTAGGGATGATACCCCTTATCGTTCCTTCATCTTACATCATCAACCCAGCCTTTTCGACATTGTTGTTGACCAACCTATAGGTTTTCTACGAGAGCATCCGGTCATTATCTCCAAATCCTCTATTTGGAATAATGGCACCAAGTATGCCAACCCAGAACCTTAAAGTCCATTTGATTCCTATATGCAGTACTAAATGAGATTGGTAACCCTCTTTTTTCCTTTCTCATACTGCATAACCATAACGCACACGAATGGCGCACCACATCATTATAATGTGTTTAGATCCCCTTTTTCTCGATACATCTTGGCATGCCCACAACATGCTTGTGGGGAAATTATTCCCCTTACCCATAAAATCCCAGATCTCAGCCAAAAATAGCACTGAAACCCCCTTTCTCTGACAAGTCACACTTTTCAGGTCATTTCCTGGGATAGGTCGCGGTTTCCTGCCCCATACCTATTACCTAGGTCATACAACTGACCCAAAAACACGTGCGACCTGACCTGTTTCTGAACTCTAGGTACCTATTACATTCTCGTTACTTGATCCTTCACCAGGACACATTTTTTCCAAGAAGGGTCTCTTCACCTTTTCTCCAAAATGCATATCCTCACTCCTGGGTTTTGAGCACCTTCCTATTACCCCCAAGGTAATGGCCTAGTTGAAGCGGTCAACAAAATTCTTAAGACCATTCTTCAGAGAACCATGACTAAGTATCTCATGCTCTTCCCTGCTCAGTGAGCTTATCTTATCTCTATTAAAACCGCCACCGGTTTCACTCCTCCCCACCTTTTCTGCGGTCAGGAGGCAGTCTTACCAATCGAATGTGAAATCCCTTCCCTCCACTTGGCCGTCGAACTTCTCCCTAATACCAACCTTCTAGCACAACGACTTATCATGATTGAGCGCGCCTCCGAAGACCGTTGCGTTGCCTTGCAAACTCTTGAAGTGGCCAAAATACGCACCCAAGCTCAGTATGAACATAAAGTACACCCTCGCCAATTTCAGCAAGGTGACCTTCTTCTAGTATATATGACTAGGCCCATGATAACCTTGGCCATGGGAAGTTCGACTCATTATGGCTCATTCCTTACCTTCACAGTAAGGACCTTGGTAAGGGGGCATACATTCTACAAGACTTTGAAGGCCATATCCTTCCTAATCCATGAAATGCACTCTATATTTAGAAATATTACCCATAGCATTTCCCGTTTGAAATGCGTGTTTCATTTTCTTTTAGATAGTCAGCATCCGTTTGTTTTCACATTTTTGCTGCTTCACCAGGACACCCGCTGTCCATGAAGTCTTGCTTCACCTCTCTTCAAAACTAGATTTTCTCACTTACACCACATTGCATTGGGGGCATCACTTTGCCCCCATACTTATTGCTTCTTGTAAAAATTTTCGTCCTCAGATACCATTTTGTACTCATGCTTTTGATGGTCCCCATTGGATCTATCACCCATTTCATCATCATCATTAGGTATTTTCTGCGCATCGCTCCACTATTTTCTCCGGTGCCTTAGTTGAGATTCCCTTGTTGCCTCACCCATGGCAGATCTACTTCTATCGACATCAACTCATTTACTCCAGAAGCCTGGTCTGGGGGGAAATGTACCTTGGTTTGATCTCTTTTCAGCACGATCGTGATCTATACACTTGATCGTCCAGTGATACAGCAACAGCTATTGGTGATTCCCAGGTGTGTGTGATATGTCTCAACCCTCATGAGGGGGTGGCCCTGCAGGTAACCCCCCACATGCCTGGATGACTTCTTCATTACAGCCCTTGATGCAGCTCCTCGCCTTTGATGATATCGGCCTCTGTCGCCAGTAGCACCTCTTCGATTTGCATATAGAAGTCCGATTTCGCAAGCCCTTCCCCATGTGTATGGGGCATTTGGGTGTATTTTTATCTCATGTACTACAAAATTATTGTATATGTCCTGATGATTATTCTAGGCATAGCATGTATATGGGATTCGTCATTCTCATTTCTGGCACATGTTCAGGCCAGCACTTGTTTTACTATTGCGTTCCGTGGTTTTCTGGGCGCTTTCTTGTGTGTACTATTGTCTCGGCGGGCATAGGTATGCCTACCTCGCCGCCTTTAGCACTGGTACCACTTCATACACTAGAGACTTGTTTCGCCTGTAAGTCTCATCTCCTCTGGGTCTAGTCCTCTAGCACTTTCGACTACATTACATTCCTCTCTCTCACTTCCATTTTTTTTGTCTAGTGATTGCATTCTTACAACGTACTTCAGTCATACGATTTTCTCCTAACACTCGTACGTTGGGGGACAATATGTTACACCATTTTTTTGTCATCTAACCTATTATCATTAGATGAACCCAAGTACACCATGTAAGACCAATTTTACCCCAAGTAAAATTGCTTTCACCACATTTGTCTATATTGCATGGTCATATTTAACCCAAAACAAGGTAATCAATTAAATAAATCATTATTTATTTAATTATTTCCTAAGAATAAGTTATTTAAATCATTATTTAAATAATATTCTTAGTTAAATTTGACTAAATCACATATAAATAATTAAATAAACCATTATTTATTTAATTATATTCCCCTCATCTCCCTTAAATAATAAATAAATCATTTATTTATTTGTTATTTATAAATAAAGGAATTGACCCAAGTAAAAAACCCTTTTCCCTCCAACAAATATAATAAAATATTCCTAAAGGGTGATTCTAGAATGTGATTAATAATATTTTATTCATGCACCGAGTTCTAGAACACCCCAATATTTTGTTATAAATAGAAGGGTTTTCCCCATTCATTAGTCACCTCAATTGCATTAGATCACACTAGATCTACTCTTGGTCACCAATTTCATTTGTTTGCATTTTGAACTCCCATTGAGTTCCATGTTTGTTAGGGTTTTCCACATTAACCAAAGAGAGGAATTTTAGATCTAAAACACTGAGGACTTCCAAGAACCCATCCCACTGAGGAGAACTAGAAAACACCTTTCTTGTTTTCCTCTCAGGTGCCCCATTCTTTAATATAATATAAGATTATTTTTATACATTGTTCTTGTCTTGTTCATTGGATGCATGGAGCCATTTTATATTGTATCTGCTTAATGTCTTTTATGCTTAGATCTAATTTTATGCAGCAAACTTAAAGATATTTTGCAGCCATACTTGATGTTAGGGCTACTTGATATGCATAGCTAAAGTGATCTTTTACGACGAAAGAATCATACTAACATGCAGACTTGGATTTCATTAAAAAATTGTTTGATTTTTGCAGGTTATTATCAGAATATGGATTTGGGCCAACAGTTTCAATACTAGTTGACAAAATTGTTTGCTCCAAATTCTTAGATTTTAACTCAATATCTTCATTCAACAAACAGTTTGCATACAAAGAGAGAAAAAAATCAAGTCAAAGAGAGATCAGAATGATGAATTTTTCATAGTGAATGGTAAAAGTGAAATCAAAATTCACAATGACACTGAAAACATAATAGTCAAAGAGTATCAGTGGTTAAAGTGTATCAGGTAAAAGTCAAAGTGAAAGTTAAAAAAAAGTTATAAGAGCAGTCAAAGGTAAACAGTAAAAGTAAATACATAGACAATAAAATGGTAAAAAGAGATGAAAATTCTTTCACCAAAAATTAAGTTTATCTAAAGTGAAATTAAAACAGTTAAAAGAACAAAAAGCTGAAAAGATGAAAACACAACAAGAAGGAACATTTTTTTGCAGAAATTCATGTTTAAGCCATTGTTTTGCAGAAACTATTGTGACCAATCCAAGATGAACTTTGCAAAACTGAAATATTTTTATGTTCTTAAGATGGCCATCTACAAAAACCTCTCTCACTTTTCTAACAACCATTATGGATTGGGAAATATTAAACAATATTGGAGAGCACTTTTTGCAGAAAATTCCGGTTAAATCATGATTTTGAAGAGAATATTTTGGCCAATAAGAAACACGTCTTACAAAACTGAAGGAGGTTTTTGTTCCTCAGAGACCCATATACAAAAACCTATCTCACTTTTTGCACAATAATTTCAGAAGGAGAGATACATGCACATCGTTACAGCCTATTTTTCAGACTCTGTAAAACGTTGTTTTACACATCTTTTTGTAAAGCCTATTGTGCATAGCTGGAGAGGAATTTTAGGAAAATGAAAGAGGTTTATTTCACCAACATATTTATCCATAATAAACTATTTCATTGTTTACATATCAAGTTCGGATTGAGAAATAAAAATATATCATTGGACCCCAAGTTTGCAGAATTTTTGGAGCAGAATGCACAAAGAAAGGAAGCAGTTAGTGACTTGGATTACTCATCATCAACTAAGAGTTGGATCAAATTCGAATTCTCCTCTTAGTCATCACCTATCCATAAAAAATTAGTGCCAAATATATGCATTAGTCTTGAGTGTCCTTTAATTAAGTTCTATTTATGTAAAACGGTTAGAGATATTTGTGAACCAATCTTGATATTTTTTCAAGATATTCTAGTTTACAATTTGTATAAATACTTCACTCTTTGAATTATTTTAGTGTGGAATAAAATCTGAAGATTACTATAGAATTATTTTGTTGAAACATTGGGACTTTTTGTGAGTTAAATTGAAGTAGCAAGCTGGAGACTAAAGCAAAAGAAATCATAGTTAAGGATTCATGAGATAAACAGATGAGTACGGTCTTTTCATGTTTTCATTGTGTATTTCTTTAAGTTTCATTCATATATCATATGTATTTTCCTTCTTTAATGATAAACTAGGAAAGTTATTACAGAATTAGTGTTAAAAAGCTCTCTGTATTTACTAGTTGTCATTATTTATGTTTTCTGCTGATTTCCAGACTAGAGAATTCTTAAATGCTCTTTAGTTTCGTTTGACCTCACTTTCCCACTTCCTTTTTGTGATCTAAGGATTCTTAATTGCCCTTAGTCTAGAATCATATAACTTCATCAAATTAGCCTTTCAAACCCTCTGAAATTTATCTAACTTTCCCTTAGCATATTTGCATCTTTTGACCTTGGTTTTCAAGTCTTGTTAGATAGCAATTTGACCCCATTGCCCAATGGTTAGATAGATATTTTTATGGTTTCCTTTGTAATCCTTTATTTCCACCAACCTTTCAAAAAATCAAACCCGACTGCACAATCATAGCTAGCCTAATATCTGTTACCTAAACAAAGCTAAATCATAAGGAGAGATCCCTCTCCAAAAGTTAGGAAGGCTAGATCCTAAATTCTAAAAGAGGTACTTGGTTACCCCTAGTTTTCTTAACTAAAAAAATCCTCATCCCACAGCTTGAGAATTACTAGGGTGATAACATATCCCAAACCATGATACCTGTGTGAAAACTGAAGGAGGTTTTTATTCCATGACCTTTTTTTGAAAAAAACCTCTCTTACTTTTGTCAAATTCACCTTTGTTTTTTCAAAAACCCAATTTGAAGCGAAACATGCCTTGTGTGCTTCCTCCATGTCATTTTCTGCAAGTGATCACTACTTTGGCACTCAAATGGACCATCAAGTTCATAAACCCTAATCATATACAAGAACAAGCATTTCCTCTTTCCTTGTTGTAAGTTGTTTTTCATTCAGGAGTAGTCATTCTACCTCATCAGTACCTTCTACTGACACAACCTTCAACACTCCTGCAGAAGTGCTAAACTCTTTTCATTTTCCTCACTTGTAGGTTCTGAAGTGATAAGACAAACTTCTTTGGAAAATTTTAGGTCCTTCTTGAATAACCATGTTTTGACATTCTATTACATCTGAGCCAGCTCCTAGCAAAGGAAAAGCAGTGCTTGAAACATCCAATGACGACCTTAAAACATGTAAAAAACCCTAATGACCTAGTGGGAGGGTCCTTTGACCTGATTTTGACTGGAATTTTACTTGGACGTTTTTCAAGTGAAAAAAGAGTATGGTCATAGGTTATTAGGTCCAAAAGGACATTGAAATGAGTCATCACTAGGAAACCCTAGATGGGGAATGGAGTCTATTGATAGGGGAAAACAGGGTAATGAGGTTATAGGCAGGAACGAAGGATGAAGATGAGAGGCATAAGCCCATAAGGAGTCTTTCAGGAGGAGTAGGGTGACATTGAGATGGAAAACTAAGGACTAGTGAATTTTTTTTTATAACGATAGTGAAGGGAGTGATATTTCTGAAACTCACAATATTCAAAGAATGTTGTTTTCAGAAAACTAGAACCATCCTATAGTCTTCTAAAGATAGTGAAAAATATTGATGACTAACAGTGGCTCCACTTGGGGAGGGCAACTCCTTTCAGGAGGTGTCCAGAACCTCATAGTTCAGATCTCTGAGTTTTGAAGATTAGTACCTTACATGTGCATGGTAGATCTCTCTTTATTCACTTGCTAATTTACTGCTATCCTTTGAAGCTGTGATCTTAAATTTTGAAAAAAAATGATTGCTTCAATATCAACTCTACCTACCCATCATACTTTTCCTAGCATTTTTTCTTCATTTGGGTGCACTTGAATGGGCAAACCCTTGACATCATTTTCTTTTGAAAGCATAAAATCTATCTATGTCTACTCTTATAACTTCCAAGAGCTTAGCCCACGGGGCTTTGATTCGATGGTAAAGGGTGCTTTGTTAAGGCACTCCATGCGATAGGTCATCAGTTCCAATCCCCCCGTGGGTGCTGACTTACCAAAAAAAAAAAAAAACTTCCAAGAGCTCAGATTAGGTTGATGAGCTCTTTTATTCTCTACCTAATCTACTTATCTGTCAAGGTTAAACAGTTCGATAGATCTTCATTCTCTAATATACTGACATGAAATTCAAAACATGACAAAATCAAGGTTAAGAAGTTTGATTTGTCATGAGTTGTGGCATTTTGGACAAGCTGCACACAAAGTTTATTTTTGCACAAGTAAAACAAGAAATTTGAGGGCTATGATTTAGAATTGGTTATGCATCCCTCTCTTTCTCTTTGGTTCATATTTTAGCTTTGAGAACCATCATCTTTTCCTAACCTAGTCTACTGATGAGCCAAGTTTAATGGTTTGGAAAATATTCATTTTCTATCTTATCAACAGAAATTTAAAACATGTTCAATCATGGTTAGGCTGTATGACTGAACAAGACTTTATTTTCTTCAAAAAGTAGTGGCATTTCGACTTGCACACTTTCAGAGACATTCTTTTTTTGTATGGGGCTTTACCTCTTTTTTTTATATGCCCTCTTTTCTCTTTTTGTCGAAACAATAAAAAACTAAAAATATGCTCATAGTGCTGAGCTTATTTGCAATACCTATTTATCCTAGTCTAACTTGGAGGTATATTTTGACTAGGTGAACTCCTTTCTCCAATGTAGTTGTTGGGGTCATGTGATTTGACGGATTGGCATACCAAATGACAAGGTATCATGAAACCAATCTTTAGAGTTCTAGGACCTAGCCTTCCTAGACTCAGAGAGGGATCTCTCAGGTTGTTTGCAAAGATGTGTGCTTGTTTTCTAAGCGTTGATTTTAGGCTAGTTATTAAGTATGAGGTTTTTTGTTTGTTTGGTTGGGTATGATGGTCAAAGAGCATAGATAGAATGGGAAATCTCTAAGTCATTGGGCAATGGAGTCGAGTGAAAGACATGATAATTATATAAATGTATTAGGGAGTATCATAGGGAAAATCTAACTTGGCCAAGGGATCTTCAAAGTTCAGGATTTTGAGGTGAAAACTAAGGATAAGAATGAAAAGTAGGACAAAGAGCAATTAAGAATTCTTTATCATGTACTTTAAACAAGAAACATCTTTCAAGGCATATGTTTTGAAGCAAGCCAAAGGACATGGAAAACTGTAGACTTCTTTGGACAGACCTTTAATAAGAAAACCTTTCATATAATAATCCAACAATCAGAAAACTACTTTCAGATAAGAAAACATATAAGATAAACAATAATAGTAGCCTAAGATCAAATAGAAATAATCCAATCTGCTTTTGACCAACTCTTTAGGAATATTTTAAAGTAACCTTTTGAGCAGTCCAGAGGATAGGGTGCACCATAGAATTCCCTAGTTTAGACTCTACTAATCATACTTTTGAAAAGGTCTTTAGAAACAATATCTCAAATTGTACTCAAAGCAGGATGGACTTACCACTTAATTTCCCTAGTTTCACTCTATTGAAATCATTCCTCAAAACAACCTCTCAAGCTGTACTCAAAAGGCTATGGACTTACCAAAAGGGAGAATCCTTGGTTATATTCTACTGAATTATTTCTAATATGACAAGCATAGATGGAACTGGAGGGCAATTAAGAATCCTCCAATCAGACCTTGCAGAAGAAAACATTAAGACAGTGAAGAGAAAACATAACTAAGGTGCTTTCAAAAGACATTTCTTGGCCTAAAACTTTTACTCTACTGTAACAAAGAAAGGTGGAAACATAATGAAAACATGAAATAACAATAACAGATAGAAGTACTTCACCAATAGCCAAGCTCATGGATCTAGTGATCTAGCCTCCTCCACCAGCAAACAAATCAGGGCATCCACAAGATCCAAAACATCAATTTTCCTTCAACTTCCAAGAGACTATGTATTACTTCAAAGAGTCATCAAATGCCAACCATACAATGAGTTCAAATACAGTATTTATGCTGCAAAAGAGGAGGTGAGGTTAAAATAGGGTTTGAGGATCATTTATTTCAGAGTAAGTGCATTCCTGACCCTGAAAACCATGCAAGGCTTAAGGCATAAATATTTGTAGCCACTTCTCTATTTCAATAACTCTGCCATAACTTTTAGGGGAAAATAGGTGAAGAGTTTGACTTTAAGGCCTATTCTTAACTATTACAATAACTGCCTTGACAGATAAAATATCTTCTTATTGTGTAATAACTTCTCAAATGCCTTTGTGGAAAGAAAACATGCTTTAGGTGGCAGTTTTTATCCTTTGGAGGAGTAACTACTTCTTTGTTGATTTATTCGAGGCTGTCTTTGGGTTAATTTTCCTTGGTTTAAACATTAACTGTGTTTTAGGCCTCTAACCTTGATTTATCTTTAATAATCTGCTTTACTGTCTTTTCTTTGTTTCTTCTTAATAATTTTTTAATTCATTTATCCTTTAAGCTTTAGCCTTCATCTTTAATCACTGTCCTTAAGGGGCTAATCCCCTGTTTTATCCTTTGATCTTCAATCAGCCCTATTAATCCTTTTGTTCTTCACTCCCTTTCTTTCTTCTCTAACTGTGGCTATTATTTGTGTGCAAGGAGGATTCATGATCGATCGATGAGAATGCTTATCATCAACCAAACTCTGAGAAAGGGCCCACCTGTTCTTCATGATTTGGATTTAAGACCCTTGGATCATCATCCAGGGTCTAATCTGTCATTTGTTTGACTGAGGGAGGGCCTTTTTGATATCATTGCCATTAAACCTGCAAAAACACCCAAACAGATTAGTTTTTAAAGCCTACGGAGGGGGTAAACTGCCTTTTCTGGGGTTTGGGGCTGTTGGAGGAATGTTATAGAGGAGGAGGAGGCCTAGGGGAAGGGTTACAGTGGTGGAACTTTGAGAAATTTGAATGGAGGTGCGAAACATTTGATTTTTGGAACGTAGAGGGGGAAGGCGGTTTTAGGAAACCATCGTGGTTTATCGCGCAAGGTATGCGCAGTAAGCGGTTTTGGCCCGGAGTTGTGCGATACCACTGGGAAAATGTCGCGTGTCTTGGGTGAAACCGCCCATTTCGTGTGGTTTGGGGCAATTAAACCCTTTTACAAAAACCAGTGCGATATTAGATCTGAGCCGTCAGATCTTGAGAAGTGAGATCAATGATGTGAGAGGCTTCAGGGACCAAGGCGCATATTTGGGAGGTGGGGCCCAGGTGTGATTATGTGGCAAAAATTTTCGGGTTATAAACGAATGGATGGAGTGATGGGCAGTGACGTGATGGCCGTCGGATCAGAGCTCGAGGCTCCAGATCTACGATGGAGATGGCCCGACCAAAAATAGAAAGGAGGGGGCCTGCTTTTTAAATTTTTCAAAGTTTCGGGCATTTATAATAAAGTTCGGGGGTGTATAAAAATGAAAGGAGAGGAGGCATATTCGCATGGTGGGTGGGTTTTAGGGATAGGTGGAGGGTTTGGTCCTATGAGGGTAGAAGGGACTGGGGGTCGAGAAGGAAAGGAGCTTAGGATAATAGCGGAAGGTCGAGGTCAAGAGTCATATGGGTGAGGGGCTGGGTTCTAAACCAAAATGGCTTAAGGGAAAATATAATAAAAAAGGGCGGACTTTATAAAAGAAGGGTTTTTATAACGTTTTTTAGGGTTCGATAGGCCTAAAATTAAATTTGAAACAATGTAAAAATGAATTTTTACATTTGTTTAAGGCCTTCTTAGGAGAAATATGGTGAATGAAGGGATAATGAGGGGTCTTTAGAGAGGAAAATGGGGGCAAATGAGAGTATAAGTGAGGGGATAAAATGAGCCAAATCAGGCCTAGAAAATGGAGTTTCTTTGCAGCAAGGTAACTTTTGAAAAGGAAAAGGATGAAGTTTATAGTGAAATAGTTAGGTGTAGGATAATGAAGGCAGTGAGATTTCTAGAACTTACAATGCTTCTTGAAATATTATTTCTAGAAATCTAGGCTTTACAACTTAGTCATCTTTGGATATTAGCAAAGTTACTGATGACTAAAAGTGGCTCCACTGGGGGAGGGCAGCTTTCCTTTCAAGGTGTCCTGAACCTCAGTTCATGAAATATTTGAGTTTCAACAGATCAGTGCCTTGTCCATTGGGCAGATTTTTCTTCTTTTCATTTGCTAATATTTCTCTGAAAAGACAACTTTTTAACATTCTGAAATATGTGATTTCCTCTTGAAAGAATTTCTACTTACCCAATCCTACTTGTCCTATCATTTTTTCTTCTTCTTTGAGTGCATTTGGACTAGCAACTCTTTGAAATCTTTATTTTTTAAAACAAAGAATAAACTATCTACTCCTATCCTTATTTCCTCCGAGAGTTCAGATTAAGCTATTGAACTCTTTCATTTTCTACCTAAACTACTTTGACTGCCAAGATTAAACTGTTTGGAAGTCTTTATTCTCTAACTTTTGACATGAAATTTAAAGCATGGTTCAAATTAGGATTAGACAATTTGATTAACCATGGTTGTGGAATTTGGAACAAGTTGCACACAAACATTATTTGTAGAGAAGTAAACTAGACAGATAAGGCTGTGATTCGTATTTTTAGAAATGCATCCCTATCTTATCTCTTTGGTTTTGTTTTGAGCATGTGGAACCAGTATCTTCATATTTTCATAATATATCCTTTCTGATAAGCTAATTCTAAAATAATCTTGAACATCATTGTCTCTACTAACTTATCAAAATAAATTTAAAGCATGTTCAACCATGATTAGACTAGATGACTGAGCAAGGTATCTTTTTGAATCAACCGTGGCATTTAGACTTGCACACTTTCAGCAGTATTGTTTTTTGGGTATAGGGCTGTACCTCTTTTGAATTTTCCCTCTTTTTCTCTTTCTTTTCTTTTATTTTTTTTGTACTTTCTTTGATTTTTCTCATGCTATGTTATGTATAATGAATGAAATATTTGAATCTAGGACTCTTGATAGAAATAATGTTTAAGCATCCTGCCATTGACAGAACCTTCAAATAGTTCTTCTCCATTCAGTCCTTCTAAGAAGAAAACATTATGACCCCTAATTGAGTGAATGATATAAGGCCCTTTCCATAAATTCTCAAACTTGCCATGTTTACCTTTATCTTTCCTCCTTGAATCCCATTTCAAAACTATATCTCCAACTTGGAATTTGTTTGATTTAGTCCTTCTGTCAAAGATTTTATTGATATTTTATTGAACTACTTGTGTCCTTTTGTACACTTCTTCCCTTGTCTACTGCAAATGAATGGTTTGATTCAACCTTCTCTGCATGTCATTTTCTTTTGTTTGTACTTCTTGGAGAAGATTCATGACTGGAACTCCTAAATATGTAGGGAATACTACATCTAGACCATATACCAGCTGATATGGGGACATATTCATTGATTTCTTGGTGGTCAGTCTATCAGCCCATAATGCATGAACAAGCTTACTATGCCATGATTTTTTATTTTGATCCAACAATATTTTGATAATATTGATTAGGATTTTATTGGAGAATTTAGATAGGCCATTTCCTTGGGGATAGTAAGTTGTGGAATGTCCTAAGGTGATATGGTATTTATAGCAGAATTCAATCATTTTCTTGGATTTGAAGGCAGAAAAATTGTCTGTAATGATTTTTCTAAGACAACCAAATCTGGATAGTATGTTGGTTTCAAGGAACTTGATAATGACAGAGTTAGTAGCATTCCTAGAAGGGATAACTTCTATCCACTTGGTAAAGTAATCTGTGGCAGTAAGGATCCACTTATTTTGGGCAGATGAGGTTCGGTGAATTTCTCCAATAAAGTCTAAACCCCGTTGCTGGAAGGGAGACTCAATAATGATGGGATGCAAAGTTAAAGGTAGGAGTTTCTTCTTGCCATAAAAAATTTGACACTTATGGCAAGTCATGACTAGTTTTTGAGCATATGGGAAAAGGGTGGGCCAATAGTAGCCAGCTCTAAGAATCTTGTTTGTTGTGGTATTCCAATAAATATGGCCTCCACATTCTCCCTCATGCAACTCATGCATGATTTTTCCTGCATCATTCTCAAGCAAACATTTAAGTAATATGCCAACATCATTTTTCCAATATAATAATCCATCCAAAATGCAATATTTTAAAGCTTTCTGTTTCAAGAATCTAGCTTTATTATTTGATAAAAGAGGAGTATTAAGATTGAGAAGAACATAAATGATATCAGTATACCAAGGTGAATTCAAAAATATTTCTTCAATGTATGTAGCTGTTAATTCCTCTGTTTCTTCCAAAACATCAACCATGTTTATATCTAATACTTGGAAATTTGACTCTGCCATGAGTTTTGCTAATCCCTATCCTTTAATCATCTTGGTAGGCCTAATTTCTAAATCATATTCTAAGATTATTGCAATCCATTTTCCCCTTTTACCATCAGGGTCTTGATTTAGAATGTCCTTGACAGTGGTATGTGGGACAAAAGCAATGATGTGAGAATGCAAAATGTAGATTCGGAAATCTTTCAATGCTTTTATCAAGGCTAAGGCCTGTTTCTCCATGATATTATATTTGAGTGGAGCATCTCTTAAGGCTCTAATAAAAAAGGATATTGGTTGTTCTTGCCCTGAATTATTCTTTTGTAGTAATATTGAAACAATGGTATGCTCAGAGGCAAATGAGAAAATGTAGAAATCTTTAGTAAAATTAGGACTAATAAGAACTGGTGTTTGAGTAAGATCTTGTTTAACCATTTCAAATTACTATTTGGCTTCTATTGTCCATTTAACCCATGTTTCCTTTTTGAGCATGTTTGTGATGTTCCTCAAAGTTCAACAAGGTTGCGGATGAATCTCCTTAAAAAATTGATCTTCCCAATGAAAGATTGCAATTCCTTAAGGTTCCTAGGATGGTTGATTTTTAATATGCCTTCAATCATTTTAGGGTCTACTTTGATTCCCTCTTCAGAAATTATACGGCCAAGAAGTTTCCCTTCTCGAAGACCAAAGAGTGTCTTTTTGGGATTCAAAGATAAGCCATATTTTCTATATTTCTCAAAAACTTTTCTCAAGTAAATCAAATGTTCTTTATCAGTTTTGGAGAAAACAGTGATGTCATCAAGGTAAATGATTATGAAATAGCCTATGTCTTCTGAAAAAGCTATGTCCATGGCCCTTTGGAATGTGGCTTCTGCATTCATCAAACCAAAATGGCATTTTAACATACATGAATGTGCCCCAAGGTGTAGTGAAAGAAGTTTTGTGTTGATCACTTGGGAGTACTAAAACTTGGTTGTAGCCTAAAAAACCATCCAACAATGATATTCTCTTAGATCCAACCACCTTTTGAGGTATGTGGTCCATTTTAGGCAAGCGATAATTATCTTTTAGGGAGGCTCTGTTCAAATTTCTGAAGTCAATGTAGAGCCTAATTTCCCCGATCTTCTTCCTAACAGACACAAGGTTGGAAATGCACTGTGAGTATATAAGGGGAACTATGATCCCATCATCATACATATTTTTGATCTCTTTATCAACTAAAGGTAATAATATAGGGTTTATCCTTCTTAGTTTTTGTTTGAAAGGTTTTTGATTTTCCTTAAGAGGAAGTTTGTGTTGAATAATGTTGGTATCATATGATTTCAGATCTTTGTACCCCCATGCAAACACATCTTTGTACTCATTGAAAAGTTTAATATACTCTTGTTTGATATGAGTAGGGAGAGTGCTAGATAACTTAATCAATTTGGGCTCATTTATGCTACCTATGTTATGTTCTTCTATATCAGTTTCTGTAGGCTCCATCTTTGGTTTTTTAGCTACATCATTCAAATCAAACAACTCCTCTAATGGTGTAAGGCCCCTTAGTATTGATTCAGTTTTTCATTGTAAAACTTCAAGGTCCCTTTGGTCTGGTTTGTTTAGTAATTCTGATGTATAAGGATATTCAAATTGGTTTATATCAACAGTAGAGGATAGCTATGTTTTATGGGCTTTTTCTTCACCAGAACAATCTTTTTCATGGCTTGAGTTAAGTGTTGGTTCAGCAAAATCATTTCTTGATTGTAGGAAATCATCAATGTGTTTATAATTCTCAAACACTTGCCAATAGTTTTCATTGTCAGGGACTGTAGGCCTATTTTTCACTTTGAAATTGAATAGTTCATTTATTTGGGGTGTTTGGCAATTGTTGGCAGCAAAGTCAAGTTCATTTTCAAGGCGGTTTTGAGCTTTAGGGATGAAGGTGAGTTCATATTTTTCAAAGGCTTTTAAGAGCTCTAGGGCAGCATTCCTATATTCTCTTAATATTGGGCTTTTAACTGAATACTCCCCTTTTATTTGCCTAACGATTAGCTCTGAATCTCCTTGGACTGATATTTTCTTGGCTCTTAAATCTTTGAGAAAATGTAGGCCAAGGAGGAGGGCTTCATACTCTACAATGTTATTGGTGCATGGAAAATCAAGTTTATAAGAATTTCCTTTGTTTATATTGTGTATCCATACACCTGCTCCAGAACCTATCTTGCTGCAAGAGCCATCAAAGCTCATTTCCCACAATGTTTCTATTTCATACTCATTGTCATTTTATTGTTTAGGGCTGCTAATGTTAGGGCTGTTATATTCTTCTTTTGGGGACTGATTTAACTGTTCAGGTGAACTTAACTCTATTTCAATTTCCCTTTGTTGTTGGCTGATTTCATATTCATTGTATAAGATAAAGGAGTCTAAATTTGAATGAATAGAGTAGACAGGAGTATTGTCTGGCCTATCTATATTGCTTACCATAAATTTCATATGAGATTCTCTGTATAACTTTCTAGTTTGGTTAAAAACTGGAATGGTGGCATAAGACATGTCCATTTGAAGGCTTTCCTGAAGTTTGGCTCCCCATTATCTAGATAAAAGCATACCATACTTTGGGGGAATGTCCATAACTAAACCCTTAGTAGGAATTTGTGCCAGATTGACACATAAATCCTTGATCAGACCTAAGCATTTAACTCTGCTTGAATCAAAGGAATATGGGTCCTTGTAAGGTTTAGTAACTTCTAAGCCTAATTTTTCCATCACCACTTTTGGCATAAGATTGTGAGAGGCACCAGAGTCTAGCATGGCATTGTGTAAGATATAATCATGTATATTCAAGCTGACATAAAATGGAGGGATGGTTCCTTCTTGGTATTTTCCTTCTACTTCAGGACCAAATAAAAATTCTGGTTTATCATCTGTCAAGTTCAAAGTATCAGTTTCATTTCCTATATTCAAAGCTTTCAAAACTTGGTTTTTATATACATCCTGGGTTACTAGTTCAGCTAGAGGTATGTTAATTTTGATTTTGGCAATTTATCCCTCAAGACTGAAAGGAACTAATGATTTTGACATATTTACATATGTTTTGTCAATCATTGTATTTTCAAAAATTCTAACTTGTTGTGTTTTATTTGGACTGTTATTTAGGATAGATTTTTCAGGGCCACTAGCAGAAGTACTAGGGAAGCTTGTGTCAATACTTTGTTGATCTGTTTTGTCTATGTTTGAGTCATTCTTCCTAGTCAAAGTGTTATGGTTTCTATTGTATTTTTAAGAATGTTTTCTGAAGTTTTCCTAACATCAGTGTCTATTTGGTCTTTCTTGGCTGAATCTAGGTACTTTTTTCTCCTAAGATCATATTGTCTGTGTACCTCCATCATTGCATTTTCATACCCCAATTGGTAATCTTCGGAGTCCTCATAGTTTGTGTTAGTTTTCTCTGAAGAGAAGAATCCTTGTTCTTCTTCAGTGAGGAAAACATCTGTCTCACCGTTAGATCCTATCAGATTCACATGATATTCTTCCAACCTTTCAGTTTCCCTTTCTTCTTCATGATCTACATAGTTTTGTTGAAAGGGAGGCCTAATTTGTTGGTCATTATCTCTTTGTCTATGTTGAATAGGGTCTCTTCTGAAATTAGGATTTCTATTTTTGTTTTGGGGATTGACTTGGTTTTCTCTAGGAGGCACTTTGTCATTTAAGATTATTTTTTCAAGCATTCTTTCCATTACCATCACTAAGTTGTCAATTTTGGCATCAAATGATGAGGTTGATGCCATTGTTTCATCCTTGTATGTGACTCTTTTCTCTCATTTCAACCTAGCTCTTTTCTCAATCATATTTTCCTCTACACTTATGGCTTCCCTTTTCATATCTTCTAAAGTTAAGGGGTATCTTTCTCTTAGTTGGTAGGCCATGTCTGGATCAAAGCCTTCAGGAAATTTAGCTAAGGCTAAGCCTAGTGGAGGTTTCATGTTTGGGGGAAGTGCATTGTAAACACTATTGAATCTAATGCAGTAATCTTGGACACTTTCCCCAATGCTTCTTTTGAGGTTTCTATATTCAGAAAGGATTTGGAGAGGGTTGTTTTTTATTTCCCATTTGTTTATGAATGTTTGGTACAAAGAAGGGAGATCATTTATGCTATTAGGAGTTAAGCTTTTAAACCATTTCTTGGCTTTTCCTCCTAAAATTTGGGCAAATATCCTCATCTTAATGGTCTCTCCTTATATTTCCATATAATCAAAAGCATCATCCATTTTATCTGCATGCTGTTGGGCAGTAGTAGATTCAGTTCCAGTGAAATAGGGAATTTTGTTTTGATAATCATTTGGTAAGGGAACTAGAGGTTGTGGTAACACTAATGGGGCATACCATGCAACCATGATAGGAATAAATGGGGGATTTATAAGTGGTGGATTTGTGAAAGGGAAAGTAGGATGAAATGGATTTTTTTTAATAGTGGAAGTATGGATGGGTGTGTTGGAAGTGCTTGGACCAGCAAACTGATTTTGAGCAGATTTGTTATGGAAGGAGCTAAGGTGATGGAGAAGCTGAAAATCAGGTGGAGTGGAAGGGGAGGCTTCTCTACTAGAGCTTTGCTGCAAATCTGTGGGTTCAATGTCAGCTTGGTCTATGTCACTATATGACTTGTTTCTGAATAGGTTATTTGTATGGGACAAGTCAAAGTGAATATTTTTCAAGACTGTAAGGTTTTCAGGGACAGATCTTGTTCTTTGGATAGTCCTAACAATAGTTAAATTTCCAGATCTAGAAGTTTGCCACAAAATATTTTCTGGATCATCAAATATTGTAGGATGATTTGGGTCTGGATGATGTCTGGTATTGATCCTATGTGAAGCCATATTTCAATTTCAAAATTTAAGAGAGGCTGAAAGTATAAGGAATGTTTTCAAAGTTTAACCTCTCTTAGTGTTTAGTTCCTTTATAAAATACGGGACTAGGCCCTTTAGACTTCTAGGGACTGATTTGAAATAATCTCAAGGAAATCTAAGAGTATTAGTGGATTAATAGGCCTACTAGGGCTAGTGGAGTTTCCAGGTGGAAATTTTTAGCTTTTCTAAGGGTAAAATATGTTATGGTCCACCACCAACTAGTAATGAAAGCCAATCAAGAGATATTTTTGGGGTTTTTCTAATTTTTCTATGGTTCTTTGGTTTGCAAGAGTACCCTATACCTGAATCATCATGTAGCTAATATGGTGACACAAACATAGAGTGCTCTATGGCTTATAGCTTTAATCCTTAAGGTTTGATGAGAGTTTCTAAAATCCTAAGATGTACTTAGTTTGTCACTGACTCAGATGTCCCACTTTGATGGCCAGAATTTTAGGGTCCCGTGATTTGGCAGATTGGCATACCAAATGACAAGGTAACATGAAACCAATCTTTAGAGTTCTAGGACCTAGCCTTCCTAGACTCAGAGAGAGATCTCTCAGGTTGTTTGCAAAGATGTGTGCTTGTTTTCTTTTAAGGGTTGATTTTAGGCTAGTTATTAAGTATGAGGTTTGTTGTTTGTTTGGTTGGGTATGATGGTCAAAGAGCATAGATAGAATGGGAAATCTCTAAGTCATTGGGCAATGGAGTCAAGTGAAAGACATGATAATTTTATGAATGGATCAGGGAGTATCATAGGGAAAATCTAACTTGGACAGTGGATCTTCAAAGTTAAGGATTTTGAGGTGAACATAAAGGATAAGAATGAAAAGTAGGACAAAGAGAAATTAAGAATTCTTTATCATGTACTTTAAACAAGAAACATCTTTCAAGGCATCTGTTTTGAAGCAAGCCAAAGGATAGGGAAAACCATAGAATTCTTTGGAAAGACCTTTAATAAGAAAACCTTTCAGATAACAATCTAGCAATAAAAAAACTGCTTTCAGATAAGAAAACATATAAGTTAAAAAATAAGAGCAGCCTAAGATCAAACATAAATAATCTAATCTACTTTTGACCAACTCTTTAGGAATCTTTTACAGTAACCTTTTGAGGCAGTCCAGAGGACGGGGCACACCATACACTTCCCTGGTTTAGACTCTACTAAGCATATTTTTTAAAAGATATTTAGAAACAATATCTCAAATTGTACTCAAAGGAGGATGGGCTTATCACTTAATTTCCCTGGTTTCACTCTATTGAAATCATTCCTCAAAACAACCTCTCAAGCCGTACTCAAAGGGATATGGACTTACCAAAAGGGAGACTCCTTGGTTATATTATATTGAATTATTTCTAAGATGAAAAGCATAGATGGAACTGGAGGGCAATTAAGAATCCTCCAATCAGACCTTCCAGAAGAAAACATTAAGATAGTGAAGAGCAAACAGAGCTAAGGTGATTTCAAAAGACATTTCTTAGCCTAAAACTTTTACTCTACTGTAACAAAGAAAGGTGGAAAAATAATGAAAACATGAAATAAAAATAACAGATAGAAGTACTTCACCAACAACCAAGCTTAGGGATCTAGTGATCTAGCCTCCTCCACCAACAAACAAATCAGGGCATCCACAAGATTCAAAACATCAATTTTCCTTCAACTTCCAAGAGACTATGTATTACTTCAAAGAGTCATCAAATTCCAACCATACAATGAGTTCAAACGCAGTATTTATGCTGAAAATGAGGAGGTGAGGTTAAGATAGGGTTTGAGGATCATTTAATTCAGAGTAAGTGCATTCCTGACCTTGAAAACCATGCAAGGCTTAAGGAAAAAATATCTGCAACTACTTCTCTGTTTCAATAAATCTGCCTTAAGTTTTAGGGGAAAATAGGTGAAGAGTTTGACTTTAAGGCCTATTCTTAACTATCACAATAACTGCCTTGACAGATAAAATATCTTTTGATTGTGTAATAATTGCTCAATTCCTTTGTGGAAAGAAAACATGCTTTAGGTGGTAGTTTTGATCCTTTGGAGGAGTAACTGCTTCTTTGTTGATTTATTTGAGGCTATCTTTGGGTTAAGTTGCCTGGTTTAACCATTAACTGTGTTTTAGGCCTCTTACCTTTATTTATCTTTAATAATCTGCTTTACTATCTTTTCTCTGTTTTTTCTTAGTAACTGTTTTATTCATTTATCCTTTAAGCTTTAGCCTTGATCTTTAATCACTGTCCTTAAGGGGCTAATCCCCTTTTTTATCCTTTGATCTTTAATCAGCCCTGTTAATCCTTTTGTGCTTCATTCCCTTTCTTTCTTCTCTGACTGTGGTTGTTCTTTGTGTGCCTAAAGGATTCTTGATTGATCGATGAGCATGCTTATCATCAACCAAACTCTGAGAAAGGGCCCACCTGTTCTTCATGATTTGGATTTAAGAACCCTGGATCGTCATCCAGGGTCTAATCTATCATTTGTTTGACTAAGGGAGGGATTTTTTGACGTCATTGCCATTAAAACTACAAAAAAAACCCAAAAACAGATTAGTTTTTAAACACCGCGGAGGGGGTAAAATTCCTTTTCTGGGGTTTGGAGTTGTTGGAGGAATGTTATAGAGGAGGAGGAGGCACAGGGAAGGGTTCTAGCTGTGGAACTTGGAGAAATTTGAATGGAGGCGCGAAACATTTGATTTCTGGCACGCAGAGGGGGAAGACAGTTTTGGGAAACCACCGTGGTTTATCGTGTAAGGTATGGGCATTAACTGGTTTTGGCCCGGAGTTGTGCGATACCATTGGGCAATTACTGCGTGTCCTAGGTGAAACTGCCCATTTCACGTGGTTTGGGGCCGTTAAACCAGTTTTCAAAAACCTACGCGATATTAGATCCGAGCCATCAGATCTTGAGAAGTGAGATCAATGGTGTGAGAGGCTTCGGGGAGCAAGGCACATATTTGGGAGGTGGGACCTAGGTGTGATGATGTGGTGGAAATTTTCGGGTGGTGCAGGGTTATAAACGAATGGATGGAGTGATGGATGGTGACATGATGACCGTCATATTAGAGCTCGAGGCTCCATATCTACAGTGGAGATGGCCCGACAAAAAATAGAAAGGAGGGGGCCCGCTTTTTAATTTTTTCAAAGTTTCAGGAATTTATAATAAAGTTTTGGGGTATATAAAAATGAAAGGAGAGGAGGCATATGCATGGTGGGAGGGTTTTAGGGATAGGCGGAGGGTTTTTTCCTATGGGGGTAGAAGGGACCAGTGGTCGGGAAGGAAAGGAGCTTAGGAGAATAGCGGAAGGTTGGGGTCAAGAGTCGTATGGGTGAGGGGGCTGGGGTTCTAAACCAAAAGAGCTTAAGGGAAAATATAATTAAAAAGGATGGACTTTATAAAAACAGGGTTTTTATAATGTTTTTGAGGGTCCGATAGGCCTAAAATTAAATTTGAAACAATGTAAAAAGGACTTCTTACATTTTTTTAAGGCCTTCTTAGGAGAAATATAGTGAATGAAGGGATAATGAGGGGTCTTTAGAGAGGAAAATGGGGCCAAATGAGAGTGTAAGTGAGGGGATGAAATGAGGCAAATCGAGCCTAGAAAATGGAGTTTCTTTGTAGCAGGGTAACTTTTGAAAAGGAAAAGGATGAATTTTATAGTGAAACAGTTAGGTGTAGGATAATGAAGGCAGTGAGATTTCCAGAACTTACAATGCTTCTTGAAATATTGTTTCTAAAAATCTAGGCTTTACAAATTAGTCATCTTTGGATATTAGCAAAATTACTGATGACTAACAACAGCCAATCAAGTAAGTGACTAGATGATTGATTTTCATTTAGCCCTTTAGGTATGCTGAAAAAACAAAAAGGACACTCCCATGTCACTTGCTTTTGAATAGCGGTGCTCAAGTTCCTCTTTACACTCTGAAACAAACCATTCCTAGCATAACATGTTCCTTCTTTAGATGCCCCTAAGAAAACAACAAAGGGATCTTGAAATAATACCTAGCTTTGAGGATTTGAATAATTAGCTGTATCTAGGACCATTCCTTGCTCCAACTTGTTAATCTTGAGATTAATTTGAGATAGAATCTCTCCCCCCTCTTCAGGATCATCTGTCTTGGCAGCCTCATAATATATTGCCAGGTTTTCCTCTAGAAAACCTGATATGCTCTAATTGAGTGGGATGAGTTCTATCTGAAAACCATCATTTTGATGAGCAGGAGCATTCTCTAGAAATAAGTCTTCTTGAGAAGGCAGTACAACCCAAATATCAATCTGCTCTCTTATTTCTTCATGAAGCAAGGCTGCAATACATAAATTAACAGTAGAGAAAATAGAAATAATCTCTTTATATAAAATTTTAGAGGCTGGCTACATGTTCAGAATCTGATTGATCTCTTCTCCAGATAAAGGAGGAGGCAGTCCTTGTTTTCTTTTTATTGGACAACAATTGTTTTCTTTTTCTTGTGAAGACTGATAACGAGGCTGAATGTATTCTTTTTTGTTAATAACAATACCCAAAGACTGCTTATTTCTGATTTTATTAAGGTTGTCTTTGATGAACTAAAATGAACCACAACAAAGAGGTAAAGATCCTTCCCTTCTTTCCAAACTTTCTGCACTTTCTTCTTCACTCTCATAGCTAATTTGTATTTGTTGATTACTATATTTGAGCTACTCAAAATGACTGTATTTTTCCTACAAAATAGTTACTAATTTTTATATAGTGTTAGCTTCAGTCTTGAGAAAATAATCATCATCATATTGATCATACTTGGGTAGCTTATTCATAGAAGGAATGGCATCCAATATGCACACTAAATCAGCAGATTTCTCCATGATATGTTGACCTATAAGTTTATTTTCTGATCTACTATAGTTGGGATTAAAAGGAGAGTGTTTATGGCCAATAGCTTCTTGTTTAGCAACCTGAAATGAATCGAAGCACAAGGGTAGAGGCTCAAAAGGTGCTGGCTCATCCTCCATTTATGTTTCCGTAATCCCAGCAGCCACACCAAGATGACTTAAGGGGAGAAATTTTGGATTTGAAAAAGGGTTTGTATCATCCATTCCTTCTTTGACTATTTCCTTAGCATTCCTCCATGTTTCTAATTGCAACCTACCTACAATTCTCTCTTAATAGTGAGGCATAAGGTGTAGGAAGGCATCTAGTACTTACTTGACAACCTCATGCATTTTATTTTTTGCAATCTTGCTCAACATGCATATTTTGATTGTTATTTTTTCATTGTAATGATTGTGTTTGTTCTTCCCAAGAAAAAAGTACTGACTGTTTTGAATAATCGTCTCCAAACTCAACCTTGTACTCTTTCTCTTTCCTGCCAATCATATGCATCATTTTGCTAATTGTGTCTATCAACATCTCTAGCTTTATCTCTGAAGATATCAGTTTCTCTTGATCTACTTTGTCCTTCTTTATCAATTTTAGCTTTGCCTCCCTATTCAACAATTGGCTTCCACATCAACTGCCATCCTTTGCATTTCATCCAGGGTTGAAGGGTCCCTTTCTCTCATCTGGAATGCCCTGTTTGGGTCAAATGCATCTGGGTAGTGCAATAGAGCCCACCCTGGGGGTGGCTTTATCTTAGCAGTTATGGAATGATATATCTTATTGAACCTGGCTAAAATGTTTTGCACTGTCTCCCCTGGCTTTCTCTTTAAATGGTTGTATTCTTCTATGATGAGGAAACCTTTCCCATGACTACCCACCTATCCAGGAAAACTTGAGTGAATTGATGAAAATTACTAATGCTTGCTGCTGGAAGATCTTTAAACCAAATCTTAACCTTTCCTTGTAATGATAAGCAAACATTATGATACACACATAATCTTCTCCTACCTCAAATAGGTCAAGGAAATCGTCCACACTTTGAATGTGTTTCTCAGTATGATCTTTGTATTTTCACCATCAAATCTGGGCAGATTATTTGCAAGATTTGCAGGGAGGGCCTAGAGGATAGAAGGTAAAAATAGAGGCTTGTATCTATCTGGGACCTTTGGGGGTATAGGTAGTGTAAAAGGAGATTTATGACTATTTTAGGTTTCAGCAAGAGCAGGAAAGGTAGCATGAGGCTCATGTTTCACTAGGTCTTCCACAGGTGTATCTGGGGTAGGCACGGGTGTATAAGTATGTTTATGGTATGCAATTTGAGGCTTGAGATATTTCCAATGATCAATGTAGACCTCATCAATGTATTCTTGATCAGGTTTAAATTAGGATAGAACATAGTTATAGATAAAGACAATAATTTTTTGAATCCAATTTAGGCCTCAATACTCTCTCTTTCTAGTATGACTGGTCATGTTTTTAGGTTATTCCTCTAGTGGAGTCTTTAGGTTTATTGAGAGTTTTGGAGTCGCCAGGTGGATGATTTACAAATTTATTGAGGTTGGCTGTTATCCACCATCAGCAACCAGGTATTTTGTAGGTTTTTAGGGTTTTCAGGTAGGGAACTTTCTTTGTGGATAGATCTACTAGCATTGAGTTTTTAGATATGGGAGACTTCCTAAGTATGCTTTCAGGATTGTCAACTATTGCAGGAGGATTTGGGTCAGGGTGAGATCTGGTATAGATTCTTCTAGAACCCAGAACTTAGACCCAAAAATCAGAGAAGTTGAAAGTTTGTGACAGTCTTAAAGGACAAACCCCTTTGTGAAAGAAATACTTAATCCACAAAGTATTATTGACTGGTTTCTTTTGATGTATATATGGAAAAGTGAGGAATAGTGAAAAGATTTTTATAAGGTAATGAAGGCAGTGAGATTTCTGAAGCTCACAATATTAAAGGAATGTTGTTTTCAGAAAACTAGAACCATCCTATAGTCATCTAAAGATAGTGAAAAATATTGATGACTAACATCCATGCCATGTCTCCCTTTGCACCCCGATCAGGGGCCTATTTTATTTTATTTTGACCCTCCCTATAATAAAATTTCTCTAATTTTCATTATAGAATTATTTATAAATTAATAATATTAAAATTATCATTAATTATTTAATTAATTTCATTAACTAAATCCTAATGGTTATCTCTCATTGGATAACTCTGGATCTGGATGCATCTTTACTATTTAACCCTTTAGAGTAGATTGATTTTTTCACCTTTGTCGTGAAGATGAACCTTTTCACCTTTTGTCCTGAAGATGAACCACATTAGATGGTTCTAAACGTGAACCATAAATTCATGATGTGATTAATCTGAAAGACATTCTATTCAATATGAATAAAAAAAATCTAATATCAAACACAATTTAATTAAATTAATCCATTCTTACTAGTCAAGGCATTCTCTTATAATATACTAAATCAATAATAATAATAACTTAAATTTTAATTCAAACTTAAATCATCAAAATGCTTTCTCTCACACAGATTTATATATCAAATTCTTTTTCCTAATAGTTTGATTTGATCTCAAGGATGGCAATGGTTGCTTATAACTATATTGAATTATACCTCTGAATTTTCATTATCCATCTAATTGATAACTTTTACTGCTACTAGATCTGGGTAATTGGAGTAATAGGTGCTCAATGAATTTGAACAGATTTTTGACAGTTGATTGGTTGATTACACTATGTTTTATATAATGACAAAATGTATGTTGTGGTATCAATGGTTTGGCTTCATGTTTCACTTTAAAAAAAAGTCTGCAAAACTAATTTTATTGTGAGTCACGTAGGTGATGGAGCTCATGGAAAGCTCAGCATGGCACCTAATTCCTAATACATTAAGGCTTCTTATGTCAAATTTGTAGAAATGAGGGGTCCCAGGGTTGTTACCCTTGCCAGGCTTGGTCCCTTTATCTACAATCACGTGGTATGCATAGATGAATTTTCTTCAGAATTTATGGTATGTGAACATTTAATTTTACTGAAAATTACAATGTTGGATATACATATTTAAGACATAGATTCTCGGAGTAAATGAAGGCACAATTATCCTTTGGTTGATTTTTGGCACTAAGTACAGTTAAAAAAACCTTTATTAGAGAAGTAATTAAGAGTTCAAATTGTTAAAGTATTTTTAATTCAAAAATTGTTAGAGGATATTGGCAGCTACTCCACATGACTCAGCAACATTCTAGGTTTTTAGGGGTGGTGTTGGGAATAATTAACATGATATAGGTCTTATAAATCAAATAGAGGAAATGCAATCTATTCACCAATATAGTTACGGAAAATAGTTCAGAAAATCAATTAATGATTTGAGTAACAATTTAGGTATTGATAAGAGGTTTGATTACATAGAATATATAATTTAAGGTTATTAGATTTGATATAGAGTAAAATTATAATGGACAAAAAATATAGAAAATATAATGAACACTACCATGTTATTTGCTCACAACCCATTTAAATGAAGAATTACTATTCAGAAAATCAATTAATGGTTTGAGTAATAGTTTGGGTATTGATAAGAGGTTTGATTACATAGAATATATAATTTAAGGTTATTAGATTTGATATAGAGTAAACTTATAATGGAAAAAAAATATAGAAACTACAATTAACACTACCATGTTGTCTGCTCACAACCCATTTAGATGATGAATTACTAATTGGAGCTGGTATGCACCCATCAGTTAAAAAAAAAATCATATTCTTGTAGTTCTGTAATTTCAACATATGTATAACCCAAGAAATAAATGGAAAACCATTCTCTATGATTAGATATTTTAGAACAACAAGAACTATTTTAAAGGTAAGCTAGCTACTCCTCATCCAAGAAAGGTTAATTAAAGAAAAATATAACAATCTAGAAATTTTTACTTGATACTCAGTTGTTCTAATTTGTTCAGCAACTCCCCTAGCCAACTCCAACAGACCAATCAGATTTATCACTCAACCATATCCAAAGGAAACCTTTTTCTTTGGAACCCCCAATATCTATGAGCTCACAAACAGTACCAACTTCAACAATAGTGAGAAATTTATGGCAAAATAAGGAAGATATCATGTCTTCCTCTCACACCACTTAGTCTCAATCAACCAAGATAAATTAATGGTATTTTTATCTAGGAATTAGGTATTCATTTTGGCAGAATTTCCCTACTTTTTTCGACTCCCACCAATGGGGAGAAATCCTTCCATATTTATAAGCATTGAGTGGAGTGTCATCTCACCCCTTCATGCAAAAATTAACCTATTTTTAATTTATTATAATTCATATTATTCACCATCCTCAACCTCTCATTTTTTTATTAATTATTTAATTACTTTAACTATACAATATTCATCCCCCCATGTGTCATTTCTAGAAAACATTTTATGATTGATTTTTCAAAAATATGTAATTAATATTTTTGTATTAAAATAATTTTTATTTTAAATGACCCTATAAAGTGGGTAAATTGGAGTTAATTCAACTAAAATTTTAACTTAGATTAATTCACCTGGTTGATGTAAGCCCTTAAGTGGTGTTTTTCAATGAGGGAATAGAGATTCCACACCCCTATTGTGCACCTCTCCTGACTTGTTAGGACTCCACGCCCTTGCCTTGTGCTTAGGACTCCACGTCCTAGTAGAATCAAGACTCCATGCATTGATCTATTCCAAAGATCTAAGAACTCTGCACCCTAATATTTCCCATAGATTCTCATATATTCCTCTTTTAAGCTACATGGTTTTCTCAAGGTACTTATTGTGAGCTCATATGCATCTAATGATTTGTTGGCAAGGCCTTGTTTCCCCATACCTACACATCATAACCTCATAGATTAAAAGCATAAAAAAAATTCATAATTAATTTAATTCAATCACATTTTACCCGAATGTATAAATGAATTCCATATTCATCTGAGCATCCTTCATGGAAGTAACTAAGTTCCTTGCCAAATCTTGCTAAATACAAGGTCAAGCATGTATAATCATATACATCATAAATTATCAACAAGATTATGGTCTGTTAACTACTCCACATAGTAGATTTTATTCTTGTGTCACAATCATAGACCATCATTCATGCCATGCACCAAAGTAAAAATAAGATGCCAAAAGAGAAACATCATTAATATGCATTTAACCAGAATCAATATTATACACACAACCATAGATATTATCATAAGCATGCAACAACCATGTGACCCAAACCAGGTCTATAGTGTACAAGCATATACATAAGTCTGGAATATATAATATTTATACACATCGTCGAAATCACCCTCCAGGTGTTACCAAAACTAACTAACTAAGAAGGGAAACTACATACTTCCCCTCTTGGGCTCCCTTGAGGTATTACCAAAACTAACTAACTAACTAATAAAGGACACTACATACTCCCCCTCTTGGGCTAAACTTGGCCCGGATTTTTCCCATAGTCATAAGATACTTGGTTAATACCTCACTTATAAGTATTTGATATATTTTTCTTCATGCCAATTCATAACTCAATGTTTTGCTAAAGTGAAATAATCTCCATGAAAACCAAAACATACCATTCTTACTCAATTAGGAATTATATCCATACTATATTAGATATGTTTCAATATATAAAATGCCAAATATTTCTATATCAAAAACAACCATACAATTTATAATAGCATAACAATATACAATTTTATGTAATTGATATGACATCTACTCAAGTTATCTATAATAACTTGACATTCCATATGTTTTTCTTCCCATAGTCCTCATTAATCCTTCACGTGTCATATTTTTGGTTCTATAGTATATTGAGCTTTCCAAGCTAAATAGCTCCCACATTAGTTGTATAACAACATTGATGTTCCAACCTATCATATAATCAAATTTTCATGACAATAGGTAGTAAATCATACATATACAATTGCATGTCAATCTAGTTATCAAACATTATGTTGTATTTATAAGTAATGACTTCTGTTTTCTCACTCTAAATTTACCCTTTTCATTTCACAAGCCAAATGCAATAAAAAATATTCGGAGCCAAAGGTCAAAGCACAATGATTTTGTAAAGTGGAAACACCTGCTTTGTACCACCGAATTTTCCTTGAATTCCACAACCATTGATGTTATAGACATTCATTACTTGAGAACCAATTCAATCTTCATTTAGACTAATTTAATTCCAACATATTAATTGGAACACCTACTTTGTACCACTGGCTCCACTGGCTTTAGGGAAACGTTTAGGGGCTAATATTCACACATGGGCTAATTTTTCATGTTTTTTCCAAAAAAAAGATTCACCAATTTATAGTTTTTTGAAAATTAATTCACCCAAATTTCACAGTATAAAATTATTTTACCTTAAAAATAGCCAAAAAATTATATATGCTAATATAAACTAATTAGAAACCTAAATATTTGTACAAAAGTATCATAAAAAGTTTTACAAGCTACATATTGGGGATAAATAATATTCATCAAGTTTTCTAAACATTAAGATAAAATTTCATCCTTGAAATTTTCCCTGGATGGATTTCTTGAATTCCACAACCATTGGTGTTATTCACATTCATTACTTGAGAACCATTTCAATCTTGGTTTAGACTAATTTCATTCCAACGTATCAATTTTTAATCTTCTAATCAAATACAACTCAAAAACTAGGTTACCTATAGCATTATATCAACGCCCATTTATCAATTACTCATGATTTCTATTCAATAGCTAGGTAATTCGTTTGGTTTTTATTCCTTATTTCTTAACATTAATACATATAAGAAAAACTTAAATAAAGCTACTAAAACCATACATTTCTCAAACTACGAATAATCATGTTGATTTTATGTAATATTTTCACTATCACAATGGCATTTCTAGCCTAAATTTAAGCTTAATTTCCCTTTCTCTCTCTCTCTCTCTCTTTTGCTTTTTTTATAAAGAAGAATTACTACCTCTCAAAATATTACAGCCTTTTGTAGGGCTACTAGCTTTTCATACAACTATACATCCCAACACAAATTTCTAAATCCAACAATTTCTTCCATTCAACACATAATACTATCTATCAGGTTTCTAAGTCATGCAACAATTCCAATTCATCAAAAATGTGATCTCACTTTTCTTATAATTTTCCCTCAAAAATATCAAGAGAACATATTCTTGTAAAATAGGAACTCAAATAAACTTTTCATTAACCTCATACCTTATCCTTTAAGCTTAAATAAAACAAATTTCCAATCACATAAAATGTTTATCTCTAAACATGCTATTCTCTTAACTAATTAGAAATAGTTTTGAGAAGTTCATGAGTTCAATCCTCAAAATTTATCTAATTAATTTAGTTAAATACAATTCAATCAATATGAAATCCTTAAATTCATTAAGGAAGCTATTATGGATTTCCTAGGCACAATAATAAGAAATATTCTTTGAATATTCTAGACTTAATTTTTCTTAAGCAAATAGAAAAGATATTTCATCAACTTATCACAATAATCTCCTTCTACATTTTCAAGCATTTAAAAATCAATTTAATCCTACCTCAATCAAGCACATACAAAAGTAACTACAATACTAGAGTATAAATACCTAGTCCACATTTGACTACATATATCAAGATAAGATATTACTAGCATTCTAAATCACCTAATGGTGTAAACTATAACAATATTCTTTTCTTCATTTGTAATCAAAGGAAAATAATGCATTTAAATCTCAAACAAATTCTTGTTTCGAACATTTATTCCACTAAATTCAAAGTATGCATAATCAACCCTTGTTAATAATGTCCATGAGATCTCATCAAAATCAATTCTTCATTATATATGCAAATAATTACTTACCTTATAGATATCCATTAGATTTCATCAAAATCAATTCATAAATACACAAATAATTACTTAGTTTACATATATAAGTTAGTATAGATTCTAAGATCATACATAACATAACAAGTACATCCTTCAACTTTCCTTAAAATGGTTTCCACAACCATTTACACCTACAAGTATTTTGAACCCTTCTTTATTAGGCATGGCATACTTCAACCTAGTCCCAGAATAATTTCAAGTTATCTCATGAAGAAAACCAACCCATAATCAACACTTAACAAGATCACAAATTAGATAAAATAAAATACAAAAAACTCATTCTTAACCATTAAGAAGGTATTTATCAAAATATTTTGACTCTTTAATGTTTGTGCATTAGTTGTGCACCTATATTCATAGTTAAAAATGACTTGCTGGGGATAACTTACATTGAGTTCTAATTAGCCTAGATAATTTCAGAATCAAGATTAGTATGATGAACTCAATCATTACACTGTGAAATTTCAGTCTCATACTTCTTACAAAATACCAATCCATACACACTAAGTCTTCATTCCATAGTCAACCATGGTTTTTCTTGGCATGTGTGATTTCATCTCGAAAAGATGGGTTTTTTTTTTTTAATGGAGACTACACACATATAGGTCTAAGGTAAAACATTATTTTAGTTCTTTTGCAACTGATCTCCTATCTAAGATATAACGAGAAATTTATCTCTTTACAACTTATGATAGACTAATTAAAAAAAAATAGGAAGTGAATTCTATGATTTTCATTTCTTTCTTTTAAACTATCAACAACATATTAAGAGAAATTAGCCATAACTAGTTCAAATTTAACTTTGAGGTTATTAGTATGATGACTCCAAGCATAAACCCAAGTGTGAATTTGCAACAATTATTCTAAAAATTTAATGACTATCCACATTAATTCTCTATAATAATTTTAATATTATGACTTCAATATAGAAACAACATGAAGAGAAGAAAAAAATACCATGCAAATTTTCCGTGAAGTTTTTTTAGCAATAAACCTAAAGATACACACAATAAATTGAATTTACACAAATAATATTAAAATCATAGCATTGTACCATAGAATATATATATATATATATATATATATATATATATATATATATATATATATACATATATATATATATATATATATATATATAGACATATATATATGTATATATATATATATATATATATATGAAGTACAACAAGATGAAGTACAAGATTTGTTACGGGATAAATTACCCTAGGGTTTGGGTGAGAACCCTAACAGAGAAAGAGGCATACAACAACAAGAAGCAAGAAAATTTATAGTCCTAATGTTTAAAGTAGTAAAATTGGGAGAAGAGGCCTTACCCGTAGGTCCTACGTTTGAAGGCAATATCGCAGGGTTTAAAACCTCTACTTCTCCAAGTGCTTCAAAACCTACAACTCATTCAAGAAAAACATGTAGACTAGTAATAATTGAAATCATGCTCTAGATGTCAGCATTAGATCTTATAAGCTTATAAACAACATGACATGGAATCAACCATAAAATATCATAATATGTATAAATCCAAGAACGGGACAAAGCTTCTTTATTGATGTATGTAAATATGTGTGGATGAATACCACCTGATTCAACCACGGCTCCAAGTGAAACCTTCCTCTGGATCCGTCCATCCCAAGCCTCAAAAATCTCCTTCCATAATCATACACAAGGATTTCACATAAGAGGAATGAACATATCTATGAGGGAAACAAGGGTTTCCACAATCTGGGAAGTGTAGGAGGCATAGTGATAAATCAGACTTGATTAGGGACTAAATGGATATGTTATCAATACCTATCTCTCTCTCCCTTAGGCCTTCACATGAGGTGTATTTATACTTCCTCAAAACAATTTTTTTTTTCAGTTGGGAAACAGTTTGGCCACGAGCTTTTGTAGGTAGGCTTCCGGTGTAACCCATAAACCCTACCCATAAAATAGTGAATTTTATTTTTCTCATATTTTAAATTATATATGTGGGTTTGGTATAACTGGACATACGTGTGCACGCACTTTTGAGAGGGTAGAGTCACGTATGGAATTCAAAATAATTTTTTTTTATGTAAAGGACCGAGTCTGAAGGGAAAGGGCTTCCCAAGGCCATAACGTAGAGCATCAAATATATAGTGGTGAAAAATGATGCTATAACAAATTCCCCCTAATATATGAGGTCAAAAAAGGTACATGATGGTCGAAATGTATTAAGTGTATAAGAAGAATCATGCGAGTAGTTGAGAGGATTTCACCAGATTTCAGCCTGCCAAAGACCAATGGAAGATATCAGAAAGAAAGCTCATGTCTAAGGCAAGCACACCCATGCTCAGTGAAACTAAAGCATACCCGCATATCAAGTATGGAGCGGATCCAATATGTATACAAGTACGAAGGAAACTGCAAAGTACATAGTGGATCATTTGATCACAGCCTCAAAAAGTACATGTCAAGGTCATGTGATAGTATCACATATAGAAGAACTGATTAATGATGTTGAGAAAGATATTTGATCATTGAAGTCACAAAACTGAATCTCCAAGTTTCGAATAATAAAGAGTGGAATAATGGTATTGCACACAAATTGGGTGCCAACATATAAGATGAAGTTGTGATGAACTACAACATATAAGGTGGATGGTGTCACTGATAGAAAACTAAAGGAGACGTCAAATGAACCAAAGCATGCTAATGCAAAACACGAGGTCTTCATCGATCACCATGGTACAATTCTACACTATGGGAATAAATGAGCTAAAGTCGACCATGTGAGAAATCGTTTTATTACCAACCATTGATGTATATCATTAACAAACACAAGACAACTCACCAATAACGATGATGAGATTCAAGGTACCTCGGTACAATCTAACAAATGTGAATGAATGAGTTGAAGTTGAACACTTGACATAATCTACCAATTAGGAGGCATTGATGTATTCTCACTATTGATAGAAAAGGAGTTCGCAAATAATGAATACAAACCCTAAGGTAATGAAAAAGGACTCTAGACCTTGATCCCAGAGCAATGAGTCGGAGTCGATGGGAAAATATCTGCCAGAAGGAAGGAATTAAGGCATCCCACATCAATCAAGCGCGAGTGTAACATGCAGGCCAATAATTTGGAAGGAATCAGAAAAATAAATATGAAGTAACCAACCTGAAGCATGTTTCCGACATACACAAAATGTAGCTAGCGCACGACAGAAACCTCTTAAGCAACCAATAATGAAAGCTGACATCGAAGCGGGGAATCCACCAATAGGGTCAAATGGAAACCAAGGTATTGCACGAATCCCAATGTGTGATAATGAAATTTAATGTCGAACACAAGGGAAACCACTTAGTCAAAGACCCATGATGTTGATCAAATGTTGAGCATAAGGTCACCTATCAATGATAGGAATAGGGCTAGGGTGCGGCTCTAGGTTTACTCTCAGACCAAATTGTCGAAGTCAAGAAGAGAAAACTCGCTAGCAAGAAGTAAATGGAGACCTTCATAACTAGCATGAGAAAAGGAACAAATAGCTGATGTGATAGAAAATAACTATGACAGACCAGGTATGGCCGACTAAAAAATGAGTCAAGAGACATTGTAGAAAGGCCAACTCAGGTTTACTTTCCTTGAATAAAAACATGACTCAAATGTGACTATATGGTAGCATATGATAACTTTGTGTAAGCTTTTCATGCAGGAGGCATGAACAAACCCTCCATATGATTGGAAAAGATAACCAACCGGGGGAGTATTGACTCAATAACAAGGTTATGGCTCTCCTAACTCCAACTAAAGCCCATCCCAATGGAGAAAATACTTTGCTTTTTGTGATTTGTTCAAGGGTGACACAACTGACTTTAGCTGTGATCAAACATGGAAGTAATGTCCCATTCCCGCTCTTTTTGAAATATTTAATTTTTTTTCTTTTTCATATTAAAAGCCTAAAAATGAATAAAATAATTCCTATAGTACAATGGAAAGAAAGAGTGTCAGGAAACAGATGCAGTAGTTCCCGAGATTGGAACAATCCTATTCTTAATGCAAGGTGGCGAAAATGGTAAATGACACTTGGAGGAGTTTTCTGTCCATGGGCAGAGGGTGTCAAGTTGTAGATGCTATGTGATTGCAAGGCTGATTTTGCAGAAAGATATGGTAAAATAGTGGCTTATACACGAGTCCAAGTGAAGCCGGTTTAAGGCCAAAAGATACAAATAGTCAACATTCAATGAAACAAAACAAATTAACATGAGGGAGCCTCTAGGGTATAAATCTAGAAATATAGAGAATAAGAAGGAGAATTAATCTTCATTGCAAAGGTCATGGTGGGACTAAAGAGGACTCCCGAGCCTACACAATTTTTGCAGCATGGGAAACTTATGCTAGTGAGGATCTTACTATGAAGCCCATGTAAATGATGGCTCTACCATCATATCATGATTTTATAAATCGGCGAGTGAAAATGGTTTCAATAATCATAGCATGATGGGGTCGACTCTATGGAAAGATATTACAGTATGGAGGCTAGAATGCAGAATGCAATGGAAAATGGATTTCCCTAACCTATATGCCAATGTTGAAAATAATACCTACCATGATGGGTCAACGGTCATGGAATCGAAGCAGTAAACAATGTCTCAAAATATTCAATTGGTCCTGAAAACAACCTATCCCAACACTTGAAAGCCAAAAAGGGTCATAAAGTTTAACGAATTCAAAAAATAGACACAAACATTATAAAAGTGGGTTCTGATTTATTTTTTTTAATTTTTGGTATAAATAGAAGTTTTTGACTTACATTGGTCATTTGTGCATTGGGAATTTGGAGAAAAAGTCAGTGTAGAAAAAAACCAACAACTTCAATCTGCCCAATTTCTCAACCGGATCACTGTGAACCTTCCAGGTGATTCCCTCAAAATCATTCCTAGTGAATTTCTTAATCAATTCAAGATATTTTGAAATCATTTGACCACAAAAATCTTAATTTTAGATTAAACCTTTGCATATACGTGGGTTGACTATATTGAAGTCACGTGTATACGTGACTGTGTATGAAAGAAACCCGCGTATGCACAACAAAATTTTTAAATCAAAGATTTTAATGGATGAAAACTTGATTGATGCGGGATGACTCTCAGTTCGAGAGAGAGGGAACATAGTTCCATTGATAATGATGTGATAGAATATCCTTTGTCACTGGATGTCCTTAGAGGATGTGGTTTGTTAAAATTCTTCAAAATGTCAAACATGAAGACAAACAAAAGATTGCTTGAAATGCTTGTGAATTATTGGGATCCATAAGAGGATGCATTTATGATTGATCAGATGCCTTTGCAGATTGAGATAGAATACATATACTTCATCACTGGAATTTACTAGAGAAGAGAGCTAGTAAACTTGCAGGGGAAGGCCCCAGGAGGACTCATTGTAGAAGGCTACATCTGACTCTATTGTTCAGTGGATACTCAGAATTTTAGGACTTAGATCCCAATCAGAGATGTAAAGGGATTACACATGCAAATCCTTCTTTTCACCATTATTTGAGTAGCTAGATCAACATCATTGCATCAAGCCTCACGAGCTACAATGAGTTTGGCAACAAATTTCCTAACTACATTATATGATTCGTGCACAAATTTGCTGACCAACTTGAAAAAGAAGTTGCCTTCAAGTCTGAAGGCTAAGACCAAGCACTTTTGGTATGGAACTATCCTTTGCACTTTTTTTTTATAGATTACCTAGGCTTCGATCCAAGGTGATTTCAACGATTAGAAAACCAAGAGATCCACACATAGCAAGGTGCGTTGACTTGATGAAGAGGCTATGGGATGGCGAGGTCCCTAGGACTACCTTTGATGATGATTTACTCTTTTGGTGGGGAGAAAAAGTGATCACCATTTAGGATTACCCCTACGTAGGTATGGATTTGAGAGTAGACCCAGATTTGCCACTTCCACCTGGAGCTGCATGGGGAGCAATTGGTAAGATTGTTTTTTATGATTTATGATTTATTTGATTTTTTGGATTTTCAAAAAATGTGAAATGAACATACTTACAAAATTATTGATCATGACATAGATTTTGGACCGGTAAGACTTGAGGGTCTGCTGAGGCTCAGGCGCCACGGAAGAGAGGCAAAAAATGTCATAGGTGATCCTGAGAAATTCCTTCATGCCATATAAAGGAACTTGGAGGGTCTAACCTGCCAAGTGCCTATGGCTGCAATGGAGGATCTGCCAGAGGCTATATAGATGCGTGGTTGGTGTACCACAGGATTGGGTGCGATTGTTTCGACGTGTGGCAATTGCCATAGTCTTCTTTCGAGATGTTCATCTAGGGTAGGGTCCTTAGACATAGATTTTAGGATGACTTGATCTTTTTGTGATAGACATGATCGAGCATAAGTCCTAATTTTGTAGGACATTTTTTGTCCAATTTTGTACAACATTTTTGAACACATGACTCTTATCTATATACAGACGATTTCGAGATATGACTCTCTCATATATACAATTATGATTGATGATTGATGATGTTTTTAATGTGATGAATGAATTATATGCCAATATAATGCTTGGTTAGCTAATGAATCAACATATGTGTTTTCTGATCATGGGATATGGATATATGTAATGAAATTAAATCATCTCTGTAATACACGTACTCTCATAAACCAGCGATAGAAATAAGGATCTCTGACTTGATAGATGTTATTCAATTGAAACCACCAGTTGTGAGTCCAAGTATACTACTAACGAACCAACACCAAGGGATATTTATTCAAATGGTAGATTGACCACAACAATATATTATGCAACATTGTTCGAAGCAGGACCAATACATAAGCCCCTTGAGACTAACAATTAACCGGATGGATAGTAAATTACCCGCACCGCGGAAGCTAAATTCTGGGTATGTCGACTACAACCATCGAAAAATCTTAAATAGATCATATCGTCCATAGATACCTTCCAAGGCAGATAAAATAAATCAATGTCAAGACGAAACTGATAGACAGATATGCATAAAAAATACAATATGTAAAAATGAATGCAAATGCTAGGCACAAGCCTAGGTGTAATACTTCCTAAGATAGGGCCCATTTCTAGGCTTCACAACTCATTTCCATTAAAATCAACCAATTCATAAGCTCCCTTTTTGAGGACTCTTTTAACGTTGAAAGGATTGTACCACATGGATTTAAACTTACCTTCACCCAAGGCATCCTTGTCTTGATCATAAACCAGGACAAGGCCATCTTCACAGAAAACCCTAGGTCGCACAGTCTTATCATACTAAACCTTCACCCTTTTCTTATGAGCCTTGTTAATCATGGCTGCATCTCGATGTTGCTCATCAAGATGTTCCAAAGAAACAAGGCATTCTTCAAGATTGGTAGTGTCTGGAAGAAGTTCAATAGCTAGCGTAAGGGAAGGAATTTCACATTCCACAAGGAAGATTGATTCCAATTCGTAAACCAGTTGAAAGGAGTGAAACCAGTTGTAGTGTTAATTGACATCCGGTATGCCCAACGATCAGGAGAAAACATAACGTGCCAATTGGATCAAGCTTTATTGATCGTCCTTTGCAAGATAAACTTCAAGGATTTATTCACGACTTCCACTCTCCCATTGGCCTGAGGATAGTAAGGAGATGATGTTATTGTCGAAAACCTAACTTGAGAGCCAATTCAACAATCATGGAGTTCTAAAAATGACTTCCATGGTCAGTGGAAATATCTTTAGGATTACCAAAGTGAGAAATGACTTGGTTGAAAATAAATAGGGTTGTTGCTCCACCATTGTTTGAAAAAGTAGGCATAGCCTCGTCCCACTTGTTGAAGTAGTACACTGCTACAACGATATACTTATGACCCTTTGTCAAAGGTGGGTTACAAGTTGTAAAATCTATTCCCCACTCTGTGAACAGACCGACGGTAATAACAATAAAGAGCAGAGCGGGATGAGTGCGCATTTTCCGAGTATAAACTTGACAAGGATGCCATTTCTTGACCGCTTCAACATAATCTTTTGAAATTGAAGGCCAAAAATATTTGGCACGCAAATTTTTTTGGGTTGTAGTAAGCCTAGATAAATGACCACCACAAGCTTTAGTCTGGAAATCATTCATCACAACCTCAAATTCTTCTAGGGTTAAGTAACATCTAAGGATTGAATCAATCCCGTGACGATATAAAGTGTCACCAATGAGAACATAGATTTTCACCAAGTGATGCAATTTTCTAAGCTCATCCTTAGAAAAAGTGATGGGAAAATTTGAAGTCTAAAGGTATATAATAATATCCACATAATAAGGATCTCGTGAATAAATAAGGAAATAATGTTCATCAAGGAATGATTCCTCATAAACTATTTCTTCTACACAGGGAAACTCAGAGATTAATTTTGCAAATATCAATGATTTCTTGGATTTATCAGACAAGAACTCGAGATCGAATTATTGTAAAATAAAAATCCATCTATTATATTTTCCCCCGATAACTCGCCTACTTAGAACAAACTGAAATTGATTGGCGGCTGCCAAAACAAAAGTTTTGTGAAGCAGAATATAATGTCTAAGTCGTTGGACAACATGGACTGCTGCCAAAACTAACTTCTCAATGGGATAATATCACAATTCAGAACCTATGAAGCCTCGACTTCGATAATAAATCACATGCTCAGAGAGAACATCATATTCCTGAGCTAGAACCATACCTATGGTTGATTCTGTCGCATTGAGATATAAGAGGAACTCACAGCTATAATTAGGTGGACTCAGTAAAGGAGTAGGTTAATGTATTTTTCAAAGAATCAAATGAGCGTTGAGAGAAGTAGTCCCATAGGGATGGAACTCCTTTTTTCAACAATCTCATAAATCCTTTCGTAATCTCAGCATAGTTGATGATAAATCTCCTCAATAAATTTTCTTTTCCTTGGAGACTCTGAAGTTGACGAATGGTAAACGGGGGAGGAAACTGAAGTATTACCTCAACCTTGAAAGGATATACATGAATCCCTTTAGTAGACACTATGAATCCCAATAACCGATTGGATTTGACTACGAAAGCACACTTATTTGGATTTAGTGAGATTTTATAATGACAACATCTTTCGAAAATCAATTGAAGATGATGAGGATGATCAATTCCATTTCAAGAACGAGCAGCTAAGTCATCCAAATAAGCTTTGATGATATGCTTGATATCGTGGAAAGAATAAGACATGGCCTTCTGGAAAGTTGCTCCAGCATTTTTGAGACCAAAAGGAATCTTCTTATATGAAAAATTACCCCAGGGGCAAACAAAAGCAGTCTCATGTTGATCTTCAGAACCGATAGTAATTTGATTATAACTCGAGAAACTATCCATGAAGGAGAAAATCACATTCCCCGCACATACATCGGTAATATGATCAATAAAGGGTGTTGGGTAATTATCTTTATGACATGCCTTATTCAAATCTCTGAAGTCTATGCACACGGACTAGATTTCTTGTCCACCGAGACTAGATTTGACACCCATTCAATTAAAGGAACGATGTATATAAAACCTGCCTTAAGAAACTTCTCAACCTCAACCTTGATAGCCGCAACTTTCCTAGGATTTACCGGTCGAATATTTTTCCATATAATCTTAGCATTCTCATAAGTCTCGATATCATGTTAGACAATTGATGGAACAATTCCAGCCATTTCCTCATAATACCAATCGAACACATCACAAAATTATTTAAAAAGATCGGTATAGATGTGAATCTCTTTAGGGGAACACTATGCTCTAATTAAAACATTCTCTATTACATTGGGTACCCTAGAAATGTTCACCAGAATTGTTTTCGAAATGATAGACGTATTACCTTTGGAAATTTTTTTTACTGGAGCTAAATGGCTTAGAATTGGGTGAACATGACGAGTTGATGAAGAACTAGACAAGCTTAACTCAACTTCACGTAAATCTGGTAAAAAATATGATCAATGATGCAAATCATCCCACGGTATTTCCACACCTGTAATTGCTTCTACCATTGCCTCCTCAGATGGTAAAATAGTATCAAGGCAGTCCAAAAAAGAAGTTGAGTTAAGGGTCCAAGTCGGAGCCACATCTCCATCCAAATCCTCTAGTGAAAGAGGAACCAGATCAGAATCTTCATAGTTAAAAATAGATTGATAAGAAATTTCAGCTACAGAAATAGGATATGCCATTCCACCCACTTTCCCTTCTTCTAATGTGGTCGTAGAAGAGCGTAAGTGCCAAGGATCCAAAAAATAATGAATTCGGAGGAACTCTCTTCAGAAAGGAACCTTGGAAGATGCAATATCATTTATATGAACAACAAGAGGTGGAAGATCAAAGGTACCCATCAACGAGGCATACATCCCTACTCCTAGATTCTCCACAGGTTTCTTGGCATTCTTCACCAAGGGAATAGTAGAATCAAAGGATGCATTGGAATCTATTGGAGAATAATCCATCTGATCAATAGTAACGATTCTCCCTTCATGGGGAAAAAATATGATGTGAAATAATGATGATATTATGGCATCCATCTCATAAATCCAATTTCGTCCCAATAGAAGGTTATATCCCAAAGTAGCATCAACTATTTCTACTTCAATATTGACTACCTTGCCCCAACACAGATGGGAAAGTCAGGAACAATGCCATGTGGCCTGTGAGAATGACCATCAAATGCAGTCAAGAGAGTAGGTGAAGGAAGAAATTGAGGAGATAGAATATATTTCCAACATGAGATAGACATGACACATGTGGAAGCTCCTTCATCAACTACGTTTTGAAAAATATTGATATTTTGATAGGTAAATTTAATCTGAAAATCCATATGATGAGGAAGCCTCTACTTAAGATTTAACATATCAAATGTAATCATAAGAGAGTTCTTTGGATATATTTCCCCGATCACAGTGAGCAAGGTACTCCTTTATGCCAAGCATGATTTGAGTACCTCCAACAAAGACATAGCACAAGGACTTTGAGCTAGATCTTATACAATGGAGTAGTTTTGAGC
Source organism: Pinus albicaulis (assembly GCA_034641835.2). Classification (NCBI taxonomy): domain Eukaryota; kingdom Viridiplantae; phylum Streptophyta; class Pinopsida; order Pinales; family Pinaceae; genus Pinus; species Pinus albicaulis. The sequence continues at coordinate 1,324,361,524 of CM076572.1, forward strand.
TGCCTTGGCATTAGGGTTAATCATCGAACATTTGGTAGAACCTTTTATCATGTGAGGTATAGGCTCAACTGCGGGCCTCTCAATATGGAGTGGCTTGGAAGTATTAGCAGAGGCCTTAGCCTTAGAAGATTCAGATTCACCATATTCACATGATCTCGTGGCAACATCAATGTGAGCACTCATCATGTATACATTTGAAGAATTTTCCCCAAACTGGTTGACCCCTGTGGGAGCTCCAATATTTGCATTTGCGCCAGCAAGAATTTGCTACCCTTGGGGAAAAGGGTTATTTAGGACAACTTGGGAACTAGAAGAACCATGCCAAGCCAACAAGTGCTGAGCATCCTGAATCTTAGGGAAAATATGAGTGAGATGGTCTCTAGTGCACAATTTGCAAGGAAACTTGAATTTATTTTTTGACTCTCTCTTTCCCTCTGCAACATTATTGTTGGGTTTGTTTTCATTATCCTTCCCATTTTTATCATTTTTATTATTACATCCTTTCTTCTTCCCATCAGATTGTTGATCTCCTTTGGGGTTAGAGGATTGGATAGTGTTAATCGTTAAAGGCTGGGAAGGCATAGAAATTGACGGCGTAGCCTGAATAGAAGGAGCAGTTTGTAAAGACAACTTCTGCAATTGATTCAGAAGGTTAGTCATATTACTATCTCGAACCAACTAGCCCATCAGCATGGGGACCTGGCTTCAACTTGGCTAAATCTATCTTGGAATGAGGAGCATATGGAAAATCCTTATTAAGAATCCCATATTGAGAATAGATAAGTTCTAATTGCTAGGCTCTAAAGATGGCCTTATCTTCAGTGAATACCCCAGAAAGAAATACATCCTTTGAGATTTTTGGCTGTAAGGATTTTAAGAACCATTTGAGAAGGAATTCATTGGGAATATAGGCTTTAATAAGCCTATTCCTTCTCCTCCATTCCTGAATATGGTCAGAAATGTGAGCTTCCTTATCTTGTTGGAAATTGGCCAAATTCTTAGTTCCATCATCATACTTAATGGGCAAATGAAAATGATTCAAGAACATAGTAGCCAATTTTCTAAACGAAGAAAAGGTGTTCCTAGTAAGCTCTATGTACCATTTATCAACATTTCCAGTGAAGGTGCGTTGAAACAATATCAACCTAATTGAATCATCAATAAGGGAGTTAGATGAGCACCATAAGTGGAAAGTTGTGATATGGTCAGCTACATCTTCACTAGTATTCCCTTCGAATTTTTGAATGTCTGATGGAAGCTTGGTAGGAACTAGAGGCCAAGGTGAGCTATATCATATAGGATCGTTAGTCAAATTTGATAGATCTGGAAAATTTATGGTTTCTAGGAATGGTAGGCGCGGGGGACCTTTAGAATTCCATCCACCATGAGAAGGATTCCCAACATTTTGAAAAGAATAACCTGGATTTGCTGAGGCACCAGGCTACCAAGAATTATTCGTAGAATATATTGAACCATAAGGAAAACCTTGTGGTCCAGCTAAATTTGGAGTAGGACCTCCTCCTACCGAAGGGTTATCATAAACAGGAATGTTCCTCCAATAGAAGTATTAAAAGAAGATGAGACCCCTTGGTAAGGGTTCCATGCATTAGCGAAAGGAGAAAAACCCTGAGATATTCCTACAGAGGAGAAAGGCACATTCCCTTGTTGACCAAACATGAACTAATTCCTAGTTCCTAAACCACTAGAAGCAAGGTTCGAACTTTGAAAAGTATTGAAACTTTGACCTCCTAGAAAAGGATTGAAACCTTCAACTTGCATGGAGAAAGGAAAATAACCTAAGGAAGGGTTAGAATGAAGAATATTACCACTTCCAAAGCAAAAAACCTAAAAAGAGGTCGATCCACTAGCCATAGAAGACATGGGTGTGGAGACAACAGTTGCAGTGGTGAAAGAAACTGAGGGAATTTCACTAGAAGGCATCCCAAATGAAAATGAAGTAGCATGGGAAGAAAAAGCGCTAGTTCCCCTAGTCAAATATGGAATGAAGGTAGAGCTAAAAATTGTAGTACTAGGAGTGATAGTCGATATATAAAATTTTCCTCCTCCTTCAACCAAAAGAGGAGTATGCACACTAGAAGTACTCATAGCCGAAATTGTGTTCTCAATAGTGGCCATCAAAATAAAATAAGGATAATATGAGGGCTTTCTAGCCTGTGAATGAGGGTCCCACCATATAATATAGCGTCCGGAAAACTATCAAGAAGAGGGGAGGAAGGAGTAATTGGAGGTTCATGAATCTCTTCAACCTCAACTCCTTCTTCTCTAAATCAAGACTAACACTAGGATCACCCTCAGAAATTATAGCCCCTAGCGAAGGATCACACTCTGATGTGTTCGATGCTACTGATTGGAAATCACCAGCATAATTTCTCCTACACCTTCTAGAAGAAGGCTTGGCACTCATAGGAGAAAGCCCACGGAGCCTCCTAGGTTGACAAACTGATCGATCAACCACTTTTAATTATTAAGAGAACTTATAAAGACTCAAAAAATTACAAAGCTATGGCAATCTAGGAGCAAAGAGAACTCTCTAAAAATTTCCCTAAAGATTCAGCCAATCAAGCAGCTCTCGGGTATTACCGCTCTGGGTGATTAGGAGTGGACACCAAAATATAAGAAAGCGAAAATATAAGGACCTTCCAAAAATAGTCTGGGGTAATTAGGCCACAGGCCTACTAGCGAAGGTAACATAAACAGTTACGCTGACCTCTAGACAAAATCCTTTGTCGATGAAAGTACCCAAGCTTCGCAAGGGAACCCTCCAGAAGTACTAATGAATGTGATGAAACGTCTACCTCAGGTACCATGGGTATTCCCCCCCACAATCACCTCTGTGATACTTAGGAATGGCAACTAAGGTCACCAATTCGTATCGGCAGCTGGGCGGAACAGTCTTTGGTCGGGATCTGACAAGTAGGATAGGGGGGATCCCTCTTCCATGCTTTCACTCGCCCTCGCGCTTGACTCCCTTTTTAGGAGAGCTTTCTCGGATAGCTTAATGAGACTAGGTTTCACTCTTTTAATCAACTTCTAAGTTTAAATTTAGAGTGGCTTTGGAGATTTAACCCTTCACACACCTATTCCAAGGCCTTAATGACCTATACTAGTTGATGATTTTAATGACAATTCAAAAAGATTCTACTTCATTTTAAATTTTATCGCTTGATTTAAAAGTTGTTATTTTCAGTCAGGGGTGAAATGGAGGCGCAACTTGTGGTGTTATGGACGCAAGAAGAAATAAATAGAAACCTGCTACATGCAAAATGAAAATTTTTCTTCAATGAAAATGGATTTCTACAAAGGGAACTATGAACAAGCTAATGAAAGAATTTTTTTTTCTTTACTTTTTCAAAATACACGCTCACACACTCAAAATCTATAAAAGACTAAAATTGCTTACAGTTCAACTAATCTAATGCAAACTACCAATGCAAGATTCTAGGACTACTCTAAAGAACAAGAAAATGTGTTTCCCAATAAAGAGGTCTGAAAATTTGAAAAAAAAGAAAGAACAAATTCAAACAAGAACTCCCAACAAATATGCAAAAAAATTGATACAAAAGGGGGAAAATTCAACCAAGAACTTCTCCGAAAACCAAGCGAATTCGACCAAATGACAAAATTTACACTTGCTCAAAAACGATAAAAAAACCTAAAAACAAAACCAAAAGAAAAATTAAAGGAAAACAAAGGTGTTTTTTGTGTATTTTTATTTTTAAGGAAGCAAGAAATTCTTTGAGAAGGGAAAAACTACCCAAAAACTCAAAATCACCTAGCCGAGAAAAAAAGACCTCCAATTCCTTAAGCCATCAACATCATTTTCATGACAAGACTTAATAAATAGAAAGAGGTAACTAACTCAAACAAATGACTTGATTTGTAGTAGAGAACTCCAACAAATAAAGAAACTTCAAGAAAATCAAGAAGACTATTCAAGATTGTTAGAAATGCCTTTCTCAAAAACCAAGAAAAACCAAGAATGCCAACGAAAGAAAAGAAAAAATTGAAGCAATAATAAGGCTAAGCATGAGAAAAATGACAGTAACTCACTGTCCCAAATGGTCAAAATAGCCAAGAACTTCAGCACGAAGCCCTGGTTCAAAACCTTAAACTGAAACTTCACAAAGAAAGTCAAACCCTAGGTTGACTAGGTTTTCAACAAGAAAGAGAGGAGATTGATAAAATGTAGAAAGAACACGTTACAAACACATAAAAGATTCAACAGAAGTGGCCAAAAACAAGAAAAATACTTTAATGGACTCAAAATATCAAAATTTTCATTTAAAATGGACCATACGCCACTTGACAGTGAGCAACTAGCGTGTATACACGAATGTGTACAAGGAAACCAACGTATACTCATGTTTCTTTAGACAAAAATGTGTATATACACGACTATGTAAACTAGAAAGAGTGTATAAAAGGGGAAGTATAGAAAAAATAAAAAATCCAAGCTTGATCCAGAAGATCACGACCTTTTCCTGGATGGATAGTGAACCAAAGAAACTGGAAAAATGATCAAACCAATCAAAGAACCCAAATCCAAAGAAAAAAAACACAAACTAGGAATTACACGAATGTAATCCTGATCCAGATCTTGGGGGGAGACCCCCAAGATCTAAAATTTTGAAATATGTATCTAACAAGATCTACAAAATTAGAATGCCAGAAAAAAAGGAGAGAACACAAAGCAAATAAAACCACAAAGAAACTTGCTTTATTGAAACAGAGAATAACTGTAGAAGCTACATTGTGGTGGACAATCTGTCCTTTTACAAACTGAGGCTTGTTATTTATAGCCTTTTCTGAGTTACAATACCATGTGTAGATACCATAGGTGGATACCATGGGTCAAAACCATGGGTCAATACCATGGGTAGATACCAGTTACAATACCATGGGAAATTCCATGTGTGGGTGAATACCATGTGTGGATACATACCATGGGTGGATGAATATCATGGATAGATGTCACTTACAATACCATGGTAAGGGAAGACAATCTAGGTGGGTGGCTAGAGTACATGGGTCAATGACATTTACAATATCATGGGTAAATTCCATGGGTGGATGGATAACATGGGTAGATGAATACCATGGGTGGATGCCATTTTCCGTTCAGATCATTCCTCCCTCCTTAAGAAGCAATGGTCCCCATTGCGTGAAGTTCCCTCCTGAGAAGCCTTTGTTGAATATGAAGAGCCACTGAAGAGAAGGGTTTTGTGTAGTTAACCCATAACCTTGATGAACGAAGATTCGAGGATAGAGATACCCTGTAATGCTTGTAACCAACTGTGATATTGACAGTGTGCGACCTAGCAAATGGACTTCGATGAAGTGTGGGTTTGTGGATGAACCAAAACCATGAAAAATGAAGATCTGAGGATAGAGATACCCTGTAATTGTTGTGACCAACTGTGTTACTAACAGTGTGTGGCCTAGCAAATGGACTTTGATGAAATGGATTTTGTGCGGTTGACCCATAACCGTGATGCTGATTGTTGAAGAAGTAACAGGTGCCTACATAGATTGGTGTGGGAGGGCACATCTCCAAATAACCCAAGCTGAACATTGCTATGTTGAAACTGATGAATGTGAAGCAGGTGCCTACTAAAGCGGGGTGGGAGGGCACGTCTCTAAAGGGAACCCGCTTCGACTGCTTCTCCAGATTTAAAATGAGCATAATTCAGTCAATATAAATCAGAATATTTATTATAACTTGTTTTTTGAAATGGAATGATCATTAAGCATCTTCTTATGTATTTGAAACCGCTATCTGGAGACTCTAGACTCTCAGATTCGTACTGGAACTGTCTCGCCGTCACAAAATTTCTGAAAAAAATAGCTGATTTTAAATCAACAATAACTCCCACATCCGGAGTCCGATTCGATCGATTTGTTTTTTAAAATTAGATGATTTTTCAAGGGGAGCTCAGATCTATAGCCATTTCTCTGAAATTTCGCAATCAAAACTGCGAAAAATGATAGGAGAGCTGCCGTCCACGAATTTTCATTAGAACATTTTCTGCAATATTGCTGATTTAGAATCAGTGATATCTCCCTCATCCGAACTCCAATTTGGCCAATTTTTTTTTGAATTTGGGTGTTTTTTTGTAAGGAATCCAGATCTAGTGTTTGATTTTGTAAATTTTTCACCAAAATTTTCATATCTGATCTTCAAACTTGCCGCCCAAGAAATTCATGGAGTTTGTTGAAGATTGCTGCCAAAAATTGAAACTAAAATATGCTTCAAACCCTCATTCCCATGGATTCGTAACCTGAATCTGATACCACTGATCCAAATCTTGGGGGGAGACCCCCAAGATCTAAAAATTTGAAATACGGATCTGAAAATATCTGCAAAATTAGAATGCTAGAAAAAAAGGACAGAACACAAAGCAAATAAAACCGCAAAGAAACTTGCTTTATTGAAACAGAGAATAACTGTAGAAGCTATATTGTGGTGGACAATCTGTCCTTTTACAAACTGAGGCTTGTTATTTATAGCCTTTTCTGAGTTACAATACCATGTGTAGGTACCATAGGTGGATACCATGGGTAGATACCAGTTACAATACCATGGGTAAATTCCATGTGTGGGTGAAGACCATGTGTGGATACATACCATGGGTGGATGAATATCATGGATAGATGTCACTTACAATACCATGGGTGAATAAATACAGTGGGTGGATGAATACCATGGGTCAATGACATTTACAATATCATGGGTAAATTCCATGGGTGGATGGATAACATGGGTAGATGAATACCATGGGTGGATGCCATTTTCCGTTCGGATCATTCCTCCCTCCTTAAGAAGCAATGGTCCCCATTGCGTGAAGTTCCCTCCTGAGAAGCCTTTGTTGAATATGAAGAGCCACTGAAGAGAAGGGTTTTGTGTAGTTAACCCATAACCTTGATGAACGAAGATTCGAAGATAGAGATACCCTGTAATGCTTGTAACCAACTGTGATATTGACAGTGTGCGGCCTAACAAATGGACTTCGATGAAGTGTGGGTTTGTGGATGAACCAAAACCATGACAAATGAAGATCTGAGGATAGAGATACCCTGTAATTGTTGTGACCAACTGTGTTACTAACAGTGTGTGGCCTAGCAAATGGACTTTGATGAAATGGATTTTGTGCGGTTGACCCATAACCGTGATGCTGATTGTTGATGAAGTAACAGGTGCCTACATAGATTGGTGTGGGAGGGCACGTCTCCAAATAACCCAAGCCGAACGTTGTTATGTTGAAACTGATGAATGTGAAGCAGGTGCCTACTAAAGCGGGGTGGGAGGGTACGTCTCTAAAGGGAACCCGCTTCGACTGCTGCTCCAAATTTAAAATGAGCATAATTCAGTCAATATAAATCGGAATATTTATTATAGCCTGTTTTTGGAAATGGAATGATCATTCTGCATCTTCTCATGTATTTGAAACCACTATCTGGAGACTCTAGACTCTCAGATTCGCGCTGGAAATGTCTCGCCGTCACAAAATTTCTGAAAAAAAATAGCTGATTTTAAATCAACGATAACTCCCACATCCGGACTCCGATTCGATCGATTTGTTTTTTAAAATTGGATGATTTTTCAAGGGGAGCTCAGATCTATAGCCATTTCTCTGAAATTTCACAATGAAAACTGCGAAAAATGATAGGAGAGTTGCCGTCCACGAATTGTCATCAGAACATTTTCTACAATATTGTTGATTTAAAATCAGCGATATCTCCCTCATCCGAACTCCAATTCGGCCAATTTGTTTTTTGAAATTGGGTGTTTTTTTGCAAGGAATCCAGATCTAGTCTTCGATTTTGTAAAATTTTCACCAAAATTTTCATATCTGATCTTCAAACTCGCCGCCCAAGAAATTCATGGAGTTTGTTGAAGATTGCTGCCAAAAATTGAAACTAAAATATGCTTCAAACCCTCATTCCATTGGATTCGTAACCTGAATCTGATACCACTGATCCTAATCTTGGGGGGAGACCTCCAAGATCTAAAAATTTGAAATACAGATCTGAAAAGATCTGCAAAATTAGAATGCTAGAAAAAAAGGAGAGAACACAAAGCAAATAAAACCACAAAGAAACTTGCTTTATTGAAATAGAGAATAATTGTAGAAGCTACATTGTGGTAGAAAATCTGTCATTTTACAAACTGAGGCTTGTTATTTATAGCCTTTTTTGAGTTACAATACCATGTGTAGATACCATAGGTGGATACCATGGGTCAAAACCATGGGTCAATACCATGGGTAGATGCCAGTTACAATACCATGGGTAAATTCCATGTGTGGGTGAATACCATGTGTGGATACATACCATGGGTGGATGAATATCATGGATAGATGTCACTTACAATACCATGGGCAAATAAATACAATGGGTGGGTGAATACCATGGGTCAATGACATTTACAATATCATGGGTAAATTCCATGGGTAGATGAATACCATGGGTGGATGCCATTTTCCATTTGGATCAAATCTGCAGTGGAGTCGCCAATTCTGTTATGGGATAAATTACCCTAGGTTCTAGGTTGAGAGCCCCAACAGAGCAAGAGGCATACAAAAACAAGAAGCAAGCAAATATATAGTCCTAATGCTTAAAATAGTAAATTGGGAGAAGAGGCCTTACCCGTAGGTCCTATGTTTGAAGGCGATCTCACAGGGTTTAAACCTTATGCTTCTCCAAGTGCTTCAAAACCTGCAACTCATTCAAGAAAAGCACATAGACTAGTAATAATTGAAAACATGTTCTATATGTCAGTGTTAGATCATATAAGCTTTTAAACAAAATAACATGAAATCAACCATAACAATATCATAACATGTATAAAGCATAAATATCACGACATCAGGAATGGGACAAAGCTTCTTTATTTATGTATGTAAAGATGTGTGGAAGAATACCACTTGATTCAGCCATGGCTCCAAGCGAAAGCGTCCTCCAGATCCGTCCATTCGAAGCCTCAACAATCTCCTTCCATAAGCGTATACAAGGATGTCACATAAGAGAAATGAACATCTCTTTGGGGGAAACAAGGGTTTCCACAATCTGGGAAGTGCAGGAGGAATAGGGCTAAATCAGATTTGACCAGGAACTAAATGGCTATAGTATCAATCTGCCTAGATGTTTTGTTCAGGCTTCAACTGTTAGGATGACAGTTTTGTTCGTGGAGGTTTGGATGTTTTTGTTAACCCGTTTTAGCAACTATTTGGAACCAATACTTTTGGAAATAATAAAAACTTCAAACTACATATTACAAAGGGAGGAATCGTAAATTGATATTTTCTAAGAATTTTTATATATTAAAAGCTATAGAGGATTACCACACTAATTTATCTCAAGCATTAACGAAAGTAAATGTAACACACCAATATATACGACCCTCTAAATTAGCACACTGACGTTAGATATATGCTTATTTGCTTGGATGTTTTGTTCATGCTTCAACCATATTTCACCCCTTTTTATTCATTTTTAATGGAACTGTTTAATTTTTCAGTTTTGTTATTTATTTAGTTAAATGTCTACTCATTATAATTTTAATTGTTTATGATTTTATTGATTTTATTAAATATATATATTTTGAAAGATAATTTCATTTTAAATTAATCAAAATTTTGATTAAAAATTTAACTTTAAAATTAAAATATATTTTTAAAAGAAACAAACTTATGCTTAAAATAATGCAACTTAAAATTTTTGAGGAAAAAAAGTTAAAAGGATTTTAGTCCAGTGGTTTGGTGAACAATTTGTTTCTTCGATGGTATTTTATGGTATTTATAAAATACATAGTTGTACTTGGTTTAATAGTGGCAAATGATGTTTCCAAATTACTATTATTCCAAAAAAAATTATTCCGGTTTAGAAAAACAAACAAACAAACTTGTTATGCCAAAAACATTTAATCCAAACTTGTGGTGAAAAAAACTTTTAAACCTAAAATCTTCAATAAAAAGTACATAATATGAAAATGGAGAGGTTAAATTTGATAGATAGTAATCAAATCACTTTATTTAGAGGTAGTCTTGTTTTTTTTCTTTGGAGGTCAAAATTTCAACAGTTTTAACAGGTTTTTTTTTTATCTCTCATTTTAAGTAGTTTTATTGGTAATTTTATCATTTTATAAATAAACCAACTTTTTCACATAATTATTGAATTTATGTCTATCTATTACAAATTCTAAGGATATCTAGACACGTTATAATTAAGAAAAATCAAACAATTAACTCTTCTAGTAATCATTATTAAATATTCTCAAAATCTTGGATAACATAAAAATACCCAATCAAATTCAAATTTGAGGTCAAATTTACTCAAAAAGATGCGGCATTGATTCCATGTAAAGTCATAATGAAAAATGGAGAGAAGTATCAGTTCTATAGATATTAAGGAACACCAGGTCTCAAATATATTGGAAGGAAAGATAATATTTTGTGTTTATTATGTCGACAAGTGTATTGCATAGGCGAGACTCGTTTAATAGTATAAAAATTGAGCAAATGAAACACAACATTTGACATAAAACTATTATATTTACTTTTATGGTCCACCTAAATTATGCCGTAAAACTATTATATTTACTTTTATGGTCCACCTAAATTATGCCGACAGGAATTTGATTGAACTATTATATTTACTTTTATGGTTCACCTAAATTATGCCGACAGGAATTTGATTGTGGAATTCTTGTTGGTGACACTGTTGAGATTTGTCGTCCTCAACACGTGTCTTGAATCTCAACACTTCTGTCAAACTCAAATGTTGTCAAGTTCTTCAAACTGTGCGGTGTGGTCAAACTTTGTTTTTGGCAAACTCTGTTTTTGGAAAATGGGAATGGGAATGGTAGTTCAACAAACTCTGCCAGTATATAGAGGGCGCGGACCCAATTTCTCCAGGCCCAACTAGCCTGGGAACCGACGACCCTTTTTGTATGAAAAATTTGTTGCTGTTGTGCTTGCTCTAACTATAAGCTCTGAAGTTCTTCCCAAATTATTGGATGAGCTAACCATCCTCTTCCATTCTGCCTCGTATCCAAGTACTACCATGAGCTTTATAATTTCCTGTGGACGAATGTGTTTCTCAGACTGATTGTGGTCAAAAATCAGTTTGGCCTTAACAGAGAAGAGGCCTACAATATTCTTGTGGTTTCCATCACCTTCAATGCCTTTGGGGATTGGGTGATGTGGCTTGTTTCTCCCAACATCACCAACCTCGCCTTCGATATTCAGTCCACCAGTCGTCTTAGATCTCCGCCTCTTTCAGGGGAATGACGAGCCTGCCTACTTATTTTACTAGACTCTCAATGCTCATACTTCAAGTAATGATTTCTTCTTCTTTTGTCGAAGGTCGTGGAAATTTAAGAAGAAATTTGATATATGTGGTTGGTGTGCACAGTTCTTTATAAGATGTGTAGCAGTTTCAAATCAGGTGAGTTGTCTAGGAAAATTTAACATGTCAAGTAAAACCTTTCTGCCTAAGACAAGTGACATCTGTTGTTGGTGTGTGAAGATGGCGTGTGCAGTTTTGGACCAGACACGAATCAAATTAATATCTTATGAGTTTTCTAGGAAAATTAACCATGTCAGCTCTGCGAATCCCGTAGTTGATGACTCATAGAACTTTCTTGGTGACACGAAGAGATTTTCCACTTCAACCCGATTGAATTATCCTCTATTACTTCGATCCTTGTCTTTTGAGTTACAAATTCTGTTGTACCATTCATCTGGATTAAGAATTCACTTAAAATCATTATGAATTCACCTAGAGTTCATAATGATTCATTTATACCCTTAACTCCTCTCCAGACGAGTCACAATAAAGTAGAGGATTTCCTTTTATTTCACTAGATTTTCCTACTTCTTTAAGTTGGTAAAATTTTATTTTGATGACATATTTTAAGGTGTTGACAGTCATTACATTATTCGTGGTAGAAATGAAAGTCACAGTTCCCTCTTAGAAGATTTGGAAGAATCACTGATATAAAGAAACAATCATTTTTTAATAACACTATATTCATCTACACTTCTATTGACATGTTTTTACACCTTTTAATACAAATGCTAATTAATTTATAAAACTTATTTTATATAAAATAAAAATAAAATACATCCAAGTAACTCACTCATGGTTCATCATGGGATTATGACATCATTGATATGATAGCTCATGGTTCATCATGGGATTATGACATCATTGATATGATAGTTTGATCAGCGTTACTCCTTCGAAGTAAGATGCAATATTCAAAAATTTTGAATTTGAATAATTCAATTTACCGGAATTTGAATGTTAAATATAACTTTATAAATATTTTATTTAAAAAATATTAAAAAATATTTTATATTTAAATTGCTTGGTAATATAAAACTAATTATTATTTTTGTATTTTTTCAGAATTTTAGCTTCACCAAATTCCAAACCAAATTCTAGAAGAACTTTGACATTTTCGAAGTGGTTTTGAACAACCACTCATCTCATTTTGTCACTGCCAAATGTTGTCATCAATCGTAGGTGTCTAGAGTTGAATTGCCTAACGAAGACGGGAGGTCCAAAACCCCACCTTCCCCATCATCCCAAATGTAAGCCCAAATGTAAGGTTCTTTTACGTTATTTTTCTTACTTTTGAAAATGCGTTGTCTGCGATTTTGTGGAATTTCTAGTAGAAAAAAATTAGGTGAAATTTGATTTGTGGTATTGAAACTGGTTTTTTTAATATATATAGATTCAGTGTTATGAAAAACTCTTAGGTATTTGAATGGAATTGGGATTACTCATCAAACTTGTGATTTCAATAAATTTTTCAAAAAAATTAAATCTGAAAAATCCACCAAAAAATTCTCAAAAAATCAAACTAAGACTTCAAAATTAATAACCACTATCTCAAATTTAAGTAATTTTAAAATATCTACAAAACTTTTGATTTTAAAATATCGCTACAGAACTCCAGTGACAAAGAAATTTTTATTTTGAAATTTGTGAATATTCAGAGATACTCCCTGTGGTTGTTTTTGTCTTTGAGAAAATTACATTATATCTGAATCTATTGTCGTCTCCAGATTGGTTGGTGTAAGCATAGAAAAAGTATTATACTCAGACTACTTTGGACTTCCAAATTTGGGAGAGCCGTGGATAATTGAATATAAGGTGTATCTTACTTGAATACGATTTAAAATTGTAAATACTAATTTTATTTCAAAATATAAAATATAATTTTTATTTTTAACATAAAAAAATGATATATATATCAAATCTAAAACCTCTCCCAATTATTAACCCCTATTCAACCTAGGAATCCTCTCCCATATTTAAGATACATAATTTGTGTTCCATCATTTTAATGGTAATGATTTTGAGTAAAATTTATAAATTAAAGTTCGAGAAATCATAATTAAATTTCAAGCATTTTTTATTATTGGTTAGAGAGATACTTTAGGAGTAGACATAAGAAATATTGCATATTGATATTTTTAAAAATTATATATGGAATATTTTTTTTAATGTTGTTTTTATATGTTTTTATTACATCAAGAACTCAATAAGTAATTGGAGAGTTTTGCTTTCAAAAGAGCTAATAAATTGAGATTTGAAGTTGATAAATTAATTGATTGTTGAGGTATAAGGACTTACATAAATTTGGGTGGGTAGTAACCACTAATAAGTCTACACATTTATAATTTTATTTTTATAGAAGTGTCAAGGAAAATATAAATAATGGTGAGAAGTTATTTTGATAAGTATAGGAGTTGCTTACTTGTGGGGAGCACATCTACAATTATGATACACTAGGGTTTATGCTTCGAACCTGTTAGCACTCCGTAATTCTGAGGTTGAACACTGAATCCCGGAGGCAACATCAAACCACTTCGATCCTAGGATCTAGCCCTCCTAGACTTAGAGAGGGATCTCTCTGTATGTTTTAGCTTTGTTTTATATTTCTAATATTAGGCTAGTTATGAAGGCAGAAATGTTTGTTAAGATTTATGGTTGAGACAACAGAAGAGGACCATTGGGCTAATGAAGTCAAGAGGTCAAAGAAGTTTTAAATGAATGAATGAATGAGATCGTGTGTGACTAGGAAAGACAGTCATGTCAGCAGATCTTTACAATTTGTGAGTGGCAGCGAAGAAAAATATTAGAATTCCATTTAAATGCAGAGCAGACCTTATCTGAATTCTACATTCAAACTTCAGAGGAAAACATGAATATTGTTTAAAGCGTGAGCAGGGTGTCCAATGACAAATCCTGAACAAAATTTTCTTATAAACAATAATGAAATAAAGCAATGTATGAAACAAGTAAATGACATATAACAACAAGAATCACTTCACCATTTAAACATGACACAAGAATCTGAAAACAGAAGGTCCTTTCATTCATTCAAGAAAAGTCACTTACAACCAGTTGAACATGTTCACAACATCCTTCCCTTCAAGTCTAACCCTTATCCCATATGACATCCTATCTTTTATAATTTCCCATTACATTTCAGATCCTATAAACTAGGATGATCAAATTGGTTACTTAACTATTTTTAGATATTTCTGGAAAATATCTATCCATGTTCTACCCAAAATAGAGATTTGATCTCTTTTACAATCATGCCCTATCTCCTAAATCTATTACAAAATATTTTATCTCTAAAACTGAAAAAGGCAAAAATAGCCAAAACTACTTGCTGATTACAACCCTCGAATATGGAAAATATAACAAAATTCCAACAAAAACAGATTTGTTGTTGATCTTCTTTAAAACCCAATATGATTGCATATGAGGTGAACAACAACATGTTGAGGACAAGGTATAATTAGAAGATAGCTCTAGAGGCTTTGGAGATCACTGGAGGAATCAATTTGCCTTGATTTTAGGAGATTTGATGCTTTTTGTTCATAACATAACTTTCCGCAACTAAGGAGGTCAGACAGAGCACGCTTAGTTGTCAATTATTTGGGCATGATTTTCAACAGATATCTAGAGATTCTGAAATGGTCCTTAGCTAGAAAAAGTGTAATTGCTCTTGAATTTAACCAAAAATTGCTGAGTTTTCCTCTGACCCTACTTTCATTTATTACAACCACTTCAACTGAACTTAAGGGCAGCTTGAGCTAGGGTATCGAGTGTGAGGTGAGCTTGAGGTCTTAGCTTTTTGTGAATAAGTTTGAACCTCAAAACCTTGTTCATATTTTGAAACATGATATTATCTTGGCGAATCCTCTTATTCTTGTGTTTTACTGTTTCATATTTGATGGCCAATTGATCAAGTGCACAACTGAATTTACTAGATAATTGTTTAAGGGTTTCATTCTCCTTCTTCAAAAGTCTTTTTAATACTTTTAACTCATCATTTTCCTCTTGCAGCTTCTGTATCTTAGGTTTTCTGATAACCTTCTTTTGTGATGATGTTGTAGCTTCTTTAGGGGTTTGTGTTTCTACCACTGATGGTTCTGCTTCCCTTTCTATAGCTAATAGTTCTGGTTATGTTCCTATAGCTAATGGTTCTTGTTCTGTTCCTACAGCTAATGGCTCAGAATCTAAATATGAATATGGTAGGTTGAGAACATTTGTTGTTGCATTTCCACCTTGAACCTCTGCCTTCTTCCCAAACTCTAACCTTTTCTTTGACTTCTTGGATTTTGAGGGAGAATCTATGGTGACAGGTTGCACAGGAGACAGTGCCCTTCTCTTTCTATTACTGGTTTTTGGGGAAGACAACTCCTGTGAGGGAGTTCCTCCTTTCTTTGGCTAGATTTCTTGCTCAAAATCTCCCCAAAACAGTAAATAATTCAAATTTTTTCTCCTTCTATTGAGTTTTTCTAACACTATCAACTTAATTATCCCATGGTGGAAAAGGCTGTTGCTAGCTATCTGGGGTTTAGCCTGGACTTTAGAATCCATTTTAGTGAGACTTTTGAGGAGATAAAATGGCATGTTTATAGGCTTCTTACCTATGAAGTGGAGGAGAAACCTGAAACGGTAGAGCATGAAACTCCCATATCTCCCTTCACAAGTGATGTAGACCTGGAACATCTTCAGCAATGTTTGCCACTTCTCTTGCAAATAACTCTTGGGGATATCCTTCTTCCACTTCATGCTTTGGTGTTCTTCTTTGAGGAAAAACTTAAAATCCACTTCTTTGATGGAGGTGGTCTTAAACCACCTTTCTCCTTCACCTAGCATCTCTGTGGCTGTTGTCACACTGGCCTCATCAATCTGCATTGTCATGGGTCCAAGTTGCACCTTATAACCATCAAAAATATTTACAAAGGCTTCTATGATACCCTAATGGTATCCTTGGAACTTCTGGCAGAGCTTGTAACATCCCACCTGCTTGAAAAATTCACATGCTTGAGGGTGTGCATCAAGTACGTTGTGTCTTGTAATTCCTTCCTCAACAAAGCACCTCCAGTTGACATCTTCTTCACCTGGACCTGAAAAAATTCTAAATAAACTATAGAGTTTACAAGGTGGCAAGGGTATGCGGTGGTGAGTGATGAAATTACCTGAGCGTGAAAGTGAGGGCATAATAGAAAGTCCCAGGACATAGAACAACAATAAATGACCATGGATTCAAAGATTTCGGGCATTTTTGGGTGACTTTTAAAACAAACAGAACTAATTGTCCACCAATTTAAAACGTGGGAGGGCATCATGACTGTTATTCGGGGATTAATCGAAATGAATGGGCATGTTTTAAGTCATGATTGCATGATATGGAGATATGAACGAGTTATGAGGTTTGTGAAAATCGGATGAAATGATAGCTTGGCATGGTTCTGGTAGCTTACTTTCACATGATGACATGTGTACCACCACTGATATGGAGGTGACATGACACTCAAAACCCTAAATATTTTTGGTACTTTTGGAAGCTAGAAATAGATGCAGGTAAGTTGTTTTAGCTATCGAAAGCTTTAACTTTCTGTAGCTAACAGTTATGAAATTTCGACTCTTTAGTACTGAAAGCCAAATTTTTTGATAAAATTAAAACATAGCCAAATTCATTAAAAAAACTTAATTCAGCCACTTTAGGGGACTACACAAATTTATGTGAATGCATTATAATTCCAATCCCCCAAGTGACAAGACTAGAAATTGATGACTATTTGATTTGAGGCATTTGGAACACCATTAGACCCTTGCTCTTAAGCACCTTATAATGAAAACATTTTCAACTTGATCAAAAAAATTCCCAAATTGATAACTGGAGAACAGATACCTATATTATAGGGTCCTAAAAGTGGCTCCAATTGGGGATGGCAGCTCCGGAGGAGGTGTCAAGAATCCCAAATATCTGGTTTCGTATTCAGTGCCTTATCCATTGGGATGATCCCACAACATGTTTCTCTCTCTATCCTGCAATTCAGTGACTAAAAACCACATGTTTTCCCAGCAAGGTTATTTACATACTATAAATCTAAATTGAAACTACAATTGCACTATGCACTGCAAACTATCTAATAATCACAACTTCATCTTGAAAACTTGAATGTAGAAATAGAATCTCAAAAATAAAAAGATGCTTGCCCAACAAGCTTATTACCACCATCTACCTGCTCCAATCTGACATAAGGATTACCATATTAAGTAATAATCATACTTCCAATGCAACTAGTCAAGCAAATGAGTACTTAACTGAAATTGGCATTCTATTTCTGTAGGTAGAAAAATGTGTTTAAAACATGGCAGCTTAACTCTTCCACTGGATTCAATAACTCTATCGAACAACCTGGTGAATTCTTCCTTCACTGATGAATGAAATACACTGCTTAAAGGATCGAGGTAAACATGCAACATGAGATATTTTAGATGTTTTGTAACATAAAAACAAACCTCATCCTAGACTGCTGCTTTTCTTTTGTGTTGCCACTGATTGTCTTCAAACAACAAGGAAGAAAATAGTTTTTCCTCAGTTTGCATTATAATCAAGTGCTCTGTGTGCTCTTCATCATTCCCTTTTTCATACAGAAACTTGCAAGGGAGTTGTAAACTCTCAATCATCTCGGGCAAAGGATCATGACTTATAACAATATGTTGTTCTAATACGTTAACATCCCAAGAAGAACTAAATGATGGAGAAATTCTAGAGCTTTTTTCGAGGTCAGTAAACTTAGAAAGAGAATTTGATTGGTATTCATTTGGAAAACCTGATTGGTCTTTAATCTCTGAATAAAACACTACTTTTTGAAGATGCTCTTGTGGATCAAGACAATTGAGCTCTGCTGCCTCTTTTTCTGGATCACCATACTGTTGTTGATTTTCACTGTTGTCCTCTACTGGATCAAGTTCATGAAGCTAAATTTCTTCCTTAACCTTTGGCTGATTAGTTTGTCCTCCTGCTACAAGAATTGTCTCCTATGGTGAACCTTCATGAACCTCTAGACAACATACATCATTTATTTTTTCCTGATGGGAAGACAATTCAAGCAAGACTTCTACTTTCTGAAAAGGTCTTTCTTCTAAAGCTTCCAGTATTTCTTCATTCATAAACTGATCATCTTCATAATAATCTTCCAAATATTCAATAAAACTATCAAAATTATCATAACAGTCTTGCGCTAGCAATAAAGAAGGATAATATTCTTTGTACTTGTCAAAAAATACAGCATGAAAAACTTTAAAGAACGTATACTGGCAGTTGGTAAATCTTCATACCAAAATCTGGCCTTCTCCTCCAAACTTTCCACAAACATTTTCATAAGACAGTCTTTAGGAAATTGGATTTTAAACCTACGGATGTGCATATGAAACCTTAACAAATGTGTAACAAAATCATCTCCTTTTTTATCTTTAAATAATGGAAGATATTTTAACCAATCAATGTTTGGCATAGGGTTTAGAAAACCTGGAATCTTTGATCTGTCCAAAGGATCATACCTGCGTTGTATTCTTGAATTCATTTTGAAAACCAATCAACCAGAGAATGGAGTCACCATAAGGTCACAACAATTATGGATTCTTTTACCAGTGGAATCTTTAGATTAACTGAAATCAATGGAGTCGCCATGTGGATGATTTCAACCTCCTTGTGTCTAGTTGCTTTTCCACCATCAACAACCGGATTTGAACTTGATAATTGTTACTGAGGAACCTTAAACTATGTTCGAGGTCCCCAGTATGGTTGCCATTATGTTAGTGCTCCATAATTCTGAGGTTGAAGACAGAATCCTAAAGGCAACATCAAACTGCTTTGAGCCTAGGATCTAGCCCTCCTAGACTCAGAGAGGGATCTCTCTATATATTTTAGCTTTGTTTTATATTTATGATATTAGGCTAGTTATGAAGGCAGAAAGGTTTGTTGAGATTTATGGTTGAGACAACAAAAGAGGGTCATTGTGCTAATGGAGTTAAGAGGTCAAATCAGATTTAAGTGAATGAATGAATGAGATCGTGTGTGACCAGGCAAGAGAATCATGTCAGTGGATATTTATAATTTTTGAGTGGCAAAGAAGAAAAGATTAGGATTCCACCTAAATGCAGAGTAGACCTTATCTGAATTCCACATTCAAACTTCAGAGGAAAACATGAATATTTTTTAAAGCCTGAGAAGGGTGTCCAATGACAAATCCTAAACAAAATTTTCTTATAAACAATAATGAAATAAAGCAATGTATGAAACAAGTAAATGACAAATAACATCAAGAATCGCTTCACCATTTAAACATGACACAAGAATATAAAAACAGAAGGTCCTTTCATTCATTCAAGAAAAGTCACTTACAACCAACTGAACATCTTCACAACATCCTTCCCTTCAGGTCTAACCCTTATCCCATATGACATCCTATCTTTTATAATTTACCATTACATTTCAGATCTTAAAAAATAGGATGATCAAATCTATTACTTAACTATTTTCAGATATTTCTGGAAAATATCTATCTATGTTCTACCCAAAATAGAGATTTGATCTCTTTTACAATCATGTCCTATCTCTTAAATCTATTAAAAAATATTCCATCTCTAACACTGAAAAAAGAAAAAATAGCCAAAACTACTTGCTGATTACAACCCTCGAATCTGGAAAATATAACAAAATTCCCATAAAAATAGATTTGTTGTTGATCTTCTTTAAAACCAAATCTGATCACATCTAAGGTGAAAAACAACATGTTGAGGATGAGATATAATTAGAATATAGCTCTAGTGGCTTTGGAGATCACTGAAGGAATCAATTTGCTTTGACTTAGGAGATTTTATGCTTTTTTTCCATAACAGAACTTTCAACAGCTAAGGAAGTAAGACAGAGCGCGCTTAGTTGTCGATTATTTGGGCATGATTTTCAAAAGATAACTAGATATTCTTAAATGGTCCTTAGCTGGGAAAAGTGTAATTTATTTTGAATTTAACCAAAAATTGTTGAGTTGTCCTTCGACCCTGCTTTCATTTATTACAACCATTTCAACTGAAATCAAGGGTAGCCTGAGCTAGGGTATCAAGTGTGAGGTGAGTTTGAGGTTTTAGATTTTTGTGAATAAGTTTGAACCTCAAAACCTTGTTCATATTTTGCAACTTGATATTATGCTGGCAAAACCTCTTATTATTGTGTTTTACTGTTTCATATTTGATGGCCAATTGATTGAGTGAAAAACTAACTTTACTAGATGACTGTTTAAGGGTTTCATTCTCCTTCTTCAAAAGTCTTTCCAATACTTTTAACTCATCATTTTCCTCTTGCAACTTCTGTATCATAGGTTTTCTGCTAACCTTATTTCGTGATGATGTTGCAGCTTCTTCAGGGGTTTTTGTTTCTACAACTAATGGTTCTGCTTCCCTTTCTGCAACTAATAGTTCTAGTTCTGTTCCTGCAGCTAATGGTTATGGTTCTGTTCCTACAGCTAATGACTAATAATCTGAATCCTAATAGGTAGGTTGAGAACATTCGTTGTTGCATTTCCACCTTGAACCTCTACCTCTTTTCGAAACTCTAACCTTTTATTTCACTTCTTGGACGTTGAGGGAGAAGCTTTGGTGACAGCTTGAACAAGAGACAGTGCCCTTCTCTTTCTCTTTCTGCCTTTTGGGGAAGACAACTCCTGTGATGGAGTTCCTCATTTCTTTGGCTAGATTTCTTGCTCAAACTCTCCCCAAAACAGTAAATAATTTCAAGTTTTTCTTCTTCTATTGCATTCTTCTAACACTATCAACTTTATTAGCCCATGCTGGAAAAGGGTTTTGCTAGCTATCTATGGTTTAGCCTGGACTTTAGAAGCCATTTTAGTGAGACTTTTATGGAGATAAAATGGCATGTTTAGAGGCTGCTTACCTGTGAAGTGGAGGAGCAACCTGAAATGATAGAGCATGTTCCTCCCATATCTCCCTTCACAAGTGATGTAGACTTGGATCATCTTCAGCAATATTTTCCACTTCTCTTGCAAATAAATCCTAGGGGTATCCTTCTGCCACTTCATGTTTTGGTTTTCTTCTTTGAGGAAAATCCTAAAATCCACTTCTTTGATGGAGGTGTTCTTAAACCACCTTTCTCCTTCACCTGGAATCCCTGTGGCTGCTGCCACACTGGCCTCATCAATATGCATTGTCATGGGTCCAAGCTACACCTTATAACCATCAAAACTCTTTGCAGAGGCTTCTGTGATACCCTGATGGTATCCCTGGAACTTCTGGCAGATCCCGTAACATCCTACCTACTTGAAAAATTCACATGCCTGAGGGTGTGCATCAAGATACATTGTGTCTTGTAATTCCTTCCTCAACAAAGCACCTCCAGTTGAAATATTCTTTACCTGGACCTGAAAACGTTCTCAAATAAACTATGGAGGTTATGGGGTGGCTAGGGTATGCAGTGGTGAGTGATGAAATTACTTGAGCGTGAAAGTGAGGGCAGAACAGAAAAAGGTCGAGGACATAGAACAACAAGAAATGACTGCAGATTCAAAGATTTCGAGCATTTGTGGGTGACTTTTAAAATAGACAGAACTGATTTTCAACCAATTTAAAATGTGGGAGAGCATCATGACCAATATTTGGGGATTAATCGAAATGAATGGGCACGTCTTAATTCATGATTGCGTGATATGGAGATATGAACGTGTTATGATCTTTGTGAAAATCAGATGAAATGATAGCTTGGCGTGGTTCTAGAAGTTTACTTTCACATGATGGCCTGTGTACCACCACTGATATGGAGGTGACACGACACTCAAATCCCTAAATATTTTCAGTACTTTTGGTAGCTAGCAATTGGTTCAGGTAAGTTGTTTTAGCTACCGCAAGCTTTAACTTTCGGTAGCTAACAGTTACAAAATTTCGACTCTTTAGCTACCGAAAGGAAATTTTTTTGCTAAAATTAAAACATAGCCAAATTCATTAAAATCACTTAATTCAGCCACTTTAGGGGACTACACAAATATATGTGAATGCATTATAATTCCAACCCCCCATGTGACAAGACTAGAAATAGATGACTATCTGATTTGAGGCATTTGGCACACCATTAGACCCTTGATCCTGAGCACCATATAATGAGAAAAATTTCAGCTTGATCAAAACAACTCCGAAATTGATAACTGGAGAATAGATACCTGTATTATAGGGTCCTCACAAAACCCAGAATCAAACTGGGCTAGCTGGTGGCGGCCGACCAAATCGAGTCCTCTAACCTTCTGATAGTCACAATCTAACTTGGATTTGTTGACCCACGAGGTTCCCATGAGTGGCCCCTCGCTTGGGCAGGGGGGACCTCCATCTTACAAAGATGCAACAAATTAGACATCGTTCGTCTAGGGCATCAGACCGGGGCCTAAAGGCCCCTCTTTTTCCCTAGTGGCCATAGAAACACCGGTAATGGGGACACAGTGGAAATCCTGAGGCAAGTCTCGTTGCCTCCTGAATGCTAGAAAGAACCCAAAGTTTGTCATCCAAAATAATCACTTATAAAAATCAAGGAAATACTTGAAGGACCATACCATGATCTACAAATTATTGGGCATCTAGCCTAGAGAGAAAGACATCCTTCAATGGATTCAAAATAAATGGGCACCTCGACACCATATTGAACTTAGAATGAGGAAAAAGGGCTTCTTCATGGTGATCTTTGAATATCTGGAAAGCTGCAAACGTATCTTTGAGAACGGGCCATACTTCATGAGCAGTGTTGGCCTCTTCCTTTGCCATTAGGAGTAATGTTACAACCCTCAAAAAGAATAATTCTAGGCAACTCTAGTATGGGTCAGGTTGTACTCCCTACTGGAAAAATTCTCAGAACTAGATATCCTAGAAGGAATAGGTAATTAAATATGGAAATTCATGAAAATCTCAAAAATAAAAAAGCGGTGAAGACATGCAACATATGCTTGCATTTGCTTCCATATGAATATCTATCGACCCTTACCAGAATCCATAGATTTGGTCTACCATAATTCAATCTGGACTCAACCCTTGGACCATGAGCATGTTGATCAGGGGCTTAGTTTTATGCTCAAAAATCAAATTTCTTAGAATGGCTCGAAACCTGAATGACCGTATAGTGCTCATCGTTCTGAATTTGGAGCGCTTCGTTTCGCGTAAAATGGACTTCGTATGCTCCCGGAAATGAGTTTTGTTTGTTTTCAAAAATAGGAAAAATTAAAAAAGAAGGATAGACAGGTTGCCCAGTCAGCAGTTCGTACTACTGGCATGGCATGCTGAATGGTTTGGGTCGAAATTTTGTCTTTTTCCTCTAGCGAGTAAGGGATTTCCAAGTGGCAGCATCACATTGGTTGAATTTTTGGGTGATATGACGTGTTTTGTATGGTTGAAGAGCGGGCTAATGGGGAGAGGACACATTGTGCAACCTAGGGCTGCCATGTATCTGTTGTGTAACCAGCTCCAAAAATAGAAGAAAAGAGATTTCAACGCCTTAGAAATGAGCCACTTCGAGGGGGCAACCTTCAATACATTACATAAATGAACAATTCTTGGATGATACAATTTACAAAACCTCCTTTCTATATATAGGAGTCCATGTGGCCATAATGTAATCCTAGTGGGCCACAATGCAATCCTAGCCGACCTAACAATAATAATTTAAGGGCACAATAATAACAAAATGGGGGTTACATGGGTACAATAATAACAATTAAGGGGTTACACTAATAACAATAAGGGACTATACTGGTAATATAGGGACCTAACATGCCCCTCTCCTTCAAAAAAGTGTTGTCCTCAATACTTGAGTAGCTCTGGGTGCTTCTGTATAAACTTCTCGTCCTCCCATGTAGAATCTTCAGTGGGTAAGTTCTTCCACCTGATGAGATACTCTGAAATTGATTAATTCCGTAGCTATCGAGTTCTTGTTTCCGTGACCGCTTCAGGTTCCAATATGACTTTTCCTTCCTCATAAAGTTATGGCAATATTGTTTGAACTGGAAGATTTTCACCTATAACCTTTTTTAAGCATGAAACATGGAAAACTAGATGCACTCGCGAAGAAGCAGGAAGCTCTAATTTGTATGCTATAGTACCAATCTTTTGCAACACCTTGTAAGGACCATAGTACTTTGGAGATAATTTATTATCCTTCTTAGCTTGCTTAAGGGACATTTGTTTGTATGGTTGTAGCCGTAAAAATACCCAATCTCCTACATCAAAACTTCTCTCGCTGTGATGTTGATCTTCCTGTTGTTTCATTTGATTTTGTGCCAAAGTTAGGTTATCCTTTAAGAGTTGGAGAACTTCTTACTGATGCTCGATGTGATCTTCCACTGCTTGAACCTTCGAATTTTCCCTTAAAGATGATGTCATAGATGGTGGATGATATCCATAAAGTGCCATAAATGGGGTCATCTTTGCTGCAGTATGGAAGGAAGTGTTATACCACCATTCAGCGAGAGGTAACCAATTGACCCATCGTGCTTGTTTATCAGATACAAAACAATGAAGATATCCTTCCAAAAATTTATTTACTATCTCAGTTTGACCATCAGATTGAGGATGATAAGATGAGCTATGAGCTAATTGAGTACCAAAAAAAGAAAATAACTCCGTCTAAAAATTTCCAGTAAAAATGGGATCTCTGTCACTCACAATAACCCTTGGGCTTCCATGTAGCTTTTGAATTCTGTCCATAAATGTAGTAGCAACTGTACTTGCTTTAAATGGATGAGATAATGAAAAAAAGTGTGCATACTTGGTAAGTCTATCAACTACCACCATGATGACACTCTTTCCTTCGGACTTAGGTAAACCTGTGATAAAATCCATTGAAATCTCCTCCCAACGTTGACTTGGAATGGATAAAGGTTGTAGAAGTCCTTGGGTCTTAATTGTTTCCACTTTATTCTGCTGGCAAACCAAACATTCCGCCACAAACTTTCGAATATCAGATTTAAGGCCATCCCAAAAAAATTCTTTCTTCACCCTGTGGTAAGCTTTTAAAAATCCTGAGTGTCCTCCTAAAGGAGAAGTGTGCAATTCCAGAAGAATATTTTGTTTTAGTTGGGAATTCTTACAAAGATATAAGCGATCTTTGTACCATAAGGAATCATTTTTCCAACTAAATGTATCAGATGTACTAGGATCTTGCCGCAACTTTTGAATGAGTGTCCATACTTCTTTGTCCTTCTTCCATTCATCTCTTGCTTCGGTTATCCAATCTGGTTGGATAATAGAAATGGCACAAAGCAATGCTTCCACCTCTTCATTCTTTTTTGAGAGTGCATCTGCAACAACATTAAGCTTCCCTTTTTTGTAGATTATTTCAAAGTCATAACCCAACATCTTTGTGACCCATTTTTGCTGCTCTTCTGAAGATAGTCTTTGTTCCTAAAAGTGTTTAAGACTATCATGATCAGTTTTTACCTTGAAGTGTCTTCCCATTAGGTAAGTTCGCCATTTCTTTAGTGCATGTAGTATTGCTAACATTTCCTTCTCATAAATAGGTTTCTGTAAATACTTTCCTTTGATTGGACGACTTTCAAAGCAATGGGTCTTCCTTCCTGCATTAAAACTGCACCAATTCCATTTCCTGAGGCATCACATTCCACAATAAAGGTTTTTGTGAAGTCTGGTGTAGCTAAGACCGGTGCTAGGCACATTGCCTCTTTAAGACGTTCAAAGGCCTTAGTTGCTTCAGAAGTCCATGAAAATGCATCTTTCTTCAATAATGTTGTTAGAGGTGCTGCTATTCTCCCATAATTCTTAACAAACTTGCGATAATACCCTGTTAACCCGAGAAATCCTCGCAACTTATTTATGGTTGTGGGGACTTTCCATTCCTTAATGGATTTAATTTTGTTAGGGTCTACTTTAACACCCTCGTGAGATACAATATGACCCAGATATTCCACCTCTTGTACTCCAAAGAAACATTTGGATATTTTTTCATATAATTGTTTCTCCTGCAATAGTTTGAGCACCCTGTCAACATGTTCAACATGATCCTTCCAAGACCCGCTATAGATTATTATATCATCAAAAAATACCAGCACACATTTTCTAAGGAAGGGTTTGAAAATGGAATTCATCAACCCTTGAAATGTAGAAGGTGCATTGGTAAGGCCAAAAGGCATGACCAAAAATTCATAATGACCCTCATGAGTTCGAAATGTTGTTTTTGGAATACCTTCAGTCTTCATTCTAATTTGATGATATCCTGAACGAAGATCCAACTTGGTAAAATAAATTGCTCCATGTAATTCATCCAATAATTCATCAATCACAGGAATAAGAAATTTATCTTTAATGGTGAGCTTATTGAGCTCCCTATAATCCGGACACATTCGCCATGATCCATCCTTCTTGTGTACCAATACTACAGGAGCAGAGAAAGAACTTTGACTAGGTTGAATTATACCCGCCTCTAACATTTCTGCAATCATACGTTCAATTTCGCTCTTTTGGAAGTAAGGATATCTATAAGGCTCGATGTTTGGAGGAACACTTCCTGGAATCAAATGAATAGCATGATCATGATCACGAATAGGTGGGAGTCCTTTGGGAGTTTCAAACACCTTGGAATGATTGTCCAAGACTTGTTGGAGATCTGCAGAAATAGATGATTTTGATGTTGGAACTTCTAGTGAGCATAATTGTGCAATTACACCTCATTGTTCTTTCTTCGTGACATTAGAGCTTATTATCTTTCCCAACTTCCCTGCAATACCCCGTAATTCTACTTCCTTTCCTTCTGAAAAAAGTTTCAAGAAAAGTTCTTGAAAATTAAAAGCTACCGTCCCCAAAGATTGTAACCATTGTACTCCTAGTACAACATCAACACCTCCCATAGGAATGGAAAGCATTGGACTAGTCAATACATATTCCCCCATGGTTAGCTTGATATTATGGCATTTTCCAGAGCAATTTATAGTTCCTCCATTTGCCACCATCACTTGACATTCGGGTGCTGGGTATAGGAATCAATTTAATTCCTTGGCTACCTTACAATGAATAAAATTATGGGTGCTACCTGAATCAATCAACACTATTACCTTTTTCTTCTTGATATGTCCTTCTATCTTGAGAGTTTGAGGAGTGGTAATTCCTGCCAATGCATTACACGATATGGTCAGACTCATTTCTTCCTCTTCTAAGGCTGGTTCCTGGTGTATATCCTCTTCTTGTTCATTTTCTTCTTCCTCTTCACAATCTATGTAAAATAATTTCTTCTCAGCACACTTATGACCTTTAGTGTATTTGCTATCACAACTGTAGCAAAGCCCTTTTGTTATTTTTTCTTCCAATTGTTGTGGTGTCAACCTTGTAGGTTGTGGAAATCTAGGCGTAGCAACACTTCCTTCTTTATAGAATTGAGTGGTAGGCTTCCTTGTCGCCATAATTTTACATTCAACTTTTCTTGCCAACCCGAATGCCTTCTCCAATGAATCAGGTTCCAAAACGCGAACTTCATGTTGGATGTTATCCTTTAAAGTGCCTATGAAGAGATCAATCCTGTGTTCCTCTGGAATATCAGTTACCCTTATATTCAATTTTTGGAAGTCCTCAATGTGCTGCCCCACTAAACCCTTTTGTTTGAGATTTATCAATTGGCTAAAGAAGGTGTTGGTCTTTGTATCCTCATAATGTGCTATCATTTCCTCCGTAAAAATTGACCAAGTGACAATTTTTTTACGGGAGCAAAGCCATCGATACCATACAAATGTATTTTGTTCTAAATGTAAAGTTGCAATGCGTACCTTTTGTGTGTTTTGCACATTATGGAGATCAAAATATTGCTCCATCCGTAGTATCCATGTTACAGGATCCTTTCCATCAAACTTCCTCATATCCATTTTTGGAATATGGTGGTTCTTCCCAATAAATTATTTATTTGTTGTAAATCAACATTAACATTTATTTTTTTCTCATCATGAGTTTCCTCTACTATCTTTTCACCATTAGGAAACATTTCTTGTATCAACTTTGTCAAACCTTCTATGTCTACTTTTAGATAATTCTTCATGTTTTCCATTTTAGATTCCATGCCAGCTTCCATGTCATCTATCTTATATTCCATGTCTTTCTTTAAACCATCCATATTATTATTCACACCATCCATCTTTGCTTCCATGCCTTTCTTCAAAACTTCCATTTCATTTTTTACTGCTCTTTGCGAGAGCGAAATTTGGTGCACATGCTCTTGTAATTTTGATAGATCATGTTGTAATTCTTCATCTTCATGAGTCATAGTAGAGCCTTTTGAAGGCTTAATGGGTGTTGAATTATTTTTACGGGGTATTTTTTAGAACCCAATACTGATATATATTCTACAATGTGCCCTTGGAATCAATTCAAATTGATTTTTCAAACAACACTTATGCAATTCGGAAAAAAATACACACCTTTTTCTTGCTTTTGAGGAGCTCGATATTGAAATTTGATTATCTCTATGATTGCAGCTCTTAAAAATCTGAAATTCAGCACTGAAGTATCCCTATGAATTCTCTTTTGAATTCCATAGGTCTGACCTGATTTGGATTCTCCAAGACAAAGTTATGTCCAATCTCCCACAATGACCTAATTATGGACTGGTTCAGTAGAGCGAACTTGTACGACTTGCCACATGTCACTGTTTCATCCTTAGCCTCTAAAATTGATAGCCAAGAAACTTCAGTCCATCTACTTGTGACCACTTTTTATGGCACTCCAATCCGATGCTCAGAGAGAGAGTTATTGAACTTTTCCCACGATCACCGCTTTGAGATGAAATTCGGGAGCCTGAAAACGCACCACCTTTCACAGATCATATCTCCAAAAATATTTTGAATCAAGCTCTGAAAGTTTTTGAAGAGTTTCCTCAGGATTTCAGCTTTGCACCCTAAAAATTTTATATTCTGAACCTTTGTAGAAAATCGTTATAGAGAAAATGCCATGATGACCTGTTTAGGAGCCTGAAAAAAGACCTAACTTCCACAGATCATATCTCCGAAAATATTGCGAACCAAGCTCTAAAATTTTTAGACAATCTTCCTCAGGATTTCGGCTTCACACCCTAAACATTTCAGCTTCTGAAACTTTGTATAAAAAACGTTATAGCGAAAATTCCATGAAGAACTTCTTGGAGCAGCGAAACCCTAGAATCCAAAGCTCTAATACCAAATGTTGTGTAACCAGCTCCAAAAATAGAAGAAAAGAGATATCAACGCCTTAGAAATGAGCCACTTTGAGGGGGAAACCTCCAATACATTACATAAATGAAAAAATTCTTGGATGATACAATTTACAAAACCTCCTTTCTATATACAGGAGTCCATGTGGCCATAATGTAATCCTAGTGGGCCACAATGTAATCTTAGCGACCCAACAATAACAATTAAAAGGTCAGAATAAATAAATGGGGTTACAAGGGTACAATAATAACAATAAAGGGGTTACACTAATAACAATAAGGGACTATACTGGTAATATAGGGACCTAACAGTATCCTCCTAATGGTTGAACAAAATTATGGTTGAAGACTGGAAGGTTGGGATTGAACACAGGATCTCTGCCCCACCAACACCACACGCCACCACTACACCAAGCTTTGGTTCTTATTATATATACAGACCCACATATATTTATGTTTTGTAATTTTTTTCGACGGGGGGAGGGGGAGCCAAACCCCAACACATAGAACAGAGGCCCAAAGACCATCGACGAAGCCAACTCTAAAATGCGTAGTTAACACTAATCCATCATTAAATTAGTGCTAATCTGAATTAAATAACACTAATATGGAGTTATCCACTAAGCGCAGGTTAAGCGCTAACCACACTTAATTAATTTAATGTGGATTAATTTGGCAGTCTGCTAATTTTGGATGAATTTCCAGTTTAGTGCCAAATAACCAGATTTAGCTCTAGTTAGCTAAATTTAGGCCAGAAATTGTGGATAAACTAGAAATGTTCATAACTTTTGGAGTTTTCGACCAAATCACGTGCAGAAAGAGGCTAGATGACCATTTTTTGGCATCCTGGACTCATTGGTGTAGGTTTCAGGAGCATAAAATAATTTTAAGCACATAATTTTGAAAATTTGAGCATAATATAGAGGCCCAAGCCATGGAAGCTGGACCAAGGAGATGTAGCCCAGGAGGGGTGAAATCCTTCATCAAATTCCTATGTTGATGTGTTGTATGGTGATGTACTGTACTTTTATTTTTTTGTTGTTTAGACTTTATTTTATGTTAATTTTTTCATAAAATTAACATGAAAAACACTCATGAGACTCAATAATTTGCAAGAGAACTTGAACCCTTAAGCACACATAAGACATTGTTTACATAATCTAAAAGAGTAATTAGCACAAAAAAATTAACATACTTCATTCAGATCATTTTGGTATCATAGCTTTAGGTTTTTTTGTGAAATAAGAGATCTAATTGATTGTAATTTTGTGTCATTCTTACAAGGTTAAAACTCAAAAGAGGAGAAGGGAAGCTGGTTGAGAGCCCTGCAGTTGGGTCAAGAGGAAGAAGGGAAGGGTTGCCAAAGTCTTCAACACCAACACATCCTCAAGTTGAACTTGAGTCTTCAATGAGCATTCCTCATGAAGGAGAACCT
The DNA here is from genome assembly GCA_034641835.2 of Pinus albicaulis. Lineage (NCBI taxonomy): Eukaryota > Viridiplantae > Streptophyta > Pinopsida > Pinales > Pinaceae > Pinus > Pinus albicaulis. Next base: position 1,324,392,534 of record CM076572.1, read on the forward strand.
ACCATGACAGAAGATGAGAGAGAGCATCCAGAAAGGAATTCTTTGATATGACTGAGATGGTTAAGGTCCTCTATGAGGAGAGTGATTTAAGGATTCAAGGAGAAAGTTCTAGGCCTCCAAGAGGAGAGCGTTCTCCAGGATGAGGAGGCCATGGAGATGGTAATAAGCCATCATCCTCACCACCATATTCACCTTCATCTTTATCTTCTTCCACTACCACAACCCTTCCATCTGTTCATACACATACTTCAAAAGGAGTTGGTAAATCACCCTTACTTAAACTTGATGTTAAATTTGAGCTTCCGATGTATAATGGTGAAGTGAGTGCAAAGAAGCTGGATAATTGTATTCTTCAATTGGAGGTTTATTGCAGAATTCAAAACCTTCAAGAATATGACATAAATATTCAATTGGCTTCCTTGAGAATGGAGGGTGCAACACTTGTATGGTGGGAAGCAAATACACAAGATGAGATTAAGAAAAACGATAAGATCTCAATGTCATGGTCAAATTTTATTACTGCCATTAAAAGAAATTTCTATCCTCTAGATTACATGCAAAAAGCTATTATGAGTTGGAAAAACTTTAGACAATTTAAAGGTCAAAGTGTACAAGATTATGGCTAAGGTCAAAGTGTACTTTTCTGCTAATTTGGCTTCTGCTTTTATGGCCACTTGTTGCATTTCCTCTAAGGTAGGGGGATCTTTGTCTCTTAGATGATATGCCATGTCTGGATCAAAACCCTCGGGGAATTTTTCCAAGGCTGAACCAAGCGGGGGTTTGAAGTGAGCTGGGAGGGCATTATACACACTGTTGAACCTAGTGCAGTATCCCTGGACACTTTCCCCGTTTTCCCATTTTAGATTGTTATATTCTGACAGGATTTGAATGGGGTTCTTTCGGATTTCCCACTTGTTTAAAAAGACTTGGAAGAGTTCTGGGATGTTGTGGATGTTGTTTGGAGCTAAGCTCTTAAACCATTTTTTGGGTTCTCCACCCAGGCTTTGGGCGAACATTCTCATTCTGATGGTCTCGTCTTCTACTTCAAAGTATTCAAAGGCATCGCTAATCCTATTTACATGTTGTTGTGCTATGGAAGTCTCTTCTCCAGTAAAGTGTGGGATTTTATCTTAATAGTTAACTGGTAGAGGAGCTAAAGGCAGTGGCAACACCAAAGGTACATACTAGGCTACCATGACTGGAGCTAGTGGGTGATGTACAAGATGAGGACTTGTGGGATGAGCTGAGGTGGTTTGAACAGTAGTGGTTTGGACAGGTGTGGCGGATGTACTTGGACTAGTGATCTGGTTTTGAGCAGATCTGGGATGGTAGGAGCCAAAGTGATGGAGAAGCTGAAAATCGGGGGGTGTGGAGGGTGAGGCTTCTCTACTAGGACTCTGTGGTGGGTCTAGGGGTTCAAGATCGTCAAAGTTTATCTTACTATGCGACTTGCTTCTAAAAATATTTTTTTCTGACTCTAATTCAAAAAGGAGAATTTGGTAAGATAGTGAGATGTTCAGGTACTGATCTTGTTTTACGGATGGATCTATCAGTAGCTAGATTGTCAGTTTCGGAAGCTTGCCACAGAATCTTCTCTGGGTCATCTACTATGATAGGGGGATTTGGGTCTGGATGGGATCTGGTGTTGATTCTTCGTGAAACTAGATTTCGAGTCTAGAGTTTAGAGAGGATGGTATTGGTGAATGTTTTGGATGGATGGTCTCTCTAAAGTTCTACTGAGGTGAAGGACGATCAAAACAAAAAGGATGGACTAGTGGAGTCGCCAGGTGGAACTTGGTTGATTTTTTAAGATGTAGCTATGGTCCACCACCGATAACTAATCCGGAAATGTTTTTAAGGTTTCTCTGAGTTTTATGTGCAGCCTATGGTTTGCTAAAGTATTCTAAACTTGTTTCATCACTTTGCTAGGGTGGTGATAACAAAAAGAGTTTACTCTAAATGATCTTATGGACTGCTTGCTTGTTTAAGTATCTAAAGGACTAAAGAGTCTATAAGAGTTTGCTAGACTGTCATGTACTCAGTGTCCCACCATCTCCCGCTATGTTAGTGAGCGATGGGATAGGTTGATCGGATAGTAACCTAGAGTTCGGTAAAATAGTAAGGCCTACTGGAGGCTAGTGGAGTCGCCAGGTGGAACTTGGTTGTTTTGAGATATGTGTGTATGGTCCACCACCAATACTTACAAAAACCAATCTAAGGGAGTTTTTTGTGGTTTTTTCCTGAGTTTTATGTGCAGCCTAGGATGTAAGAGTGTTATAAACCTGATTCATCACTTTGCTAAGATGGTGAAACAAGAGTTTACTCTAAATGATTCTAGAGGCTGATGGTCTAAGTTTAGTGTTGAAGGACTAAAGAGTCTATAAGAGTTTGCTAGACTGTCATGTACTTAGTAGGTCCCACCGTGATCGCCATTATGTTAGTGAGCGGTGGGATAAGTCAATCAGATAGTATTCTTAAAAATAAGGGACTTCTAGAGTTCTAAGGTGTCCTTAGATTGTCACTAACTCAAGGTCCCACTGTGATCGCCATTATGTTAAAGGTCTCGTGATTCCGCCGATCGGGCAAGCCAAATGACAAGCCATTAGGGAGCTTGAGGTCTAAAATGGGCCTCCCAAGAATAATTTACAACCAAAATAAATTTTATAAGAACCAATAGGATCCAAGAAGATGATGTCAACCATGGGGGATGATTCACCATTTTTTAAGTAAAATGGTAAAAACATTAAAAAATAATAAAATAATAAAACTACTTTTTCAACTCGTATTTTCAACTTATCTCCAAAAATTTTTACTCAAATTTCGAGCGGGAGTACTCGTTGGATGCGGAATTTAATTCCTCATCCAAGGAGTACCCATGTTGCATACTTTCGATGAACTCTTCTACACGAAAATGAGAAATACATAAAAAACGTGATTGTAATCACGTTTTTTTATGTATTTCTCATTTTTCGTGTAGTAGGACCCATCGAAAGTATGCAACATGGGTACTCCTTGGATGAGGAATTAAATTCCACATCCAACGAGTACTCCCGCTCGAAATTTGAGTAAAAACTTTGGGAGATAAGTTGAAAATATGAATTGAAAAAATAGTTTTTTCATTTTTCCCTCTAAAATTTGATGATGTCATCAAATCTTATTAGATTTTTTCCACTATTATTTTATAATTTCCTTAGAAGGCCCATTTTAGACCTCAAAATTCCCCTAATGGTAACATCAAACCAAGCTTTGGAGCCCGAGGACCTAGCCTTCCTAGACTCAGAGAGGGCTCTCTCTATAATTGTAAATGATATCTGTGTGTTTGCTTATTGTGTTCTGATTTTAGGCTAGTTATGGAGTAAGTTTTTGGTTTTGGTTTTTTAAGTTGTGAGGGATGAAACTGATCAAAGATATGAAATAGGTAACAAGATGTTAGATAATTGGGCTATGGCGTCGAAAGGTCAAGAAAGCTATTAGATGACGATACAAGGCCGTTGAAGGGCCGATTTGATTCAAGGTAGAAAGGATCTTTGGGAAAAATGGAGTAAATGGACATCAAGTTTGGGAACAACAAAGATTTTCAAGTATAAATAGATTAATAGATAACATAAACATGGTAGGACAAACCATTAATCATGCAAAATGTAACTAATAAGCTAATCAATACATAGAAATAAACATTCAAGTCACGCATAGAAGTATATGACCTTATAACTTTGGGAAATGACTATCAAACTATGGGGAAAACACTTAAGGAAGACAAACAACTTAAATTACTATGCCAGAATGCCTAAACACAGTACTTCAAGTTATTGGGCACTTTGAACAACAAGATTCACATAGTTTTAGGCAAAGGGCTAGATCGAAACTAGGCCTCCTTGGTTCAACAAGATGATAATCTAATCATTCAAAGAGAAATTTCAAGGATGGAACTATAGCTAGCCATAGGTAAGCAGGGCGTACGATAAGTCATACTTAGCATGTATAGAACTATGAATGAAACAAGCAACAATGTCCTCAAGTTATTAAAGAGCAGTTAAGAATTCTTTAATGTAACTAAGGAAGAGGAAAACATGAAAGCTATGAAGAATCAGGAAATTTGAGGTGCCTCCAAGGGAATATCTCAAATTTGTTCTCTATTGATCTATAGCAAGCAAGAAACATGTATTCATGGATGAAAACTAGAAGACAAAACATAGAAATAAACACTATACCATTCTACCAAGTCATGGTATCCATCAACAATCCTTCATCATTCATCTAAGAACATCCAAGAGGCAATCCAAAAGCATAACACAAGTATTTCTTCCAAAGCTCATATGACCATATATTGCTTCTCTTCTCAAGTTCAGCCTTGTTTTACAATCCAAGCCTTTGGAATAAATAGGCCAAAGTGAGGAAAACCTCATGGTGCAACTTGCCATCCTATTGGCCTAATGAAAATATCTAGATTTGTCCTTGAGGCTTTGCAAAGCCCAAGGCACAAAAATATCTCATAAAATATCTAAAAAATGCTAAAAAAGGGGAATTTAATTGACGTTTTTATAAATTTTCATGTGCAAAAATAGCTAAACGCACATTTGGAAAAAGTAGATTTTAGAGGTTCAAAAATTACAAAAATATTTCAAATTTAATCAGTAAAAGGTCCCCTGACTTGCCGGAAACATTTTGCAGCCTTCCTGATGTCGAAAAGAGGCTCATGATAGCTCGTTGGAAAGCTCTGAGTGTCTACTTTCCAGAACAAGTAAAATTTTCCCGACCGGATGCCTAGAAGTCCTCCAAAACTACACCTGTGTGTAGAAAACCAAGAATTACAGTCTCCTGATATAACGGGCAGAGTGTGCAAAAAGCGAACCTTTTTCGCCATTTTGGGGAAGCAAATGATCTCCAAATATTCTGAAAATCACTGAGGGTGTGCTCATGAAATTATGGCATTCAATGATACCATCATCCTTCTTTGATGAATCCCCAAAATCAAATGGCGAATTTCATGAGTTTTGACAAAAAACTCAAAAATACCAAAAAACCAAAACATGTCAAAATGAGCCCAAAATTGGTAAGCATGACCCTCAAGGGTCCTTAGCAACATGCTCGGAAGAAGAAGCCAAAATATGAAGTCCTGACATGTCTTTCTTCCCTTTCCGTGACGGTCGCTTCCCCTTTGCTTCCTTTAGTTTCTCTTGGGCAGCCTTTAACTTGCGACGGGCAAACTGATTTAGCTTTTGATAGTGTTTTGTCATTCTCCTTTGCAGCTCTAAATCCCTGTTTGCCTTCTCAAGTTTCCTCTCCAAATTTTCATTTGCTCTTTCAAGCCATGCTTCCTTATTATTTTCAATCTCTTGCTCAAGCAATGCAGTGAGGAGAGTGGATTGAAAAAGGGCTTGTTCTTCTTCCTTTTGCCTCTCAAGAGCTTTTCTAAGCCCTATGGTTCTAGGCCTTTTCCGCCTAGGCTGGTCTTCTTCTTCATATTTTTCAAACTTGCCTATGAGCTCATCTATCCTTGCTTGTGATTTGGAAGCCTCTTTCTTGTATTTGATAGCTCGTGACTCATAGACAGCCATATGGGCACTCATTTGGCTGTTTTGGATCTGAAAGAATTGATTGAAGTTTCTTGCCCGATGAAGGTCATTCTACAATGCATCAATTTGGCCCTCTCTATGGATTAAGAGATTTTTAAGAATCCAGGCCTTGTTGTCACTGTCGTCACTTTGGATTGAGATGGCATCCAAAGCACTCCCATGCTCGTGTCCTTCTCCTACCTTGTCCTTTCCTTTGCCCTTGAAGGCTAGTCTTGCGCTCTTCCTCCTAGGCAAGTCAATGGTAGGATTTTTGGGCAACTTCCCTTTGCTACGAAGAGCTCTTGTCACATTTGGTGTGACAGGCTTGGGCACTTTCTTCCTTTTTGTCTTGGGCTTGGCCTTTTCAGGATAGGAAGGCATGATTCCTTTGCCTTTATCATCTTGCTTTTCACCCTCTTGAATTTTTTTTTCTTCTTGGGGCTGTGGTGTATCATGAGGAGGCTGCTGAGTGTCATGAGGAGATTGCTGTGTATCTTCTTCAGGCTGCCCCTGCTCCTCAATGTCATGCTGCCCAAACTGCTGCCCTTGGTCCCCAATATCCAACTGCTCAAACTGCTGCCCCTGATCCTCAATACCATGCTGCTGCTGTGCTTCAATTTCCTGTTCAATTTGTGGTTCAACCTACTGCTCAAATTGCTGCCCAAACTGCTGTCCTTCCTCACTGAGTTGCTGCTGTTCAACACTCTTCACTTCTTGCTCTTGCTGCTGCTCTCCTTCATCACTATCATGCTGCTGTTCTCCATCACTTTCTTCCTGTTGTTCCTCATCTTTTTCTTCATGTTCATTTCCTTCCTCCTCTTGCTGGCCACTTCCCTTTCCTTCTCCATGCTCTCTTGACTGTTCTGTAGTGAATCTGAGCCTTCTAGGAGTGGGTCTGCTAGAGGAAGGCTAGGGGAAATGAGTAGGCGATGTGGGGGATGTATGGGCTGGAGGGACAGTGGAGAAATCAGGGTGACTAATGAAAACATCCCAAGAAACTTCTTTCTTCTCCAGTTGGTGAAGGATGATGATTTTAATCAGGGAATGATGGAACAGAGAAGCTACTTTCTATGATGGAGGCTTCTTCTGGACTGGGGAGGCCATTTTCTCAATGCTTTTGTACAAGAAGTAAGGGAGATTGAGGTGCTTGGTTCTTGTGAAGTGCATTAACAGTCGGATGTGGTATGCATAAACTCGGGAGAATCTCCCTTCAAAAGTGAAATACTTCATTATGATCTTCATAAGAGGAGTATAGCTGGCGAGAAGATGAGAGAAAGGAAAAATAGCAGGGCATGTTTCTCTGTGCTCAGGCTTGAGGAAGGGTTTGTAGTCATCCAAGTCTAAATAGGCTTGCTTGAAACATTTCTCGCCAATGTATGGGATTTTAGTCGCCTTGGATATGGATCTCGGGGAGAACTTGAAATCCAGGCCTGCCACTTGAAAATGTTTGTCTTTGAACCTCAAGGTGCAAAAATGTGTCAAAGGTGAGAAACTTTTGACTTCTTGTACTCTCTGCCAGAAATCCAAACAACCCACCTCATGAAAATTGAAAAGGATAGATGGGTGTGCATTGACTTCCTCAGTAGAAATTGGCTCATACCTCTTGTGCAACCCGCTTCTGCTATCTTGCCTGGGCGGCATCTTGGGCTAGATGCACTCTTGAAACACCAAACTGCCTCACAGTCCTTAAAATGTGCTCTTCAAACCAAACTCTGTCTCAGCCTATCAACCCTATGTTTGATTAAGACAAAAATGATATCAAGTGTAATGTGAAATGTCTTCTTTTGGTATAAGACCCTGTTTCTTCAAAATGCTGCCTTCCCAACCTTTGTATATCAATCAACCAATATCCACAATGAAAACACAGTAAACAAGGATAAAGACAATCAAAAGGAGTTTCTTGAGTTTGTGGTAAGAGTACCTTGCTCTGTGATGTTTTTTGAGGTAATAAGACAGCCTTGTCTTTTTAGAGGAAGACAAAAACAAAAATCCTTTTGATTCAAAAACACTGCTCTCTTTTTAGGCCACTCAATCCAATAAATTCAATAATATGAACACAGTCAACCAGAGTATATCTATACAGTCCAAATCCACTGTTCATAGGACAAGGTGACAAAGTTTGAAATGTTTATGAGGTGGTAGCAAAGGTCTTGCAGCAATCATAGTACCAACAAACTTCTTTTCAAACAAAACACTGCTCCTTTTGGTGTGTTTCTCCACCAGTGGATTCAACAATCATAAACACAGTCAATCACAAAGTGCATTCACGCAGTAAGAAGTCACTGTACATAGGGCAAGATGGCAGAGCTTTGAAATGTTTCTCAGGTGGCAAACAAAGGTTTATAAGAGTTTTAATCAAACAAGGATCTTCTTCAACCAAAATAATTTAATCTTTATACTTCACTGTTCTTTGCACAAGTTTGACAAAAACACCTTCAAATTATAATGGCAGATTCCTCATTGGCTCTTCTTTATGGGATGAAAGCTTAAACACTGTTCTGCCTTGTTAACACAGAGGAACACTTGGAAAAGGTAAAAACGTTTATGGGATGCTTACTTTTTATTTAAAAACAGGTATATTGCTTTCACTTGACAACCCTTAACCTTCCATTTCCCAAACTGTTCCACCTTCCAACTATTTTTGAGGGCAGTCACTCGGTTCTTATACCAAAAACGCAGCAATTCTAATATGCAGACCTGAGGCTCATAGTAATATAGTAATTCTGAGTGTTTAATCACAAAACAAACCTCCCTTAGCAAACTCAAAAAAATGGTTTTAGACTTATGGATTTCAACCCCTTTTTCATCACTCAATAGCTTGAAGGAGTATAAAGGTGCATAAATACCTCAAGGATCGATGGTGTCGTCTTGCTGGAGGAGAGGAGTGACTTTACCGCTTGTTGGAGGCGGTGAGATGGTACAAAATGAGCGTGGCACTCTTAAAGGAGAAAAAGCCACGCAGGAAAGTGAACCGGGTCATTGTCGGGCCGACAGGCCCAACGCCTACAGGCGCACTGCCCGACCATTTATCCCTTTGTAAATTTTGGGCCTGAGTGTACCGCGCGCATATACAGGCACGCCGCGCAGTTGAAAACTCAAAAACCTCTGTGTATTTTTCTCAAACACTCTTCTCTGATCTCGATGGAAGCAAGAGGGGCTTTGCTCATGCTTGAGGGGTTTCAAAATGTAATGAAAATAGTGCTTTGACCTCTGTTGACGTGGAAAAACCAACGGTCCCTTTTATGTTTGATTTGAGAGGGTTTTTCAAAAGTTTTGAAACAAAACCTTTGTTTTTAAATCCACATTTGAAACTTCATTTTTTGGAAACAAAACTAAATTTATTTCGTTTCAAACAAAACACATAGGCAATGATCATCTGTTTCTAAGCGTATTTTCCCTTTTCGAAATGACATAACCCTTTTGAGAAATTTTTCTTTTAAAACTTTGACTGTCTCTCACTTAGAGGGAAAAAATGCCTCCTTTTGTAGCAGTGGCATGCAAATTTTGCCTTCAATGAATTTCAGAACCTGAAAGAATATGCTAAAGTCTTTTTGTACTTGATGAAACTGTTTACCTACTTGCAGTGTTCTTTGCTGAGGAAGAAACTAAACTGTCACCTCAATACCCCCTTTGTACTTCTGGTGCTTTGCTTATGAAAAGAGGACACCTGTAGAGGATTTTTCATGCTGCAGGGGGTATTCTTTGACACTTTGACAGAGATTCTTTTTCCCTTTTTTCAACATAAACTAATACTTTGTTCTTAATGCTTTGGAGTTGAATGATGCCCACTGTGAAACTGATTTTTATTATAGGTGCAAAACTGCAGTTGCACTCACCTATTTTTATCATTCTCAGTCTAGAAAAGGTGACACTCAAAATGCACTGATATGGTACCATTGACCTTTTTATAATGACAGGTTTATATTTGTTTTAAAACATTCTCCAGAAACAGAAAGTATAGAAAAATCCATTTTGCATGCTATGAACCACTGGGTCTAGTTTCAATACCTTTCTTGGGAAGAGCAAAACTCAAATTTTCCTTGTCAACTTGTGATAAGCGATCTGAAAGACATCTTCTTAGGAGTAGGGGGATCAGTGTCCTTTGAAACATAATCATTATCATGTCCTTTGCCTTTACAATAACATAACTTATCAACCATTATTCAATTTGGTTTTGTTTTGACTGCAAACTGTCTTTTGAGAGAAAAGATGTTTAAGAGATAAGCTTGACCTCCTTGGATTGCAGTGGTACCCCTGCTTTCCTTCTTGGTGTCTTACCACTTCATCTTCGATCAATCAAACTTTGAAAATAGTCAATGCCCTAGCCCTCTGCTTGTGAATGAAGGAGGCCCTTTACTTGGCGAAAAGTCGGAAGATTGTTTGATAAGCCTACTTGACAAGGGTTCCTCTTATATATGATGGCAAGAAAACAAACTTGAAAACATTAATGCCTTTACCTCTGCCTGCAAACATTACTTTGCTTCAGAAAATCTGTGTTACTATCTCATTGTTTATTAAAACAAATCTGTCTTACAGTGAGCTATAAATTTTTAAATCAAATTTTGGCCATCGCCCTCTGCTTATAGATGAAGGAGGTGCCTTAACCCTCTGCTTATAAATGAAGGAGGTTTTTCAGCCATGAATTGTCAACAGCCTCTTGACAGTGTTTCTTTTTCTTCTGCTATCCTTTCAGGTTGTGAATGAGGTTGCAAGAGTTTGATGACTAAATATTTTCCCTGTAGATGCATCTCAGGCTCATGATCACATTTAGAAGCAGTTGTCTTCCATGTGGAGCCAAGAATTGTCTTCTGAGATGATGATATGTTTTTGTTCTTGAAAAAAAATCCATCAATCACTGTAAAACACCTAAAATCAGCTTGAGATTATGGTCTATGTATTGCTGAGATTTAAGGGTGTATAAGTGGCGCGACTTAGGGCTGTGACTAACTTCATTAGCAGAGTGGAAGGTTGGTTTTGACTAGTCTATAGCAGATGGAGGTTTTTTAGCTCTTTGATGGTTGCCAAGGGTGAAATGCCTTAAAGCGCCACTTCCTAACTTAGGGGAGGCTTTTTGAACAGATTCGGATTGTCTCTTTAGAGCTGATGGGCAGACTAGTATGGTTGGGGTTAGGTAGGATTTGATAATGGGGTTTCATCTCGTCATGGGAAGAATGAAAGGTAGGAGAGAAAAATTTTTTATAGGTGTTTTCCCAGCTGGAAAATTTGACAAATTTTCAGATCGGCTGTTGGAAAACTTGGCTGTCACAACTAGTCATCACTAACAAGTAAAAAATACTGATGACTAACAGTGGCTCCATTTGGGGAGGGAAACTCCTTTTCAGGAGGTGTCTAGAATTTCAGATCTTTGGCTTATAAAGACCAATGCCTTACCCATTGGCGCAAAATTTCACTCTTTTTGATGCTACTTCTGAAAAAAGACAGCATGATTAGCATCAATGACATTTCTACCTACCCCAACTGTCTTTCCTAACATTTTTTCTCCTTTTTTGGCGCATTTGAACTAGCAGCCTTTTGCAAACATATTTTTTATTTTTGTAAAATGAACCTATCTATTTCTACACTTATATCTACCGGGAGTTCAGATTAAACTGATGAACTCCTTCGTGACTCTACCTAAACTAGATCAACTGTCAAGATTAAACTGTTTGACAGGATTTTGTTCTCTATTCTAAAACATGAAATTTAAAATGATCAAATCAGGGTTAAACAGTCTTATTTGTCATGTATCTGTGGCATGAAAGGACAAACTGCACACAAACATTATTCTGTATAAAGGAAAACTAGAAAAACGGGGCTAAGATGTACAATGTGTTTTTCATCCCTCATTTCTCTCTTTGGTTCTGTTTTAGGCATGTGGAACCAGAATCTCTTCCTAATCTACTCTCTGTGATAAGTCAATCTTACACAATGTTGACCATCTTTTTCACTCACTAACTTATCAAAAAATAAATTTAAACATGCTCAGCTATGATTAGGCTAGATAGCTGAACAAGACATTTGAGTACAAGTAGCGGCATTTAGACTTGCACGATTTCCGAAAGACTATTTTTTGGAACATGGGGCCTTTTTCTATTTTTCAACCGCCCTCTTTTCTATCTTTTATTGTTTTTTACTTTTCTGTTTATCTATTTTTCAAACAGTGATATATACAATTAATGAAAGCGTTCAAACTTAGAAATGGAGCTCTTGACAAAAATAATGCTTTAATGTCCTGCCATTCACAGGACCTCCAAAAATTTCAGTCCCATCAGGTTCTTGTAGGAAGAAGGCATTGTTTCCACTGACTAAGCTGATGATGTAAGGCCCTTTCCATAGATTTTCAAACTTGCCATGTTTACCTTTGTCTTCTCTTATGGAATCCCATTTTAACACTTTGTCCCCAATCTCAAAATCATTTTCCTTAGTCCTCCTGTCAAAAATCTGTTTTATTTTGTCTTGCGCTAACTGAGCCTTTTGGTAAACTTCTTCTCTGGTTTGTTGTAAATGGATAGTCTGATTTACCCTCCTTTGCATGTCATTTTCTTCTATTTGAACTTATTGCAATAGCTTCATTACCTGAACCCCTAAAGATGTTGGGAAAATGGAATCCATGCCATAAACTAGTTGGTAAGGAGACATGCCTATGGATTTCTTGGTGGTTAATCTATCAGCCCATAAGGCGTGTACTAGTTTCCCATGCCATGCTTTTTGATTTTGTTCAAGAATTTTTTTGATGATGTTGACTAGGATTTTGTTAGAGGACTCGGCCAAACCATTACCTTGAGGGTAATAAGCTGTGGAATGTCCTAATGAAATGTAGTATTTGTAACAGAAGTCAACCATTCTTTTGGAGGAGAAGGCAGCGGCGTTATCTGTAATGATCTTTCTGGGACAGCCAAATCTAGATAGGATATTGGTTTCTAGGAACTTGATGATGACTGAATCGGTGGCATTCCTGGAAGGTATGGCTTCTATCCATTTAGTAAAGTAATTAGTGGCTGTGAGGATCCATTTATGTTGAGCGGATGAGGAAGGGTGAATTTCCCCAATAAAATCTAGACCCCATTGCTGGAAGGGTCCTTCAACTATGATGGGATGTAAGGGTAAAGGTAAAAGATGTTTCTTGCCATCAAAAATTTGACACTTATGACATGTCATAACTAGCTTGTGAGTATCAGGGAATAAGGTAGGCCAATAATAACCGGCTCTAAGGATTTTGTTCGCTGTGGTTTTCCAGTAGAGATGGCCCCCACATTCCCCTTCATGCATTTCGTGCATAATTTTTTCTGCATCAGACTCAAGCAAACATTTAAGCAGAATACCAGTGGGATTTTTCCAATACAGAAGACCATCTATAATGTAAAACTTTAAATATTTTTTTTTAAGAAATCTTTCTTTTGTTTTTGATAAAGTCAGAGGAGCATTTAGATAAGATAACACATAAATAATATCTACATACCAAGGTGAATCCAGAAACATTTGTTCAATAGGAGGGGGTGGGCATTCTTCCTGTTCTTCTAAGGCATCAACAAAATTTATATCTAAAGCTTGGAGGTTGGTTTCAGCCATTAGCCTTGCAAGTCCTTGTCCTTTAACTAGTTTGGTAGGTCAGATTTCTAAGTCATATTCTAAGATGATAGCGATCCATTTTCCCCTTTTACCATCGGGGTCTTGGTTCAGAATGTCCTTGACGACAGTATTAGGGACAAAAGCTATGACATGAGAATGTAAAATATAAACTCGGAAATATTTCAGTGCTTTGACTAATGCGAATGCCTGTTTTTCCATGATTTTGTATTTCAAGGGAACATCTCTCAGGGATTTTCTAAAGAAGGCAATGGGTTGTTCTTGCCTAGCTGTGTTTTTTTGCAATAATACGGCAGTTATCGTGTGTTCCAAGGCAAATGAAAAGATGTAAACATCTATGGTGAAATCAGGACTTATCAATACTAGTGTTTCAGTCAGGGCCCTTTTGACAAGTTCAAAAGACTTTTTGGCTTCTATGGTCCACTTAACCTGGACCTCTTTTTTCAACATGTTTGTGTTATCTCTTAGGAGTTCGGCAAGGTTTGGGATGAATCTTCTTAAGAAATTTATCTTTCCGATAAAGGACTGCAACTCCTTTATGTTTCTAGGGTGACTTATTTGCAATATGCCTTCAATTCTCTAGGGGTCTATTTTTATTCCTTCTTCCGAAATAATGTGACCTAGGAGTTTTCCTTCTTCCAGACCAAACAATGTTTTCTTGGGGTTTAGGGATAAACCATATTTTCTGCATTTGTTAAAAAAAATTCTTAAGTGTACCAGGTGCTCTTCATCTGATTTAGAATATACGGTTATATCGTCGAGATATATGACTATGAAAAAACATATGTCTTCCGAGAATGCTATGTCCATGGCTCTTTGGAATGTAGCACCAACATTCATCAATCCAAAAGACATTTTAACGTACATAAAGGTGCCCCAAGGTGTAGTGAAGTTGTTTTGTGTTGATCAGTGGGGTAAACCAGTACTTGGTTATAACCAGAAAAACCATCAAGCAATGATATTCTTTTAGCACCTACTACTTTTTGAAGTATGTGATCCATTTTGGGCAAAGGATAGTTGTCCTTCAGACATGCCCTATTTAGGTTTCAGAAATCTATACAGAGTCTGATTTCTCCAGTATTTTTCCTAACTGATACTAGATTTGAGACCCATTCAGAGTACCGGAGAGATGCTATTATCCCAGCATCCTACATCTTTTTAATTTCCTTTTCGACGAAAGGTAGTAATACTGGGTTTATCCTTCTTAGCTTCTATTTGAAAGGCTTTTGGTTTTCTTTGAGGGGGATCTTATGTTGGATGATCCTTGTGTCGTATGATTTCAAATCTTGGTATCCTCAGGCAAACACATCTTTAAATTCTTTAAACAACTCGATGTACTTATGTTTTATGTGAGGTGGAAGGGTTTTGGATAGTTTGACCTTTCTAGGTTCCTCCGAGCTTCCTATGTTATATTCTTCTATGTTGACCTCAGTGGATTCCATTTTTGGTTTTTTGGCCACATCATTAAAATCAAACAATTCCTCTAGAGGTGCAAGCCCTCTGGGTATGGTGTCATTTTCACAATGTAAGACCTCGAACTCTCTTGGGTCAATGTCTTCTCCTACCTCAGTTCCGGATGAAGGATCTATCAGGTTCAAATCTGTCCAAGAAGGTAGATTTAGCTCCTGGTCTTGATTGTGGCTGTATTCCTTTTCTTCATTTTCTAAGTCCTTTTTGGTTCCTTCAAACTCATTCCTAGATTGTAAGAAATCATCAATTTGGTCATCATCTTTTAATATTTGCCAATGATCAATATTATCTGGTACAGTAGGGCGATGTTTGACCTGAATGCTATAGTGCTCACTTAGACATGGTGTTTGGCTATTGCTTGCAGCAAAGGTGAGTTCATTTGCCAAACTATTTTGAATCCTAGGGATATAAGTGAGTTCATACTTCTCGAAGGTTTTGAGGATGTCTAAGGCTGCATTCCTGTATTCCCTTAGTCTTGGGTTTTTTGCCGAATATTCACCTTTAATTTCCTTGATTACAAGTTCTGAATCTCCCTGGTCTGATAATTTTTTGGCACCTAAGTCCTTAAGTATGTGCAGACCAATGAGAAGGGCCTCATATTCTGCAATGTAATTAGTACAATGGAATTATAATCTGAAAGAATGACCTTCATTAGTATTGTGTATCCAGATAACGGCTCCTGAACCGGTTTTGCCACAAGAACCGTCAAAGTTTATGATCCAAAGAGCTTCCTTTTCATACAATATACTAAGCTGTTTTTCAGGTTTCTTGGAGTTTTGGTCATTTGTTTCCATGTTTAGTAATGGGAAGTGTGTTTCTAACGGTTTGAAAACCTCTTCATTTTCTATTATCTGCTTGTCCATATCACTTCCATTGTATACGATAAAAGAATCTAAATCGGAATGAATGGAATAAATGGGAGTGTTGTTCGGCTTATCTCGGTTACTAACCATGTATTTCATGTGAGTTTCTCTGTATAATCTCCTAGTCTGGTTAAAAACGGGGATGGTAGCAAATGACATATCCATTTGAAGATTACCTTGTATTTTGGCAGCCCATGCCCTTGATAGTAGCATTCCATACTTAGGAGGGATATCAGCTACTACTACGTCCATGACTAAGTTTTTTGCTGGTCGCTGTGTTAGAGAAAAATCTAGGTTCTTTATCAGACCTAAACATTTGACCTGACTTGAGTCAAAGGAATACAGGTTTTTGTAAGGTTGAGTTACTTCTAGTCCCAGATTTTCCATGACTGCTCTAGGCATGAGGTTATGGGAGGCACCAAAATCTAACATGGCATTATGTAATATCGTGTCCCGTATGTTCAAGCTCACATAAAAAGGTGAAACAGATCCTTCTTGGTATTGACCTTCTATTTTCGGGCCAAAAAGGAGCTCGGGTTTGTCATCAGTTAGATTTAAAGTATCTGCCTCGCTCCCTATGTCAAAAACTTTGAAGATTTGAGATCTATACATATCCACAGTTATTAGTTTAGTAAGGGGTATGGTAATTTTTATTTTGGAAATTTCCCCTTCGAAACTAAAAGGAGTTTGTGGTTTGGACAGGTTTATTTCAACTTTTTTGGACATGACCTTTTCTATGTTCTTAATTTGTTGACTCTTATTCGGGACTTTGTTTGACACAGTTTCCTCGGGGGTTTTTGTGGAGGTGCTAGGGGTTTCTGAACCAAGGCTTGTTTGAATAGCTTTATCTTTATTTTGGTCAATTTTCTTGGCCACAATTTTGTTGCTATCCATAGCCTTTTTAGGGATGGTATCAGAGGTTTTAGTAATGTCAGGATTGCCTTTCTTGGAATGGTCTTGGTTTTTTCTGCTTCTAAGGTTATACTGCCTATGAGCTTCTATAATGGCATTCTGAAAGCCTATGGCAGGATCTTCGAGATCTCCATAGTTGGTTTCGTCCCGACCTGGAGAGCATAACTCTTGCTCTTCTGCTGTGAGGTAAACCTCACTCTCGTTATTAGAACCTATGAGATTCCAGTGATTTTCATCAATGGGTTCAGTATCCCTATCTTCTTCATCAACATAATTCTCGCTGAAGGATGGTATATTTTGTTGGTCATTTCCTCTTAGTTTATTTTGAGTCTGGTCCTGTTTAAAACTTTGGTTCCGATTTTGAGGGTTCGGTTGATTGTCCCTAAGAGGTACTTTTTCACCCATTTTTTCCCACATATTTTTCGTGGATTTGACCAGGCCATCTATTCTAAGATCTAGGGAGGGAGATGAAGTAGAGGCCTCATCTCTATATGTAACTTTTCTCTCGGATCTAGTCCTAGCTCTTTTTTCTGCTAAGTTGGCTTCTGCTTTTATGGCCACTTGTTGCATTTCCTCTAAGGTAGGGGGATCTTTGTCTCTTAGATGATATGTCATGTCTAGATCAAAACCCTCGGGGAATTTTGCCAAGGATGAACCGAGTGGGGGTTTGAAGTGAGGTGGGAGGGCATTATACACACTGTTGAACCTAGTGCAGTATCCCTGGACACTTTCCCCATTGTCCCATTTAAGGTTGTTATATTCTGAAAGGATTTGAATGGGGTTCTTTCGGATTTCCCACTTGTTTAAAAAGACTTGGAAAAGTTCCGAGATGTTGTGGATGCTGTTTGGAGCTAAGCTCTTAAACCATTTTTTGGGTTCTCCGCCCAGGCTTTGGGCGAACATTCTCATTCTAATGGTCTCGTCTTCTACTTCCAAGTATTCAAAGGCATCACTAATCCTATTTACATGTTGTTGTGCTGTGGCAGTCTCTTGTCCAGTAAAGTGTGGGATTTTGTCTTGATAGTTAACTGGTATAGGAGCTAAAGGTAGTGGCAGCACCAAAGGTGCGTACCAGGCTGCCATGACTGGAGCTAGTGGGTGATGTAGAAGATGAGGAATTGTGGGATGAGCTGAGGTGGTTTGAACAGTAGTGGTTTGGACGGGTGTGGCGGAAGTACTGGGACTAATGACCTGGTTTTGAGCAGATCTGGTATGGTATGAGCCAAATTGATAGAGAAGCTGAAAGTCGGGAGGTGTGGTAGGTGAGGCTTCTCTACTAGGAGTACTCTATGGCAGATCTAGGGGCTCAAGATCGTCAAAGTTTATCTTACTATGTGACTTGCTTCTAACAAGAGTTTTTGCTGATTCTAAGTCAAAAGAGGAATATGGTAAGGTAGTAAGATGTTCAGGAACTGATCTTGTTTTACGGATGGACCTATCAGTAGCTAGATTGTCAGTCTCGGAAACTTGCCACAAAATCTTCTCTGGGTCGTCTACTATGATAGGGGGATTTGGGTCTGGATGAGATCTGGTGTAAATTCTTCGTGAAGCCAGATTTGGGGTCTAGAGTTTAGAGAGGTTGATATTGGTGAATGTTTTGGATGGATGGCCTCTCCAAAGTTCTACTAAGGTGAAGGATGGTCAAAATCAAAAGGGATGGACTAGTGGAGTCGCCAGGTGGAACTTGGTTGTTTTTGTGAAGATATAGCTATGGTCCACCACCAGTAACTAATCCGGAAATGTTTTTAAGGTTTTTCTGTGTTTATTTGCAGCCTATGGTTGGTTAAAGTATTCTAGACTTGTTTCAACACTTTGCAAGGGTGGTGAGAACAAAAAGAGTTTACTCTAAATGAGTCTATGGACTGCTTGCTTTTTTAAGTATCTAAAGGACTAAAGAGTCTATAAGAGTTTGCTAGACTATCATGTACTCAGTGTCCCACCATCTCCCGCTATGTTAGTGAGCGATGGGATTGGTTGATCGGATAGTAAGCTAGTGTTCGATAAAATAGTAAGGCCTACTAGAGGCTAGTGGAGTCGCCAGGTGGAACTTGGTTGTTTTGAGATATGTGTGTATGGTCCACCACCAATATTGACAAAAAACCAATCTAAGGAGTTTTGGGGTTTTTCTGAGTTTTTATGCGCAGCCTATGGTTTATCTAAAGTATTCTAAACTTGTTTCGACACTTTGCTAGGGTGGCGATAACAAAAAGAGTTTACTCTAAAATGATTCTAAAGGCTGATGGTATGAGTTTAGTGTTGAAGGACTAAAGAGTCTATAAGAGTTTGAAAGACTATCATGTACTCAGTAAGTCCCACCGTGATCGCCTTTATGTTAGTGTGGCAATGAGGTGGCTAAAAAGGTAGGTATTCTTGAAAATAAGGGACTTCTAGAGTTCTAAGGTGTCCTTAGATTGTCACTAACTCAGAGTCCCACCGTGATCGCCATTATGTTAGGGTCCCATGATTTGGCTGATTGGCAAGCCAAATGACAGTGTAACATCAAACCAAGCTTTGGAGCCCGAGGACCTAGCCTTCCTGGACTCAGAGAGGGCTGTCTCTATAATTGTAAAGGATATCTGGGTGTTTGCTTATTGTGTTCTGATTTTAGGCTAGTTATGGAGTAAGTTTTTGGTTTTGGTTTTTTAAGTTGGGAGGGATGAAACTGATCAAAGATATGAAATAGGTAACAAGATGTTAGATAACTGGGCTATGGGGTCGAAAGGTTAAGAAAGCTATTAGATGACGATACAAGGCTGTTGAAGGGCCGATTTGATTCAAGGTAGAAAGGATCTTTGGGCAAAATGGAGTAAATGGACATCAAGTTTGGGAACAACAAAGAGATTCAAGTATAACTAGATTAATAGATAACATAAACATGGTAGGGCAAACCATTAATCATGCAAAATGTAACTAATAAGCTAATCAATACATAGAAATAAACATTCAAGCCACGCATAGAAGTATATGACCCTCTAACTTTGGGAAATGGCTATCAGACTGTGGGGAAAACACTTAAGGAAGACAAACAACTTAAATTAATATGCCGGAACGCCTAAACACAATACTTCAAGTTATTGGGGACTTTGAACAACAAGATTCGCATAGTTTTAGGCAAAAGGCTAGATCGAAACTAGGCCTTCTTGGTTCAACAAGATGATAATATAATCATTCAAAGAGAAATTTCAAGGATGGAACTATAGCTAGACATAGGTAAGCAGGGCGTACCGTAAGTCATACTTAGCATGTATAGAACTATGAATGAAACAAGCAACAATGTCCTCAAGTTATTAAAGAGCAGTTAAGAATTCTGTAATGTAACTAAGGAAGAGGAAAACATGAAAGCTATGAAGAATCAGGAAATTTGAGGTGCCTCCAAGGGCATATCTCAAATTTGTTCTCTACTGATCTATAGCAAGCAAGAAACATGTATTCATGGATGAAAACTAGAAGACAAAACATAGAAAGAAACACTATACCATTCTACCAAGTCATGGAATTCATCAACAATCCTTCATCATTCATCCAAGAACACCCAAGAGGCAATCCAAAAGCATAACACAAGTATTTCTTCCAAAGCTCATATGACCATATATTGCTTCTCTTCTCAAGTTCAGCCTTGTTTTATAATGCAAGCCTTTGGAATATATAGGCCAAAGTGAGGAAAACCTCATGGTGCAACTTGCTATCCTATTGGCCTAATGAAAATATGTAGATTTGTCCTTGAGGCTTTGCAAAGCCCAAGGCACAAAAATATCTCATAAAATATCTAAAAAATGCTAAAAAATGGAATTTAATTGACTTTGCATAATTTTTCATGTGCAAAAATAGCTAAACGCACATTTGGAAAAAGCAGATTTTAGAGGCTCAAAAATTACAAAAATATTTCAAATTTACATCAGCAAAAGGTCCCCTGACTTGCCGGAAACATTTTGTAGCCTTCTTGATGTCGAAACAATGCTCATGATAGCTCGTTGGAAATATCGGAGAGTCTACTTTCCAGAAAAAGTGAAATTTTCCCGATCCGATGCCTAGAAGTCCTCCAAAAATGCACCTGTGTGTAGAAAACCAAAAATTACAGTCTGCTGATATAACGGGCAGAGTGTGCAAAAAGCGAACCTTTTTCGCCATTTTGGGGAAGCAAATGATCTCCAAATCTTCTGAAAATCGTTGAGGGTGTGCTCATGAAATTATGGAATTCAATGATACCATCCTCCTTCTTTGACGAATCCCCAAAATCAAATGGTGAATTTCATGAGTTTTGACAAAAAACTCAAAAATGCCAAAAAACCAAAACATGTCAAAATGAGCCCAAAATCGGTAAGCATGACCCTCAAGGGTCCTTAGCAACATTCTCGGAAGCAGAAGCCAAAATATGAAGTCTTGACATGTCTTTCTTCCATTTCCATGCCGGTCGTTTCCCCTTTGCTTCCTTTAGTTTCTCTTGGGCAGCCTTTAACTTGCGACGGGCAAACTGATTTAGCTTTTGATAGTGCTTTGTCATTCTCCTTTGCAGCTCTAAATCCCTGTTTGCCTTCTCAAGTTTCCTCTCCAAATGTTCATTGGCTCTTTCAAGCCATGCTTCCTTATTATTTTCAATCTCTTGCTCAAGCAATGCAGTGAGGGGAGTGGATTGAAAAAGGGCTTGCTCTTCTTCCTTTTGCCTCTCAAGAGCTTTTCTAAGCCCTATGGTTCTAGGCCTTTTCCGCCTAGGCTAGTCTTCTTCTTCATCTTCATCAAACTTGCCTATGAGCTCATATATCCTTGCTTGTGCTTTGGCAGCCTCTTTCTTGTATTTGATAGCTCGTGACTCATAGACAGCCATATGGGCACTCATTTGGCTGTTTTGGATCTGAAAGAATTGATTGAAGTTTCTTGCCCGATGAAGGTCATTCTCCAATGCATCAATTTGGCCCTCTCTATGGATTAAGAGATTTTCAAGAATCCGGGCCTCGTTGTCACTGTCGTCACTTTGGATTGAGATGGCATCCAAAGCACTCCCATGCTCGTGTCCTTCTCCTACCTTGCCGTTTCTTTTGCCCTTGAAGGCTAGTCTTGCGCTCTTCCTCCTAGGCAATTCAATGGTAGGCTTTTTGGGCAACTTCCCTTTGCTACGGAGAGCTCTTGTCACATTTGGTGTGACAGCCTTGGGCACTTTCTTCCTTGTTGTCTTGGGCTTGGCCTTTTTAGGAGAGGAAGGCATGATTCATTTGCCTTTATCATCTTGCTTTTCACCCTCTTGAATTTTTTTTTCTTCTTGGGGCTGTGGTGTATCATGAGGAGGCTGCTGAGTGTCATGAGGAGATTTTTGTGTATCTTCTTCAGGCTGCCCCTGCTCCTCAATGTCATGCTTCCCAAACTGCTGCCCTTGGTCCCCAATATCCAACTGATCAAACTGCTGCCCCTGATCCTCAATACCATGCTGCTGCTGTGCTTCAATTTCCTGTTCAATTTCTGGTTCAACCTGCTACTCAAATTGCTACCCAAACTGTTGTCCTTCCTCACTGAGTTGCTGCTGTTCAGCACTCTCCACTTCTTGCTCTTGCTGCTGCTCTCCTTCATCACTATCATGCTGCTGCTCTCCTTCATCACTATCATGCTGCTGCTCTCCATCACTTTCTTCCTGCTGTTCCTCATCTTTTTCTTCATGTTCATCTCCTTCCTCCTCTTGCTGGCCACTTCCCTCTCCTTCTCCATGCTCTCTTGACTGTTCTGTAGTGAATCTGAGCCTTCTAGGAGTGGGTCTGATAGAGGAAGGCGAGGGGCAATGATTAGGCGATGTGGGGGATGTATGTACCGGATGGACAGCGGAGAAATCAGGGTGACTAATGAAAACATCCCAAGAAACTTCTTTCTTCTCCAGTTGGTGAAGGATGATGATTTTAATCAGGGAATGATGGAACAGAGAAGCTACTTGCTATGATGGAGGCTTCTTCTGGACTGAGGAGGCCATTTTCTCAATGCTTTTGTACAAGAAGTAAGGGAGATTGAGCTGCTTGGTTCTTGTGAAGTGCATTAACAGTCGGATGTGGTATGCATAAACTCGGGAGAATCTCCCTTCATAAGTGAAATACTTCATTATGATCTTCAGAAGAGGAGTATAGCTGGCGAGAAGATGAGAGAAAGGAAAAATAGCAGGGCATGCTTCTCTGTGCTCAGGCTTGAGGAAGGGTTTGTAGTCATCCAAGTCTAAATAGGCTTGCTTGAAACATTTCTCGCCAATGTATGGGATTTTAGTTGCCTTGGATATGGATCTCAGGGAGAACTTGAAATCCAGGCTTGCCACTTGAAAATGTTTTTCTTTGAACCTCAAGGCGCACAAATGTGTCAAAGGTGAGAAAATTTTGACTTCTTGTACTCTCTGGAAGAAATCCAAACAACCCACCTCATGAAAATTGAAAAGGATAGATGGGTGTGCATTGACTTCCTCAGTATAAATTGGCTCATACCTCTTGTGCAACCAACTTCTGCTATCTTTTCGGGGCAGCATCTTGGGCTAGATGCACTCTTGAAACACCAAACTACCTCACAGTCCTTGAAATGTGCTCTTCAAACCAAAATCTGTCTCAGCCTGTCAACCCTATGTTTGATTAAGACAAAAATGATATCAAGTGTAATGTGAAATGTCTTCTTTTGGTATAAGACCCTGTTTCTTCAAAATGCTACCTTCCCAACCTTTGTATATCAATCAACCAATATCCACAATGAAAACACAGTAAACAAGGATAAAGATAGTCAAAAGGAGTTTCTTGTGTTTGTGGTAAGAGTACCTTGCTCTGTGATGTTTTTTGAGGTAATAAGACAGCCTTGTCTTTTTAGAGGAAGGAAAAAACAAAAATCCTTTTGTTTCAAAAACACTACTCTCTTTTTAGGCCACTCAATCCAATAAATTCAATGATATGAACACAATCAACCAGAGTATATCTATAAAGTCCAAATCCACTGTTCATAGGACAAGGTGATAAAGTTTGAAATGTTTCTGAGGTGGTAGAAAAGGTCTTGCAGCAGTCATAGTACTTTCAAACTTCTTTTCAAAGAAAACACTGCTCCTTTTGGTGCGTTTCTCCACCAGTGGATTCAACAATCATAAACACAGTCAATCGCAAAGTGCATTCACATAGTAAGAAGTCACTGTACATAGGGCAAGGTGGCAGAGCTTTGAAATGTTTCTCAGGTGGCAAACAAAGGTTTATAAGAGTTTTAATCAAACAAGGCTCTTCTTCAACCAAAATACTTTAATCCTTATACTTCACTGTTCTTTGCACAAGTTTGAAAAAAACACCTTCAAATTATAATGGCATATTCCTCACTGGCTCTTCTCTATGGGATGAAAGCTTTAACACTGTTCTGCCTTGTTAACACAGAGGAACACTTGGAAAAGGTAAAAACGTTTATGGGATGCTTACTGTTTATTTAAAAATAGGTATATTGCTTTCACTTGACAACCCTTAACCTTCCATTTCCCAAACTGTTCCACCTTCCAACTGTTTTTGAGGGCAGTCACTCGGTTCTTATACCAAAAAAGCAGCAATTCTAATATGCAGACCTGAGGCTCATAGTAATATAGTAATTCCGAGTGTTTAATCACAAAACACACCTCCCTTAGCAAACTAAAAACAGTGGTTTTAGACTTATGGATTTCAACCCCTTTTTCATCACTCAATAGCTTGGAGTATAAAGGTGCATAAATACCTTAAGGATCGATGGTGTCCTCTTGCTGGAGGAGAGGAGTGACTTTACCGCTTGTTGGAGGTGTTGAGATGGTGCAAAATGAGCGCGGCACTCTTAAAGGAGAAAATGCCGCACAGGAAAGTGAACCGGGTCACTGTCGAGCCAACAGGCCCAACGCCCACAGGCGCGCCGTGCGACCGTTTATCCCTTTGTAAATTTTGGGCCTGAGTGCGCTGCGTGCATCTACAAGCGCGCCGCGCAGTTGAAAGCTCAAAAACCTCTGTGTATTTTGCTCAAACACTCTTCTCTGATCTTGATGGCAGCAAGAGGGGCTTTGCTCGTGCTTGAGGGGTTTCAAAATGTAATGACAATAGTGCTTTGACCTCTGTTAACATGGAAAAACCAACGGTCCCTTTTATGTTTGATTTGAGAGGGTTTTTCAAAAGTTTTGAAACAAAACCTTTGTTTTTAAATCCACATTTGAAACTTCGTTTTTTGAAAATGAAACTAAATTTCTTTCATTTCAAACAAAACACATAGGCAATGATCATCTCTTTCTAAGCGTATTTTCCCTTTTCGAAATGACATAACCCTTTTGAGAAATTTGTCTTTTAAAACTGACTGTCTCTCACTTAGAGGGAAAAAATGCCTCCTTTTGTAGCAGTGGCGTGCAACTTTTGCCTTCAATGAATTTCAGAACCTGAAAGAATATGCTAAAGTCTTTTTGTACTTGATGAAACTGTATACTTAATTGCAGTGTTCTTTGTTGAGGAAGAAACTATATACTTACTTGTAGAGGATTTTTCATGTTGCAGGGGGTATTCTTTGACACTTTGACGGAGATTATTTTTCCCTTTTTTCAACATAAACTAATACTTTGTTCTTAATGCTTTGGAGTTGAATGATGCCCACTATGAAACTGATTTTGATTATAGGTGCAAAACTGCAGTTGCACTCACCTATGTTTATCATTCTCTGTCTAAAAAAGGTGACACCCCTCCCTTACTCAAAAAGCGCTGATATGTTACCATTGACCTTTTTATAATGACATGTTTATATTTGTTTTAAAACCTTCTCCAGAAATAGAAAGTATAGCAAAATCCATTTTGCATGCTATGAACCACTGGGTCTAGTTTCAATACCTTTCTTGGGAAGAGAAAAACTCAAATTTTCCTTGTCAACTTGTGATAAGTGATCTGAAATACATCTTCTTAGGAGTAGGGGGATCAGTGTCCTTTGAAACATAATCATTATCATGTCCTTTGCCTATACAATAACATAACTTATCAACCATTCTTCAATTTGGTTTTGTTTTGACTGCAAACTGTCTTTTGAGAGAAAATATGTTTAAGAGATAAGCTTGACCTCCTTGGATTGCAGTGGTACCCCTGCTTTCCTTCTTGGTGTCTTACCACTTCATCTTCGATCAATCAAACTTTGAAAACAGTCAATGCCCTAGCCTTCTGCTTGTGAATGAAGGAGGCCCTTTACTTGGCGAAAAGTCTGAAGATTGTTTGATAAGCCTGCTTGACAAGGGTTCCTCTTATATATGATGGCAAGCAAACAAACTTGAAAATATTAATGCCTTTACCTCTGCCTGCAAACATTACTTTGCTTCAGAAAATCTGTGTTACTATCTCACTGTTTATTAAAACAAATCTGTCTTACAGTGAGCTACAAATTTTTAAATCAAACTTTGGCCATCACCCTCTACTTATCGATGAAGGAGGCGCCTTAACCCTCTGCTTATAAATGAAGGAGGTTTTTCAGCCATGACTTGTCAACAGCCTCTTGACAGTGTTGCTTTTTCTTCTACTGTCCTTTCAAGCTGTGAATGAGGTCGCAAGAGTTTGATGACTAACTCTTTTCCCTGTAGATGCATCTCAAGCTCATGATCACATTTAGAAGCAGCTGTCTTCCATGTGGAGCCAAAAATTGTCTTCTGAGATGTTGATATGTTTCTGTTCTTGAAAAAAAATCCATCAATCACTGTAAAACACCTAAAATCAGCTTGAGATTATGGTCTATGTATTTCTGAGATTTAAGGGTGTATAAGTGGCGCGACTTAGGGTTGTGACTAACTTCATTAGCAAAGTGGAAGGTTGGTTGTGACTGGTCTATAGCAGATGGAGGTTTTTTAGCTCTTTGATGGTTGCCAAGGGTGAAATGCCTTAAAGCGCCACTTCCTAACTTAGGGGAGGCTTTTTGAATAGATTTGGATTGTCCCTTTAGAGCTGATGGGCAGACTAGTATGGCTGGGGTTAGGTAGGATTTGATAATGGGGTTTCATATCGTCATGGGCGGACTGAAAGGTAGGAGAGAAAAAAGTTTTATAGGTGTTTTCCCAGCTGGAAAATTTGACAAATTTTTAGATCGGCTGTTGGAAAACTTGGCTGTCATAACTAGTCATCACTAACAAGTAAAAAATACTGATGACTAACAGGGCCGTTGTTTTGAAATTAAATAGTTTTGAGTTGTGGATAATACGTGGCAAAATGCAACCACGGTAGAAAGAGAGTTGTCACGGTTGTGAAGAACTAAAGAACAGGTGGCACGGTTGTTGCAGAAGCGAGTACAGATGGCAGAAGGAAGCAATAGAAGACAAGCAGTGGAACTCCCGATGATCAGGGAGAAGCAGAAAACAGTAGAGTGGAAAGGAAGGAAGAACTGTTGTTTTGGGAAATAAATCCCTAAAGGTTTTTGGGTCCACAATCTTCACAAATCAGGGGCATACCATTCAAGAAGGACTCACTTAACCTATATTTTAAGCTAAAAACTAAATTCAATCATTTGTGGAACTTACTCGAAAGTCCTACGTTTGATGTAGATCCCGCAGGGTTCAAACCCCTAGCAACTCCTCGTGATTCGTAACCTGGAAATCAAGAAAGAACAAACATGAAACACTAGTTGTACAACATATATTTTTCCTAGATGTCAACATAATTAATGTATAATATCATGTAAGCAATACTGAATTTTCAACTAACAATATTTACACTTATATAAATAGATATAAACACGTGAATATTCGGGAACAAGATGGTTCTTCTCATTATAAATTGCATGTACAAGAATATAAATTGGAGAGATCACCTGAATCCTTCCACATCCTTCAAGTAGACCGTCCTCTGGATCCGTCCAGCCCTCACCTCGCTAGGATTCTTCCAATATGTGTGCATACTAGATGTCATATAGGACGATGATCATCTTCAAGGAAACAAGGGTTTCCTGAATATACCTGGGAAGTGCAGGATGCACAGGAACATCATACTTGAAATAGGGATCCAACAGAGTATAATGTCTATAATTTTCTCTCCCCTAGGCCATACACATGAGGGGATTTTATACTCCCTCAAATTAGTTTCAGCAGTTGGAAACATTTGGGCCACGAGCTGGGGTGGTTGAATTACGGGAATAACCATCACCCTGCCTCGAAAATAAGGAATTTATATATATTTTTAATGATTTAAATGGCGTACGTGGAAAATTATGAATGGGCTCGTGTATATACACGGAAAATTCTAGGCATAACTACATATGGGATTTTTAACATTGTTTTTTATGAATTTGTTCGAGTCTGGGGGGAAAGGGTGCCCAAGGCCAAAGAGAAAATCATTATTCACATGAGGGTGAAAAATGATGCTATAACAGATGCCCCCTAATATATGAGGTCAGAAGGGGTACATGATGGCCGAAATATATTATGTGCAGAGAAAGAACCTTGCGAAGACAAGAGAGGACGTCACCAAATTTCAGCCTGCCAAAAACCAATGAAAGAAGTTAGAGAGTCAACTCATGTCTGAGGCGGGCATACCCATGCTCAGTGAAAGAAACACATGTCTATAGATCCAAAATGTATACAAGTACAACTGAACTAGAAAGTACATAGTGAATCATCTGAGCACTGCCTGGAAGTACAAGTCGAGAATCAAGTGCAAGTATCACATATAGAATACTGATAAATGATGTTGTAATAGATATATGATCACCCAAGTAACTGAATCTCCAGGTACCGAAACATAAGAGGTGGAATACATGGTACAATCACGAAACTCGGGAGCCAACATATAATATGTTGTTGTACTGAAACGGCAACATATAAGGGTGGATGGCGTCACTGGCAAACATTGAATGAACTGTCAAAAGTGAACCGAAGCATGCTGAGGCAAACCCGAGGTCCTCATCGATCACTATGGCACAATTCTACACAATGGGAATAAATGAGCTAAAGTCGATCATGTGAGAAATCGTTTGATTACCGGTCAATAATGTAAACCGTAAACAAACGTGAGACAACCCACCGATAATGATAATGAGTGTCAAGGTGCCATAGTACAATCTAATAAGTGCGAATAAATGAGTTGAAGTCAAAAACTTGTAAGAATCTATCAATCAGGAGGCGATAATGAATCCTCACTACCAATAGCGAAGAGTCTGCCACTAATGACTGCAAACCCTAAGGTACTGACAAAAAGACTCTAGACCTTATTCCTAGAGCAATGAGTCAGATTCAATGGGAAAATATCTGCTGGAAGGATGGCATTAAGGCATCCCACATCAGTCCAGCGTGAGTCTAACCCGTAGGCCAAGATTTGGAAATAATTGGACGAAGTAGAGTGAAAGAACCAACCCGAAGTACATTTCCAACATGCACAAGATGAAGCTAGCACATGGAAGAAACCCTTTGAACCAACCAATAATGAAAGTTGACAAAGAGGTGAGATATCCACCAATAGGGTCAAATGGAAATCAAGGTACTGCACGAATCCCAAGTGTGATAAGGTATGCTGACGTCGACCACAAGGAAAACCACTCAGTCAAAGACCCATAATGATGATCAAATGCTGAGCACAAGGTCACCTATCAATGATGTAAATAGGGCTAGGGTGCGGCTCTATGTTTACTCTCAGAGCAAGATGTCGTAGTCGATAAGAGACAAACCCACTAGCAAGAAGTCAATGGAGACCTTCTCAAACCAACACGAGCAGAAGACCAAACATCTGATGTGATAGTACAAGATATTGACAAAACTGGGAAGGCCTGAACAATAAGTCAAGAGACACCGCAGAATGGCCGACTCAGGGTTAACTTCCCTTGAACAAAATCACGACTCATGATGACCATGGTAGTAAATAATGACATTGTATAAGTCTGTTATGTAGGAGGAAAAAACAAACTCTCCATATGATTGGAAGAGATAACCAATCAGGGGAGAACTGACTCGTGAAACAAGGTTATGGCATCGCCTAGTCCAATAACTAAAACCATCCCAAATGAGGAAAAGACATAGTGTTATGTGATTTATTCAAGGGCGACAAACTGATACTGTAACTGCCATCAAAATATGAAGTAACATCCGTTCCCGCTCTTTTTTAACATATTTGATTTTTCTATCTTTTTCATATAGTAAGCCTGAAAAAGAATAAAATAATGTTATGGTACAATGGATAGAACGAGTATCAGGAAACATATGCACTAGTTCCTAAGATAGAAACAATCCTATGCTCAATGCAAGGTGGAAAAAATTGGTAAGCGATACTCAAAGGAGCGTTCCATCCATGGGTAACAAGGGTGTCAAGTCATGATAGCTAAGTGCTTTGCAATGGAAAACTTTGTACAGAGAGTCAAGTTCAAAATTTGGCTTAAACATTGAGTCCAAATGAAGCCGGCTAAAGGCCAAGATAAACAAGTAGTCAATATGCAATGCAGTAATGGAACTCAAGAACCCTAGGGAGCCTCTAGGGTAATAGCCAAAAAAATGATAATGAAGAAGAAGAAGAATGAAGCTTCAACATATAAGTCATGGTGGGACTAAAGAGGACTCCCGAGCCTACATAAAGTGCAACATGGGCAACAAGTTCTAGCGAGGAACTAACTAGGGAGCCCATATAAAGGAAGGCTCTACAACCAAGTCATGATTAAATAATCGACAAGTGAAATGGGCTAAGTACTCATGACATGATGGGATCGACCCTATAGCAAGTGATCAGAATGGAGGCTAGAATGCAGAATGCAATGAAAAGTGGATTCCCTAACCTATATGCCAGTTAAGATCATATACCTTCCATGACAGGTCAGCAGTCATGGATTCAAAAACCGAAACAAATCTCAAAGTCAACAAAATGTACCTGAAAATATACCCATCCCAATACTTACAAGAAACAGGGTTATGCAGCTTAATACAGATGTGAAAAATAAGCATAATGAAATTTTGCAAAAAAAAATTTCAACTTCTGGGCATAAATACACGTTTTACCTCATATTTGGTTCATTGTTACTTTGCTGAATTGGAGAAAAGAGCTGTGGAGAAAAAAACCTCTTTCCTCAAATCAGGAGCAAATAGCCATCAAAATTTGTTGGATTAGTCAGGTAAGCCTAAATTTCATCATTGTGATTAATTTCATCCATTAATAGATTAAAAATTCTGATTTTTCATCGTTGAAAAGATTTGTTTTGATTTATCATTTTGCGCATACGCGGGTTCATGTGGATGAACCCGCGTATGATACGCGACTGTCCAAAAGGGAAGTCGCGTATGTGCAGACCGTGATTGTAAAAAATGAATCTAATGACATGTTAGGGTCCCGTGATTTGGCCGATTGGCTAGCCAAATGACGATGTAACATCAAACCAAGCTTTGGAGCCCAAGGACCTAGCCTTCCTGGACTCAGAGAGGGCTCTCTCTATAAGTGTAAAAGTTTTCGGTGTGTTTACTTGCGGTGTTTTGATATTAGGCTAGTTATGAAGTATGTTTTTAGTTTTTTGGTTTTTTTAAGTTTGTGAGGAATGAAACTGATCAAATACATAAACTGGATAACAAGATGTAGATAAATTGGGCTATGGGGTCAAACAGGTCAAGGAAGCTTATGAGGTGATGATGTAAAGCTGCTGTAGGGCCGATTTGATTCACAATAGAAGGGATCTCCGGGCAAAATGGATTAAATGAACAATAAGTTGTTGAAAGACAAGGGATTTCAAGTGCTAACTAGTTAATAGCAGACATAAACATGTAATAGCAAGCCATTGATCATGCTAGGAATAACTATAAGCTAATCAATACATAGAAATCAGACATTCCAGCCATACATAGAGGTATAAGACCCTCTAACTTCGGGAAAAGGCTATCAGATTTTGGGGAAAACACATGAGACAAACTAACAACTCATAAACTATGCCGAAACGCCTAAACATAGTCTCTAAGTCATTGGGCACTTGGACAAATAAGTTTTCATAGTTTTAGGCAAAGGGCTAGATCGGGACTAGGCCTCCTTGGTTCAACAAAATGATCAACAAATCAGTCAAAGAGAAAGTTTTATGGACAGAACTATGGGCAGCTTGTAGGTAGGTAGGGAAAACCATACATCCTACTTAACATACATAGAACTGATGAATAAAACTTAGCAACAATACCTTAGGTTACTAAAGAGCAGCTAAGAATTCTTTAGCATAACTAAGGGAGAAGAAAACATCAAGCTATGAAGATTCAGGGATTTTGAGGTGCCTCCATGGGCATATCTAAAAATCAATCTTTACTGATCTATAGCAGCAAGAAATATGTAATATGAATGAGAACTAGGAAACAAAACACATTAAGAAGCACTATACCATTCTACCATGACAAGGAATCCATCAACAAGCTTCTCACCATTCCTCAAAAAGCATCCAAGAGGCCCAAAAATCATAACTGGGCGTATTCTTCAAAGCTCAGATGGACGCGCTGCATTAATTCAAGTTCCCACTGATTTACAAATGAGAAACCGCAAGAATAAATAGGCTTGAGGAAGGAAAACCTCATGGAGCAACTAGCTATCCCATCAAGCCAAGTCAAAATATCTAAACTTGTCCTTAGTTTGCAAAGCCCAAGGCAAAAAATATCTTTAAAAATATCTTAAAATGATAAAAAAAGGAAACAAAATTGACTTTTTATGACTAACAATGGCCAAAAAAGGCTTAACGCACATTTGGATGAGCATCTTCAGAAATCTACCTTTTTTGCCAAAATGCTACAGGAACGTAGCAGCAGAAAATTCCCTGTCTTGTAGACAATTTTTGAGGGACCTCCCGATTTTGAAATGAGGCCTGTGATGGCTCGTTGGAAAGCTCTCTGTCTCTTCTTTCTGGTGTAAGTGGAACATCTCAATCTGATCTCTCTGAAAGTCCCTCAAAACTGTACCCGTGCGCAAAAACCCAGAAAATAACAGACCGCCGATACGGCGTGCACGTGCAAAATGAGGTCAAGCGCTCAATTTGAGGGGGCGAATGATCTTCAAATGCCTCAAAATTCTGCTGAGACTCACCATGGAATTTAGAAACCATTGGGACTAATCCTCTCCTTGACAACTCATCAAACCGAAATGGCGCATTTATGAGTTTTTGGCGAAAAACCCCAAAAATACCAAAAAACAAAAAGTTTCCGAAACAGGCCCAAAATTGGCATGCATGACCCTCAAAGGTCCATAGAGACATGCTCCAAAGCTGAAGCCAAAATATCAAGGGCTGATATGCTTTTTCTTCCTTCCCAAGGCGCCCTCCTTCAATTCTTCAATTTTTCACAGGCTACCTTCAATTCCTTGCCTAGCAAATTGATTTAGCTTCTGAAAGTGAAGAGTCCTTTTTCTCTGTAGCTCAAGATCCGTGTTTGCCTTCTCAAGCTTTGTCCCCAAATGCTGGTTAGCCCTCTCAAGCCATGCTTCCTTGTTTTCCTCAATTTCCCGCTCAAAGAGGGTAGTGAGAGGAAAGGCTTCGAATTGAGCTTGTTCTTCTGCTGTCTGTTTCTCCAAGGCTTTTCTAAGCCCGATGCTCCTAGGCCTCTTTCGCCTAGGCTGGTCCTCCTCTTCATCATCAAACTCGCCAATGAGCTCTTCAATTCTTACTTGCGCCTTTTCTGCCTCCTTTTTATACTTAATTGCCCTTGCCTCATGAATAGCTGCATGAAACTTCATTTGTTTGTTTTCAACCTCCAAGAAGTGGTTGAAATTCCTCGCCCTTTGAAGATCTTCCTGTAATACCTCAATTTGCCCCTCTTTGTGAATGAGGAGATTTTCAAGGAGGCAGGCCTCATTGTCACTATCATCGCTTTGGATAGGGATAATAGCTAATTCACCTCCATGCTTTGTACTTTATCCAATTTTACTTTTGCCTTTGAAAGCCAATCTGGCGCTTTTTCTCCTCGCGCGTAGTCGTCTTTTGGTCAATTTCTCTTCAGGAACAATACTCATTGTCAAGAGGCAACAAATTGCCCTTCCTCAACATCCTGTCTAGTTTGTGGCTCAAAAGGCCACCAGCTGTTTGCTCAACTCGCCGCTCCTCAATTTCTCGTCCGCGCTCGGTCCTCTCTCGTGTCCTTGCTCTCGTCCATCGCCCTACCGCCGTGGTCCCTCAAAACTGGCCGTCGCTTATCAACATCTACCGCCGTCCACGATTTCAAATCGCCGTTTGCCCTCAAAATCAGCCGCTCGCTCGCTCATCATCCTCCTCTTTTCTCCCTATGGCTCCTGTGGCTCACCGCCCTCTCCTTCTCCTTGTGTACTTGGCTGCCCAGTGATCATCTTGAGTTTTTTAGGGGTAGGCCTACTAGATAAAGGCACTGGGCGATGGACAGGCTAAGTAGGAGACACATGAAAAGGAGGGACAGTGGCGAAATCGGCATGGCTAATGAATGACTCCCATGAAACTCCTTTCTTCTCCAGCTGGTGCAAGAAAATGATTTTGATCAAGGAATGGTGAAAGAGAGAAGGGATTTGCTGAGGTGGAGCTTTTTTTTGGACAGTAGCTGCCATTTTCTCTATGCTCTTGGACAAAAAGTATGGGAGGTTTAATTGTCTGCTCCTGGTAAAATGCATCAACAAGCGAACATGATAGGCAAATATTTGGCTAAACCTCCCTTCACAAGTGAAATATCTCATTATGGCTTTCATCAGCGGAGCATAACTGTCAAGAAGATAGGAGAAAGGGAAAATAGCAGTGATGGTTTCCCTATGTTCAGGTTTGATGAGAGGTTTATAATCCTCCACCATGTTTGCTTAACCACTCTTCACCATGACATGATCTTAAATTTCTGATGCACACTGTGGAGATTTTTGTCAAGACTCGCTAACTGAAGGCTCATCCTTTCAATCAATCCAGCGCACAAATGTGTAAGTGGCGAGAAACTTCGACTTCTTCTATCCCTTCCAGACAAAATCAAGACAAACCCTACTTCATGGAAATCAAAAGACCGATGGGTGAGCATTGATTTCTTCTATGGAGATAGGCTCATATCTCTTATGTGGTCCGCCTTTGTGATCTCGTTTTGGAGGCATTCTGACTTGAAACAAGCTTTGGAAGAGGCAAACTTCCTTCAATGTATGAAAAATGCTCTGCTGGATTGAAACTGGCCACTACACTGTTTGGATAGTTTAGACAATATGGTTTTGAATAAAATGTAACAATGCTTCCTTGAATAAGCCACCTCTACACTTCTTAAAAACAGTCCTTCAACTCTGGATACACTTCAGCTATGTAACCTTTTTAACAATGGTACCATGTGTAAAAGATGGGGTAACTGCTTTGTAGATTCCCTCTGCACAGTTTTGAACAATCACCCCTCTTGTGACTTTGTTAGAGGCCAACCTACAATATTATTTGTGTTTTCAAACAAAACTTGAATATAAAAACCCTGCTCTTCAGGTCATTCACCTTGAAAAATACCTCTGTCAACAGATTTCTGTAGAGACCACACAGTGGAAAAGAAAGGAGACCTTTTGGTTAGGTGAAAAATTAGCCCACAGTGTTAAGGAAAACACCTTTCACTTATGAATTTTGAGAGGTCAATCACCATCTTTGTACCTCTGGCTTCAATGTAAACTTGATCATCAACAAGTTCCCAATCACTAACAACCCTGCCTTCTAGAAAATGGCCCTGTTTCACCCTCAGAATCCCTCTGTCAACAAATCTTCAGAATGATACAATACAGTGCAAGGAAGAAGCAGACTTAGCTTGGGTGAAAAATCAGTGCAACAGTGGTTTAGAGAACACACTCTCTGCTTTGTGAGTTTAAATAGTCCATCAACACCTCTATACCCCTGCCTCCAATGTTTAACTTCTCATCAAAAAACTCTGCCTTTTTAATGTGCTGTCATCTTTGGAAGCTCTCTGTCAACAAACTTTCAGTAGTGAAATACAGTGAAATAGGGGCAGATCTCTAGAAAAGGCTTGTTGTGATAAGCGTTTTGATAACCCCGTTCCTTAGAAATGACCTTCCTCGAAACATATCACAACAACAGTTCTTCAAAATGACACCATTCAGTGAAAGAAAAGCAGAACTAGGCTAGGTGATATATCAGTGCACTATGCTTTTTAGGAAACACACCCTTGCTTGTGGGTTCAAAAGATCTATCAATACATCTATGCTCCTGTCTCTGATGTTAGAGTTCAACCATCAAAAACCTCTGCCCTGAGAAAAATGGCCCTATTCACCCTTAGAATCTCTCTGTCAACAAATCTTCACAATGATACAATGTAGTAAAAAAGAAGAAGCAGACCTAGGTTGGGTGTAAAATCAGTGTATACAGTGGTTTAGACAATACACTCTTTGCTTGTGAGTTTGAGAGATAATAATGACAGAGTTTTATAGAAGATATCAAGCTCTTTGACAGAGATTATATGAGTTTTCTGCAACGAAAATCCCCTCTTAATCAAAACACTGCTTTTACAGGAAAACTTTTGCCCTTTGATTTATTTGAAGATGACACAAGCTGTCCTTAATCTCAAACCCAGTCTTTCTCTGTATGTGTTCTTCGAATAACCACTTAGCCCTTACTTTGGATGTAAAATAAATCTGTTTAAAAATATAAACTCTGTTTCTTCATAACAATTTTCTTCTGCCTTTTAGGTGCCTCCCTTTGGAATTTAAGTCAGAAAATTTTTGAAGTCGAAGGGGAATGATGCGAAAATACCTTGATTTTTGGTGAAACACCGGTTTTGGAAGGCTGAATAATCGTTGAAGACCTCGGGCACTTGCGCGGGATCCTTTGGAGAAAACCCGTCGCGCAGGAAAAGCTTGTCGGGTCGGCATGTCGTGTGGTCGGGCGACCTTGTACAGGCACGTCGCGCCAACGTACAGGCACGTCGCGCCAACAAAGAGCTCTTTGCAAAAATCTGCCGAGGCACGTCGCGCCAGAACCCAGGCACGTCGCGCGCTGCAACAAACGTGCTACCGTGTTATTTCTCGAATCTCGCTTCTTCCTTGCTTGTTCTTCTGGAGGCAAGGGCTTTAATTCTAGTTTTTTGAAATTCACTTGCCATTCTCACATCTCAACCTTATACCATTTTCAAACAAATATCCCAACTAGTCATTCGAACTTTTAAAAGTAACATTGATTTTTAACTTTGTTTAGTGTTTAAACCTTGGGCTTGTAATTTGAATATATACACCCGATCCTTGATTTCTGCCCCCGGGCTTTGAACCTAAGCAGTTTCAAAAAATTCCTCATTACTTCCGTCACTGCGTTATAAAATTGCCAATGAGATACCTGAAAATTGGTTTGTTGCTGATAGGACAGGATTCTGTAAACCTGTTTTGACAATCTTCGGTCCTTTGACTGCTTTCTCCAATCTTTAAACACAAAAGGTGCCAAGTTCACTGACCCAACTTGGATTTGCATATGGCTTCTCAATTTCAAAGGCGCCTCCTCTTTGTTTCAAACGACTTTCTGCTTGAAGGTACATTACTGATGATATATCTATCTTTTGAATGGTGGGAGAAATGCACTTGCCTCAAACTCAAAGACTGACCATTTGTCAAACTGCCTCTTTGTCTATTCATAGCATTGTATACCTGTCATCATGCATTCTATGACTCAACCTTGGCCACTGTCTTACTTTCTCAAAGGATAATCTAAAGGAAAATTAATCGAATGTGTCAAAGAGCACTTTGACCAACCTTGGCGATTGCTGTGTTATCTAACATGAGATGGCTCGTGTTCTTCCAATGGATTGACACTTTCGCTTCCAAAGTATCTACAAGCTAGGACTCGTAAATACATTCTTAGGTTGCATCTTTTCACACTAGACTTTCTCTCGTTTACCTCGAAGGGGATTTCTCAGATTTCTCGATGTGTGATCATGGAATGTTTAACCATTTCTCTAAAGCAACTGCTCCTTGTGGTATCAATATCATACATTATTCATAACATTTCCTTCTTTCCACTATAGATACAGTCTGACAGATAGCTTTTTGAAGAGGGAAATCAATACCTTTGTATCATAAACAGTAACACTTACCTGTGCAAATGACTTTTATTCAATTTCTCTGTATCCTTCCATTGTATTTCAAATCAATCAGCTTCAGCAACTTGCAATGGATTTGGCCCTCTACTCATGCATGGAGGAGGCTCTTCATCAGGTACGGTGTCCGAAGGCTTTTTGACCACTATGTTTGACACAGCCTTTCTCTGAATGTGGTGGTAAGTAAACCACTTGAACAACATCAATCTTGGCATCACTATTTGCAAGCATCATTGTGTGTCAGCAAAAACCCTAGCCAGAGTAATACTGTCTCACTGCACTGTCCTAAGGGTGATTGAGATATTTGGCTTGTTCATCTCACGATTGATTACTTGACAAATAACCTTTGTGACTATGAAGGTCAGTGCTTTTTGAAAAACCAAGGGCTTTCTCCTGCCTGTGTAATGGCATTGGTTATCATTTGTTCTATTTGATCTTGTGGATAGACAGGGTACTTATGCTTTGGAATTTTCACCAATGACATGCCTTTCTTCATTTCATCAATTCACATGATTTTGAAAGTTTGAGATGAGCTCCTTTATCAGACCAAATTCCCCTTTCCTTTGAGCTTAGCATATTTCCACTATATTCCTGTTATGATCATTAGTCATATTCATGAAACCTGGAGTCCCTGTTTCATTTGTTGCAGTTCAAATCAAACCTGGATCTTTGCAATCATCTAAGTCAATCTTTGCCCGCACCCTCTGCTTATGGATGAAGGAGGCGCCCTAACCCTCTGCTTGTAAATGAAGGAGGTTCTGGGCCTTGAAAATTTACCAGTTTGCTGAGACAAATGATACCTTTTTCTCTCGTGATTTTGCGTCGGGAAAGAGCCGGTGGAATTCCGGTGATGAGTAGCTTTCGTTTTGCGTACATATCTAAAGGCTCAAGTTACATTTAGAAGCACCGTTCCTCTAACTGTAAACTCAAACATTTACTCCATGAGATGAAATATATTTCCTGTCTTTGTAGAACCATAGAACATTGTGAAAAACCTAATAGTCAGCTTGAGATTGGATTTTATGCAGTGCTGAGATCTAGGGGGTGTGAGTGGCGCGACTTAGGGCTGCTTGTTAATTTCATTTGCAAAGTAAGGGATCATTCATGGCAGGTCTTTTGCAGATGAAGGCTTGCTTTTTGATGATTGCCAAAGGTGAAATGTCCTAAAACGCCACTTCCTAACATAGGGGAGGCTATTGAAACAGATGTGGATTTTCCTTTTAAAGCTGATGGGCAGACCAATAAGGCTGAGGTTAGATAGGATTGTGACAAGGAGGTTTTGGTTTTGCCAGGGGTGGACTGAATAGGTAGAAAGGCGAAAAAAGTTTTGGGAGGGTTTTCTGGATGACATATTGACATAAGGAAATCGGTTTCTAGAAAACTCAGCTGAAGATATAGTCATCACTAACATGTAAAAAATACTGATGGCTAACAGTGGCTCCATTTGGGGAGGGCAACTCCTCGTCAGGAGGTGTCCAGAATTCAGATCTTTGGCTTATGAAGACCAGTGCCTTATCCATTGGCGCAAAATTTACCCTTTTCTTGATGTTATTTCTGAAAAGTGACAGCATGGTTAACATCAATGATACTTCTACCTACCCCACTATCTTTCCTAACATTTTTTTCTTCTCTTTGGCGCATTTGAACTAGCAGCCTTTTGACAATGCATATTTTTCTTTTTGCAAAATGAACCTATCTATTTCTACTCTTATATCTGCCGGGAGTTCAGATTAAGCCGATGAACTCCTTCATTTCTCTACCTAAAACTAGATCGACTGTCAAGATTAAGCAGTTTGACAGGATTTCATTCTCTAATCTACAACATGAAATTTAAAAATGACCACATCAGGATTAGGCAGTCTGATTTGTCATGCATTTGCGGCATAAAAGACAAGCCGCACACAAATGTTATTCTGCAATAAAAGGAAACTAGAGAAGCGGGGCTAAGATGTACAATGTGTTTTTCATCCCTCGCTTCTCTCTTTGGTTTTGTTTTAAGCATGTGGAACCAGAATCTCTCCCTAATCTAAGCTCTGTGATAAGTCAATCTTACACAATGTTGACTATCTTGACACTCACTAACTTATCAGAAAATAAATTTAAACATGCTCAGCTATGATTAGGCTAGATAGCTGAACAAGACATTGAAGTACTAGTAGCGGCATTTAGACTTGCTCGCTTTCCGAAGGACTATTTTTATTTTTATTTTTTTTTGGAACATGGGGCCTTACCACTGCTTTTTAGAAACTGCCCTCTTTTTCTACTTTTCACTATTTTTTGTATTTTCTGCTTTTTCACTTTTTCTTCAAACAAACTACAAATGAAAAGGTGCTCACAGGCTAAGCTTATTTTCTATTGTTGTCTTTCTATCCTGATCTAATCTGTGCACAACAGACATTTGTTTGGTGAACTCTGTTTTCCAATGCAACCAGTCAAGTAGATGCTCACATGGGTGATTCTGGTTTAGTTCTTTCATGATGCGGAAATAATGAAAAGGCCACTCCCATTTGGTTTGTTTCTGGACAGTAGAGCTTAAGTTTTTTCTCATTCTTGGTAGCAACTTGTTTATGATAGAACCCACTACCCCTACAGATTTCTCAAGGAAAACAACAAACAGATCTTGGAATAATACCTGATCTAGAGGATTTGATACATAGGATTTATTCAAGACTACTCTTTCAGACTTCTCAAGGAAAACAACAAATGGATCTGGGAATAATACCTGATATAGAGGATTTGATACATAGGATTTATTCAAGACTACTCTTTCAGACTTCTCAAGGAAAACAACAAATGGATCTTGGAATAATACCTGATCTAGAGGTTTTGAGATATAGGCTTCATTCAGGACTACTCTTTCTTCCACTTGGCTATATTTGGGACCTCCATGGAAAAACAACTCTTCCTCATGATCACTCGAACTGTCAGACTCATCATGTATTGCAGTGTATTTTTCAATCCAAGCTGATGTGTTTTGATAGGGCAGGCTGGAAACTGTGTGAAGGTCATCAGGTTGATGGGCAGGGATACACTTTGAAAGTAAATTATCTTGAAAGGATAGTGTGACAACTCCCATGTGTTTATCAACCTCTACTTCTTCATCTGCAATTTGTAACTCAATGGAACTGGGTAACTGCAAATCTGGAGTTAAGGAAGATTCTATGTCCAAAATGATTTCCTCAACTATTTCAGGCAAAGGATTCTCATTTAAAATATGCTCAAGAATTTCATCATCTTCCTCAAACTCATCATCAAAGCTGAAAAACTGTTGATTTCCAATCATGTGCATGTTATCTCTGACGGGCTGAAGTGAAGTAGAGCAAAGAGTCCGAGACTCTTCACTTACTTCTAAACTTTCAAGGTTCTCCTCATGAGTGTCATAGATGACCGGTAATGGCTGCTTACTTTTCTCAAATTTATGAAACTGAGCTTCCTCCCAAAAATCAAAAACTAAATCTTCTGCAAAGTTAGCTTCTGTTTGGAAATCATATAAGTAAACATATTGATCAAACATTTGAGAATCATTAACATAAGCAATGTCACCAGCCATGTACATTGGATTTCCAGATTTCTTTTCTTCAACTTGATTTACAAATCTATTTTCTGACTTATGATATGCAGGATTAACAGGAGAAAGATCAGAGAAGTTTTGGTTATTAGTTTCTGCATCTAGTAACGGAAAATGCGTTTCTGATGGTTTGAGAGCTTCTTCCTTTTCCATTATCTGCTTGTCTATATCACTTTCATTGTATAAGATAAAAGAATCTCAATTGGAATGAGTGGAATAAATGGGAGTATTGTTTTCCATGACTGCTTGAGTTACCAGAGGTTGAGTTACTTCTAGTCCCAGGTTTTCCATGACTGCTTTAGGCATGAGGTTATGGGAGGTACCCGAATCTAACATGGCATTATGTAATATATTGTCCCGTATGTTCAGGCTCACATAGGAAGGAGAAACAGACCCTTCTTGGTATTTACCTTCTATTTTCGGGCCGAATAAGAGCTCGGGTTTGTTTTCAGTTAGATTTAAAGTATCTGCTTCGCTCCCTATGTCAAAAACTTTGAAAATTTGAGATCTATACCTATCTACAGTTATTAGCTCAGTAAGGGGTATGGTAATTTTTATTTTGGAAACTTCCCCTTCGAAACTAAAAGGAGTTTGTAGTTTGGGCAGATTTGTTTCAGCTTTTTCGGACATGATCTTTTCTATGCTCTTAATTTGCTGACTCTGATTCGGGACTTTGTTTGACACCGTTACTTCGGGGGTTTTTGTAGAGGTGCTAGGAGTATCTGAGCTAAGACTTGTTTGAATAGCTTTATCCTTGTTTTGGTCAATTTTCTTGGCCATAATTTTGTTGCTATCCATGGATTTTTTAGGGATGGTGTCAGAGGTTTTAGCAGTGTCAGGGCTACCCTTCTTGGAGTAGTCTTGGTTTTTTCTACTTCTAAGGTTATACTGCCTATGAGCTTCTACAATGGCATTCTGAAAATATATGACAGGATCTTCGAGATCTTCATCATTGGTTTCTTCCTGACTTGGATAGCATAACTCTTTCTCTTCTGCTGTGAGGTAAACCTTACTCTCGTTATCAGAACCTATGAGGTTCCAATGATTTTCATCAATGGGTTCAGTATCCTTATCCTCTTTATCAACATAATTCTCACTGAAGGATGGTCTGATTTTCTGATCATTTCCTCTTGGTTTATTTTGAGACTGACCTTTTCTAAAGCCTTGGTTCTGGTTTTGAGGGTTTAGTTGGTTTTCCCTAGGAGGCACTTTTTCACTCATTTTTT
Source organism: Pinus albicaulis (assembly GCA_034641835.2). Taxonomy (NCBI): domain Eukaryota; kingdom Viridiplantae; phylum Streptophyta; class Pinopsida; order Pinales; family Pinaceae; genus Pinus; species Pinus albicaulis. The sequence goes on from CM076572.1 coordinate 1,324,434,650, forward strand.
CCCACATCTTTGTCATGGATTTGACCAAGCCATCTATTCTAGGATATAGGGAAGGAGATGAACTGGATACCTCATCTCTATATGGGACTTTTCTTTCTAATCTAGTCCTAGCTCTTTTTTCTGCTAAATTGGCTTCTTGTTTTATGGCTACTTGTTGCATTTCCTCTAGGGTAGGGGGATCCTTGTCTCTCAGATGATATGTCATGTCTAGATCAAAACCCTCGGGGAATTTTTCCAAGACTAAACCAAGTGGGGGTTTGAAGTGAGGTGGGAGGGCATTATACACATTGTTGAACCTAGTGCAGTATGCCTGGACACTTTCCCCATTTTCCTGTTTTAGGTTGTTATATTCTGACAGGATTTGAATAGGGTTCCTTCGGACTTCCCACTTGTTCGCGAAGACTTGGAAGAGTTCTAAGATATTGTGGATGTTGTTTGGAGGCAAGCTTTTAAACCATGTTTTGGGTTCTCCACCCAGGCTTTGGGCGAATATTCTCATTCTGACGGTTTCATCGTGTACTTCCATGTATTCAAAAGCATCACTAATCCTACTTACATGCTGTTGAGCTGTGGTGGTGTCTTCTCCGGTAAAGTGTGGGATTTTGTCTTGATATTTATTTGGGAGAGGAGCCAAGGGCGGTGGCAACACCAAAGGTGCATACCAGGCTGCCATGATTGGAGGTAATGGATGATGTGCAAGATGAGGACTAGTAGGCTGAAATGAAGTGGTTTGAACAGTGGTGGTTTGACCAGGTGTGGTGGATGAACTTAGACTAGTGATCTGGTTTTGAGCAGATCTGGGATGATAGGAGCCAAATTGATAAAGAAGCTGGAAATCAGGAGGAGTGGTGGGTGAAGCTTCTCTAATAGTACTCTGTGGTGGGTCTAGGGGTTCAAGATCGTCAAATTTTACCTTACTATATGATTTGCTTCTGGGAAGAGCTTGTGATGACTCTAGTTCAAAAGGTGAATCTAGTAGGATAGTGCGATGTTTAGGTACAGATCTTGCTCTACGGATGGATCTACCAGTAGCTAGATGGTCAGTTTCAGAAGCTTGCCACAGAATATTTTCCGGGTCATCTACTATGATAGGGGGATTTGGGTCTGGATGGGCTCTGGTATTGATTCTTCGTGAAGCCAGATTTTAGATCCAGGGTTTAGAGAGAATGGTATTGGTGAATGTTTTGGATGAGTGATTTTCTAAAATTTTACTAAGGTGAAGGATGGTCAAAATAAAAGGGATGGATTAGTGGAGTCGCCAGGTGGAACTGGGTTGTTCTTGTGAAGATAGCTATGGTCCACCACCCGTAACTACTCTGAGAATGTTTTTGGATTTTCTGAGTTTTATGTGCAGCCTATGGTTTGTTAAAGTATCCTAGACTTGTTTCAACACTTTGCTAGGGTGATGAGAACAAAAAGAGTTTACTCTAAAAAAAATGGGTCTAGGGACTGCTTACTTGTTTATGGTACCTAAAGAACTAAAGAGTCTATAAGAGTTTGTTGGACTATTATGTACTCAGTGTCCCACCATCTCCCGCTATGTTAGTGAGCGATGGGATAGGTTTATCGGATAGTAGCCTAGAGTTTTGAAAAGTAGTAAGGCTTACTAGAAGTTTAGTGGAGTCGCCAGGTGGATTGTCAGTTGTTTGAGATATACTTGTATGGTCCACCACCGGTAATGTCAAAACCCAATCTAAGGGAGTGTTTTGGGGTTTTTTGAGTTTTATGTGCCTACAAGGTTTGGAAGAGTTTTCTATAACTGACTCATCATTTTGCTAAGATGGTGAAAGAGCTATTTTCTACTCTTCAAACAATCTCTAAGTTTACTAAGCTTGATTGAGACTTCGGGAGTTACTAAGTTGTACTTATATTGTCACTAACTCGGAAGGTCCCACCGTGATCGCCATTATGTTAGGGTCTCGTGATTTGGCCGATTGGCTAGCCAAATGACGATGTAACATCAAACCAAGCTTTGGAGCCCAAGGACCTAGCCTTCCTGGACTCAGAGAGGGCTCTCTCTATAAGTGTAAAAGATGCCGGTGTGTTTACTTGCGATGTTCTGATATTAGGCTAGTTATGAAGTATGTTTTTAGTTTTTTGGTTTTTTAAGTTTGTGAGGAATGAAACTGATCAAATACATAAACTGGATAACAAGATGTAGATAAATTGGGCTATGGGGTCAAACAGGTCAAGGAAGCTATGAAGTGATGGTGTAAAGCTGCTGTAGGGCCGATTTGATTCACGGTAGAAGGGATCTCTGGGCAAAATGGATTAAGTGAACAATAAGTTGGTGAAAGACAAGGGATTTCAAATGCTAAATAGTTAATAGCAGACATAAACATGTAATAGCAAGCCATTGATCATGCTAGGAATAACTATCAGCTAATCAATACATAGAAATCAGACATTCCAGCCATACATAGAGGTATAAGACCCTCTAACTTCGGGAAAAGGCTATCAGATTTTGGGGAAAACATATAAGACAAACTAACAACTCATAAACTATGCCGGAACGCCTAAACATAGTCTCTAAGTCATTGGGCACTTGGACAAATAAGTTTTCATAGTTTTAGGCAAAGGGCTAGATCGGGACTAGGCCTCCTTGGTTCAACAAGGTGATCAACAAATCAGTCAAAGAGAAAGTTTTATGGAAAGAACTATGGGCAGCTTGTAGGTAGGTAGGGCAAACCATACATCCTACTTAACATACATAGAACTGATGAATAAAACTTAGCAACAATACCTTAGGTTACTAAAGAGCAGCTAAGAATTCTTTAGCATAACTAAGGGAGAAGAAAACATCAAGCTATGAAGATTCAGGGATTTTGAGGTGCCTCCATGGGCATATCTCAAATCAATCTTTACTGATCTATAGCAGCAAGAAATATGAATTATGAGTGAAAACTAGAAGACAAAACACATTAAGAAGCACTATACCATTCTACCATGACAAGGAATCCATCAACAAGCCTTCACCATTCCTCAAAAGCATCCAAGAGGCAGTCCAAAAATCATAACTCAAGTGTATTCTTCAAAGCTCATATGACCAATGTATTAATTCTTCTCTCAAGTTCAGCCTCCGATTTACAATGAGAACCATGGAATAAATAGGCTTGAGGAAGGAAAACCTCATGGAGCAACTAGCTATCCCATTGGCCAAGTCAAAATATCTAAACTTGTCCTCGAGGCTTTGCAAAGCCCAAGGCACAAAATATCCCATAAAATATCTAAAAAACTGCTAAAAACAGAAATTATATTGACTTTACATGATTTCCCAATGATAAAAATAGCTTAACGCACATTTGGGAAAAGCAGATTTTTGGAGTTCAAAAATTGCAAAAATACTTCATATTTATGCCTGAAAAAGGTCCCCTGACTTGCTGGATGCAAATGGCAGCCTTCCCGATGTCGAAATGAGGCTCATGAGGGCTTGCTGGAAAGCTTTCTGTGTCTATTTTCCGGCGCAAGTGGAATCACCTCAATCTGATCTCTGAAAGTCCCTCAAAACTGTACCTGTGCGCAAAAACCCAGAAAATAGCAGACTGCTGATATGGCGGGCAGAATGTGCAAAATGAGGCTTTTTTTCGCCAATTTGAGGGGGCGAATGATCTTCAAATGCCCTGAAAATCGCTGGAGACCTACTCATGGAATTATGGAACCCATTGGGATCATCCTCCTCCCTTGAAAACTCATCAAACTGAAATGGCGCATTTATGAGTTTTTGGCGAAAAACCCAAAAATGTCAAAAAACAAAAAGTTTCTGAAACAGGCCCAAAATTGGCATGCATGACCCTCAAGGGTCCATAGAAACATGCTCCGAAGCTGAAGCCAAAATATCAAGGGCTGATATGCTTTTTTCTTCCTTCCGTGCTAGGCGCCTCTCCTTCAACTTCTTCAATTTTTCTTGTGCTACCTTCAATTTTTGCCGGGCAAATTGATTTAGCTTCTGAAAGTGAAGAGTCCTTTTTCTCTGTAGCTCAAGATCCCTGTTTTCCTTCTCAAGATTTGTTTCCAAATGCTGGTTAGCCCTCTCAAGCCATGCTTCCTTGTTTTCCTCAATTTCCTGCTCAAAAAGGGCAGTGAGAGGAAAGGCTTCGAATTGAGCTTGTTCTTCTGCTCTCTGTTTCTCCAAGGCTCTTCTAAGCCCGATGGTCCTAGGCCTCTTTCGCCTAGGCTGGTCCTCCTCCTCTTCATCATCAAACTCGCCAATGAGCTCTTCAATTCTTATTTGCGCCTTTTCTGCCTCCTTTTTATACTTGATCGCCCTTGCCTCATGAATGGCTGCATGATACTTCATTTGTTTTTTTTCAACCTCCAAGAAGTGGTTGAAATTCCTCGCCCTTTGAAGATCTTCTTGTAACCCCTCAATTTTCCCTTCTTTGTGAATGAGGAGATTTTCAAGGAGGCGGGCCTCGTTATCACTGTCATCGCTTGGGATAGGGATGACAGCTGATTTATCTCCATGCTTGGCACTTTCTCCAATTTTACTTTTGCCTTTGAATGCAAATCTAGCACTTTTTCTCCTTGGCAAGCTAGAAGCTATCCTTTTGGTCAATTTCCTCTTTTTAGGAACAGTTTTGGTCATTGTCAAGGAGGCAGCTTCAGCTTGCTGTCCTTCCTCAACATCCTGTCCAGCTTGTGGCTCAAAAGGCGCTTCAGTTGTTTGCTCAACCTGCTGCTCCTCAATTTCTGTCTGCTGCTGTTCCTCTTCTTGTGCCTGCTGCTGTCCACTGCCCTCTAGCTGCTGTGGTCCTTCAAAATCTGGCTGTTGTCCCTCTTCCTGTACCTGCTGCTGCTCATCAACCTCTAGCTGCTGTCCACTGATTTTCAACTGCTGCTGTCTCTCAAAATCTGGCTGCTGCTGTTCATCATCCTCCTTTTCTCCCTGTGGCTCACTGCCCTCTCCTTCTCCCTGTTTACTTGGCTGCCCAGTGGTCATCTTGAGTTTTTTAGGGGTAGGCCTACTAGATAAAGGCACTGGGCGATGGACAGGCCGAGTAGGAGACACATGAACAGGAGGGACAGTGGCGAAATCGGCATGGCTAATGAATAAATCCCATGAAACTCCTTTCTTCTCCAGCTGGTGTAAGAAGATGATTTTGATCAAGGAATGATGAAAGAGAGAAGGGATTTGTTGAGGTGGAGCTTTCTTTTGGACAGTAGCTGCCATTTTCTCTATGCTCTTGGACAAAAAGTATGGAAGGTTTAATTGCCTGCTCCTGGTAAAATGCATCAACAAGCGAACATGATAGGCAAATATTTGGCTAAACCTCCCTTCACAAGTGAAATATCTCATTATGGCTTTCATCAGCGGAGCATAATTATCAAGAAGATAGGAGAAAGGGAAAATAGCAATGATGGTTTCCCTATGTTCAGGTTTGATGAAAGGTTTATAATCCTCCAGATCAAGATGCGCTTGTTTAAACCACTTTTCACCATGATACGGGATCTTGGTAGCCTTGGATACATACCTTGGGGAGATTTTGAAGTCAAGACCTGCTAACTGGAAGTGTTTGTCCTTGAATCTCAAAGTGCACAAATGTGTAAGTGGCAAGAAACTCTTGACTTCTTCTATCCTCTGACAGAAATCAAGACAGCCTACTTCATGGAAATTGAAAAGCACTGATGGGTGAGCATTGATTTCTTCTATGGAGATAGGCTCATATCTCTTATGTGGTCCGCCTTTGTGATCTCGTTTTGGAGGCATTTTGACTTGAAACAAGCTTTGGAAGAGGCAAACTGCCTTCAATGTATGAAAAATGCTCTGCTGGATTGAAACTGGCCACTACACTGTTTGGATAGTTTAGACAATGTGGTTTTGAATAAAATGTAACAATGCTTCCTTGAATAAGCCACCTCTACACTTCTTAAAAACAGTCCTTCAATTCTGGATACACTTCAGCTATGTAACCTTTTTAACAATGGTACCATGTGTAAAAGATGGGGTAACTGCTTTGTAGATTCCCTGTGCACAGTTTTGAACAATCACCCCTCTTGTGACTTTGTTAGAGGACAACCTACACTGTTATTTGTGTTTTCAAACAAAAATTGAATATAAAAACCCTGCTCTTCAGGTCATTCACCTTGAAAAATACCTCTGTCAACATATTTCTGTAGAGACCACACAGTGGAAAAGAAAGGAGACCTTTTGGTTAGGTGAAAAATTAGCCCACAGTGTTAAGGAAAACACCTTTCACTTATGAATTTTGAGAGGTCAATCACCATCTTTGTACCTCTGGCTTCAATGTAAACTTGATCATCAACAAGTGCCCAATCACTAACAACCCTGCCTTCTAGAAAATGGCCCTGTTTCACCCTCAGAATCCCTCTGTCAACAAATCTTCAGAATGATACAATACAGTGCAAGGAAGAAGCAGACTTAGCTTGGGTGAAAAATCAGTGCAACAGTGGTTTAGAGAACACACTCTCTGCTTTGTGAGTTTAAATAGTCCATCAACACCTCTATACCCCTGCCTCCAATGTTTAACTTCTCATCAAAAAACTCTGCCTTTTTAATGTGCTGTCATCTTTGGAAGCTCTCTGTCAACAAACTTTCAGTAGTGAAATACAGTGAAATAGGGGCAGATCTCTAGAAAAGGCTTGTTGTGATAAGCGTTTTGATAACCCCGTTCCTTAGAAATGACCTTCCTCGAAACATATCACAACAACAGTTCTTCAAAATGACACCATTCAGTGAAAGAAAAGCAGAACTAGGCTAGGTGATATATCAGTGCACTATGCTTTTTAGGAAACACACCCTTGCTTGTGGGTTCAAAAGATCTATCAATACATCTATGCTCCTGTCTCTGATGTTAGAGTTCAACCATCAAAAACCTCTGCCCTGAGAAAAATGGCCCTATTCACCCTTAGAATCTCTCTGTCAACAAATCTTCACAATGATACAATGTAGTAAAAAAGAAGAAGCAGACCTAGGTTGGGTGTAAAATCAGTGTATACAGTGGTTTAGACAATACACTCTTTGCTTGTGAGTTTGAGAGATAATAATGACAGAGTTTTATAGAAGATGTCAAGCTCTTTGACAGAGATTATATGAGTTTTCTGCAACGAAAATCCCCTCTTAATCAAAACACTGCTTTTACAGGAAAACTTTTGCCATTTGATTTATTTGAAGATGACACAAGCTGTCCTTAATCTCAAACCCAGTCTTTCTCTGTATGTGTTCTTCGAATAACCATTCAGCCCTTACTTTGGATGTAAAATAACTTTGTTTTAAAAATATAAACTCTGTTTCTTCATAACAGTTTTCTTCTGCCCTTTAGGTGCCTCCCTTTGGAATTTCAGTCAGCAAATTTTTGAAGTCGAAGGGGAATGATGCGAAAATACCTTGATTTTTGGTGAAACACCGGTTTTGGAAGGCTGAAGAATCGTTGAAGACCTCGGGCACTTGCGCGGCATCCTTTGGAGAAAACCCGTCGCGCAGGAAAAGCTTGTCGGGTCGGCCTGTCGTGTGGTCGGGCGGCCTTGTACAGGCACGTTGCGCCAACGTACAGGCACGTCGCGCCGACAAAGAGCTCTTTGCAAAAATCTGCCCAGGCACGTCGCGCCAGAACCCAGGCACGTCGCGCAGTGCAACAAACGTGCTACTGTGCTATTTCGACCCGGTTTCTTCTTGTTTGGTGCTGTGGAGGCAAGGGCTTTGATTCTAGTTTTTTGAAACGAATTGCCATTCTCACATCTCAACCTTATACCATTTTCAAACAAATATCCCAATGGTCATTCGAACTTTTAAAAGTAACATTGATTTTTAACTTTGTTTAGTGTTTAAACCTTGGGCTTGTCATTTGAATATATACATCCGATCATTGATTCTGCCCCCGGGCTTTGAACCTAAGCAACTCAACAAATTCTTCATCACTTCCGTCACTGCATTATAAAATTGCCAATGAGATACCTGAAAATTGGTTTGTTGCTGATAGGACAGGATTCTGTAAACCTATTTTGACAATCTTCGGTCCTTTGACTGCTTTCTCCAATCTTTAAACACAAAAGGTGCCAAGTTCACTGACCCAACTTGGATTTGCATATGGCTTCTCAATTTCAAAGGCGCCTCCTTTTTGTTTCAAACAACTTCCTGCTTGAAAGTACATTACTGATGATATATCTATCTTTTGAATGGTGGGAGGAATGCACTTGCCTCAAACTCAAAGACTGACCATTTATCAAACTACCTCTTTGTCTATTCATAGCATTGTATACCTGTCATCATGCATTCTATGACTCAACCTTGGCCACTGTTTTACTTTCCCAGTGATAAATTGCTGCTTCCAGGTGATTCACAAGTTTTTCTCTGGACTGTAAATACACTTTTTAGGTTGCATCCTTTCACACTAGACTTCTCTGTTTACTCAGGAGGGATTTCCTTAGATTTCTGGGCAGGTGATCATGGAATGTCTTTAACCCTTTTTAAATCAACTGCTCCTTTGGCATTAATAGCATACAATATGTTCAATATTTTCTCCTTTCCACTAGATATACTGTCTGAGAGATAGTTCTTTGAAATAGGAGTATCAATACCTTTACATTATCAGCACTATCATTCATCTGTGTAATGACCTTTCTTCCTTTTTGGCATCCTTCCACTGCTTTCTTGTATCAATCAGTTTCAGCAACCTGTAGTAGCTTTGGCCATCTACTCATGCATGGAGGAGGCTCTTCATTAGGTAAGGTATTTGAAGGTTTTTTAACAATTCTTTTCGAGACAGCCTTTCTCTGAAGGTGATGGTAAGTAAACCACTTGGAAAACATCAGTCTTAGCATCTTCACTTGCAAGCATCATTGTGTGTCAGCAAAAACCCTAGCCAGAGTAATACTGTCTCCCTGCACTGTCCTAAGGGTGATTGAGATATTTGGCTTGTTCATCTCATGATTGATTACTTGACAAATAACCTTTGTGACTATGAAGGTCAGTGCTTTCTTGAAAAAACAAGAACTTTCTCCTGCCTGTGTAATGGCATTGGTTATCATCTGTTCTATTTGATCTTGTGGATAGACAGGGTACTTATGCTTTGGAATTTTCACCAATGACATGCCTTTCTTCATTTCATCAATTCACATGATTTTGAAAGTTTGAGATGAGCTCCTTTATGAGACCAAACTCCCCTTTCCTTTGAGCTAGCAAATTTCCACTATATTCCTGTTATGATCATCAGTCATATTCATAAAACCTGGAGTCCCTGTTTCATTTGTTGCAGTTCAAATCAAACCTGGATCTTTGCAATCATCTAAGTCAATCTTTGCCCGCGCCCTCTGCTTATGGATGAAGGAGGCGCCCTAACCCTCTGCTTGTAAATGAAGGAGGTTCTGGGCCTTGAAAATTTACTAGTTTGCTGAGACAGTGGTGACCTTTTTCCTGTGATTTTCATGCTGGAAAGAGCTGTGAATTCCAGATGAGTAGCTTTCTGTTTTGCAGACATATCTAAAGGCTCAAGTTACATTTAGAAGCAGCTGTTCCTCTAATTGTAAACTCAAACATTTACTCCATGAGATGAAATATATTTCCTATCTTTGTAGAACCATAGAACACTGTGAAAAACCTAATAGTCAGCTTGGGATTGGAGTTTATGCAGTGCTGAGATCTAGGGGGTGTGAGTGGCGCGACTTAGGGCTGCTTGTTAATTTCATTTGCAAAGTAAGGGATCAGTCATGGCAGGTTTTTTGCAGATGGAGGCTTTTTGGCTTTTTGATGATTGCCAAAGGTGAAATGTCCTAAAACGCCACTTCCTAACATAGGGGAGACTATTGAAACAGATGTGGATTTGCTTTTTAAAGCTGATGGGCAGACCAATAAGGCTGAGGTTAGATAGGATTGTGACAAGGAGGTTTTGGTTTTGCCAGGGGTGGACTGAATAGGTAGAAAGGCGAAAAAGTTTTGGGAGGGTTTTCTGGATGACATATTGACATAAGGAAATCAGTTTCTAGAAAACTCAGCTGAAGATATAGTCATCACTAACATGCAAAAAATACTGATGGCTAACATGACAAATTTAATGATTTTTTGCAGGATGAATATCTCTTGGAGAGAATGTGAGCATAGTGCCATTGACCAAGAAGTCATGGGGGATTAAAATTCGCTCAATATCCTCTGAAATTGTGGTTTACTCAAATTCTTCAAAATGCCAAATATGAAAAGTAATGTCCAGTTACTTGAAATGCTAGTGAATCATTGGGAACCAGAGGAAGATTGCTTCATGATTGATCAAATACCCGTACATATAGAGGTGGAAGACATTTATTTTATTACTGGACTCTCCCGACGAGGAAATATTGTAGATTTACATGGCAAGCCTTTGGGAGGGCTTACAGTTGAGGATTATGTCCACATCTATTATGTAGAGGGGTCTCAAAAAGTGGGGACTCAAATTGCAATCAAAGATTGATCAGAGCTGCATATGAAAATTCTCCTCTTCACCATTGGCAGGGTGGCAGGATCTACTTCCTTGTACTAGGCCTCGAGAACACAGATGAGTATAGCTATGGAATGCTTAGTTCATCTCTTTGATTGGCGTATATCTCTTCTGACAAACATGAAAAAACAATTGTCCTCTGTTGAGGAGGTAAATCCCCTCTGCGGACAGAGGCAATCCCTACTACCCCAGCACGGGTCTAGCAACAATCATCAAATGCTACAGCAAAAGTTCCTAATTACGAATAAACATACCAACGATGGAGGCTTACCTAGAGTCCAATGCTATGATTCGTATAAGAGACAGTGTTCCCGTTCCTTAGCTTCGGCAGATCACGATCCCCACGATCTCCGTGAATGGACATCTGCACATGGAAGAAACAACACGAATACAAGAATAAAATCCAGAATACACAACTATATATCAGTCAGAAAGGATATAACTCATCATTATCATAAGTGAAAAACAGAGTGGAACCATAACCAATAGTCATTCATTAATAAACAATCGAAAGAGAGTACAACCAATGTTCCGACGCTGAGGTCTCCTTCGAAGGGGTCTCCAGTCGTACACATCTCGCAAAGCCTATCAAGGATGGGACAAGCCTCTCTTAGAGTCTCTCGACGATAGTCTCCTTCCTTGAGTTGGCCTTAAGGGAAGAATGAGGGCTCTTGCAGCATTAAGGCTCTTGGGAATTTGAGAACTTGGAGATTTAGAGCTTGGGCACTTCAAGACTAGCTTGCAATGGCAATGAGCTAGCTTTTATAGATGGAGGAAGGGGAGTTGGGATCCCTATAATTGTGGGATTGGCCCTATCTTCAAGGAAGCTTCCATGAGAGGTGGCAAACCACTTCCCTTTCATGGAACTCCTGGAGCCAAACCTCCCAACTCAAGATAGATAGCAGTTTCTGAGTCTGTTGAAACGAAACTTCCGCCATCCTTATTTAAAAAACACTCCTTAAATTGGCTGGCATGACTACGACTCTGGGACAGAGCGCCAGTTGGCACGGCCTCTTTGTAGGATTTTCCTCATTGGCGCGAGTGATGAACTGGCTACCCGCACCAATGCAAAAAGGGATGTTTTTATGGTTTTTTGCAAGGAGATTTCTTTAGGGAAATTGAAGCTCATGTTTAGATGAATGCAATGATAATGGTTTCAAGGCATGACATTTCTCACAGGTCACATAATGGGCCCTCCAATGTGCGGGACGGTGACAAATTACTGTGTAATAGATGCCCCCTAAAGCATGAGGCCCGAGACAGAGAGAGAGGGGTGAAATGCTTTACGAGAACGTGTCCAATTGAAGCTCCGCCATCGAAAACCCTGCGTGGAGAAATACAAATGATATCTCAAGTACATGATGTATATGTGGTATGGACGCAGCCATCCAAAACAAAGTATACAATAATCCAGATCCAAGGTATGGTCGCAGCCATCCAGTGAGGATCGATAAATAAACTCAGGTATGGTCACAGCCATCCAGTGAATAAGTCATGTAAATAATAATCCACAAAATCGCAGCTTGGATTACAACAGACACAATCCAGGGTCTTGCGCTCCATCTCGACCCAAACAAAGTACAAGTTCAAGCATGCAAATATGTGAGCTGAAGTCGAACATGCAAGAACATCGTCTGATTACCAGCCAATGATGAAAGCTGTTAACAGACGCGAGAGGAACCACCAATAATGACGATGGCCCTCAAGGTAATACAGGTACAATCTACGGCATGTGAATCAATGAGCTGGCGTCGAACACCCGTAGAATCACTCGATCGGAGGCCAATGATGAGAACCTCACGTCGAATGCGACGAACCTGCCATTGAGGCATGCAGGCTCCAAGGTACCATAAAGGAGTCTCTAGATCAACTTCCTGGATAATGAGCTGAAGTCGACAGGAAGTGACCTTGATCGAAGGTGGGCCATAATGCTTCCCACATCATCGACACGAGACAGAGGAACATGATGTTTTGTTGTGAATCAGGATTGTATGAGAATCAGAGGAAGGTTGATATTTGCAGAGGCCAACTTCTCTTGAACACATAAACGGCACGACAGTGGACTTGGCAGTATTTGACATCAACGAATCAGAGGTCATGGTGATGAGGCAATGAGCAGATGAGAGGTCAAAAGGGATTATCCAAACCCACGGAGGCAAAGTGAAGAAACGAGATGAGATGTCCCCAACCCGACACGAATGCAGACAAGTGCCATGTTCAAGAGCGACATACTGCCGACACGACAATGATGATGGTTCCATTTTCCCCCACCATTTCTGGCGAGTACCCCAATTATTTTTGATAACAAGCTTGAAGGGGATAACATATGCTTGTAATATAAGTCCTACCTTCGGGCGAATCCACCCTAGTACATTTAACGAGCCCTAGGAAGGAGGAACTCAGAGAATGTCATTTCGACTGAATCCGATGTCATCAGGGTTTAACGAGTCCGACAAAGGAAGAAATTGGCGTCTTTTCATGTTTAGAGAGTTTGAAAAGACAGCAGAAAAGTAAACTCCAAAGGTCCCTTTTTGTCAATAGTTCCCCAGATCCGAAAAGGTAGAAAACAATATCCGGGAAAACCTCCTAGTCGCGATAGGCTAGGGTATTCCTTTTTCGTAAATAATCCATCCCAGCCCGAAAAAGGGGTAAACGTATACTGGGTAGATGTCGTTTCGCAGCCACTTTAATGAGATCGAAACGACAAGGGCCTCGGCAATCTTTTCATGTTTAGAGAGTCAGAAAAGAGCTGAAAGATGACTCCAAAGTGACTTTTTCGTGTTTTTACCGAGTCCAAAAAAGTATAAAATACAACTCGTTTCGCCGTTTACATTGCATAAAAACCTGTTGCTGCACAGAAAGGCAAGTGTAAAATCCATTTTCGACAAAGCATATGAAGTTTCAATGAAAAATGACTTTTTAAACTTAAAATAGAGCTCAAAAAGTTATAAATAGGTCTAAATGGTAAAAATTGAAATTACTTTTACTTTTTACCTGAGTGAAGAGCAACACTGGTCCATTTACCATGCAAACTTCTGGCGGCAATTACGACCGATCCGGGCCACCATTCAGAGTTCTGTCAGTTCCAGGTAAAAGGCGCTTCCTCATCCTTCATTTCAGTCCATTTTTTAATAGTTTTCCATCATGAAATAGACTTTAGGGCTCCGCTCATTGGCGCGGGTATCGGGCACGAATCCTCGCCAATGGGCTTTTATATGCAAAGGGCCCGCGCCAACTAGCGCGACTGTTCGTAAAATAGCCGTGCCAGCGGCCGAACCCAATTTTTCGCCTAGAAATTCAACATTTTGATCAATTTAAATGAATTTTGAAGCTCAACAGAGATCTAATTGAAGGTTTGTGACCATGTTGATGCAGGAAACCAAGAAAAATGGTGATCGAGTGGAAAGAAAGAGAGAATGGGGAAGAGGACGAAATGGCCATGGAAAATGAGGCCTGCATGAATGCCCTCAGAAACTGTGGGCTCAAGAAATTCTTCCTGACACCTTGTTTGCGCGCTCAACCTGAGCTACTTCAGTACCTGGTGAGCATTTGGGATGAACAAGAACAAGTATTCAAGCTACGAGACCAGGTGTTAGAACTGGACGTTTCCGATGTGTACTTCATAACCGGACTGTCGCGCAGAGGTCTGGTACCCATACTGACAGGGAGCAGACCGTCAGGTGAGAAAATGGAGGAAGTGATGGCACGAGTGTGCCCACAGGCACAAATAGGATCAGGGAGCAAAAGGTTGATATCCACACTATCCCTGATCTAGCACTACGAGTAGTGCTGCATACCATCATGTGGGCTGCAGGATTGCAGGCACCGCACGAAGCGACGAAAGCCCAACTCTTACTGGCTTCAGAGTGCATGAGTCCCATACTGTTTGACTGGGCTACAACAGTAATGATCAACATCAAGAGACAGCTGACGAGATGAAAACAAGCCAAGCTCAAGTAGTTTGGCTATGGGTCCATCCTGGTATCGTTCATTCTGGAATGATTACCAATATTTTAGGGCCAAGGGGTCGTTGTAGCGGAGCCGATACCACGAGAGACGAGAATGGCTTGCTGGGCAGCACTGATGCCCAGAGCAGGAGGAGGCCAATAGATGTCCTGGAGGCCAGAGTTTTTTAGGTGGTTGCGACACCAGTTGATTGTAGTTGAGGACTGGCCTTATGCCGGGACAGACTTTACTGGAGACCCATATCTCCCACTGCTGGAGGGAGAGGATTGGGACAAAGAGCTAGGTATGATCTGTTTTTATTTTTTATGTTTTATGATTTTTTGTTAATACATGCCCATTCTGATAGCAGTTACATGTGTATGCAGATGTTGGCCCAGAGAGACCAGCTGGGATGTCTCCTATCGTACAGAGAACTCAGCTCGTAGTCGATCCTCATGAGGAGGGCGCGGAAGGAGGAGAGTTGGTTTAGAACCTCGAGGGGATTGCCCGAGGGATTCCGGACTACGCCTGGCTGGCGGATGTACCGTTAACATATCAGAGACATACAGTGGGAGTGCCTAGTCGCCTCCACCGTCTACTGAGATGCCTAGTGCGTGCAGTGACTTGTTATCATGAGCACCACGCAGACTAGCCTCTTAGGGTTTTATTTCATGCATATTTTTGAGAGACGTGTCGTCTCCGGATGTAATAAGACAAACATGGATATTTTTTGATCTTATACAATGCACACTATGTAAACACTTCGATATTATATATATATACATATCTATTTCTGAATGGATTTTCCTTTTACATGATGATGATTTACAAATTGCGCAAATGTCTATCTAACACCAAATTAGCTACTGCATCTGTTAATGCATTCATATGCTTGGGTATATGCTGATATGTAATATAGTCTAAATTTCTTTCCAGTAAATGAATACATAGATACACACGTAAAATGTGTGGATTTCTGATCGAATAATGACCGTTCAGTTGTAATACCACAAGTTGTGAGTCTAGATACATAAGCAATTCACGGATACCAAGGTTTACAGCCTCAGTTAATAATTCTAATACAACACTATATTCTGCGATGTTATTTGTAGTACGTCCCAGACAAACACCTTGCAGGTTCACTAACTCACCAGCAGGATCATAGATTACCCAGGCTGCCGAAGACAGATTCCTGGTACTGCAGGAGGCACCATCTGCGAACCCAAGAAACAGATTGATGGACATCTGCACAATCAGGAAGACCCAATCAGCAGAAAGACATTTACACTGCACACCACACCACACATGCACACAAATGAATAAACACACCTATGTACACACACCACACAAAAATGACTTTTAAGCATAGTATTTCTTCAGGTACAACCCATTTCTAGGCTGCGCCAGCGGAACTCCCTCATAATCTATAAGCTCATAGGCCCCATTTTTTAATACCCGTTTAACTATATAGGGCCCATGCCACATGGGTTGGAACTTCCCCGCCCCAAGCTTATCGTGTGCTTGATCATACAGGAGGACAAGGTCCCCTTCAATGAAGGAACGTGGTGAAACCGATTGATCGAAGTGAGCTTTGACTCGTTTCTTTTGTGCCTCAATGACTAAGGTAGCTAAGTGGCGGGTTTCATCTAACCGTTCTAGATACAGGAGATGCTCTTCTTCAGCAGAAGTGTCGGGTAGAAGTTCTACAACTAATTTCAAAGAAGGAATCTCGCATTCAACTGGAAGAGTGGCTTCCAGACCATACACCAATTGAAATGGTGTGAATCCAGTTGCACTCTTAGCAGACGTTCGGTAAGCCCAAAGAGCTGAGAATAGTTGGAGGTGCCAATTTGATTTGTGAGTTCCAACTGTTTGTTGAAGCATAGTGACCAAAACCTTGTTCACTACTTCAACCTAGCCGTTTTCCTGAGGGTAATACGGCGTTGAGCTATCATGGCGTAAGCCCAACCTCGATGTCAGCTCGACCATCATATAATCTCGGAAATGAGTACCATGGTCGGTAACGATGGCCTGAGGAACCCCGAAACGCGTGATAATGTGGTTGAAGATGAATTGAGCAGCTGTTTTACCGTCGGACGCAAGTGTAGGCATCGCTTCGGCCCACTTGGTGAAGTAGTCGACAGCTACGATTATATATGCATGCCCCCCGGTCGAATGAGGGTTACACGTCATAAAATCCACGCCCCATTTTGCAAATGGGCCAACGGTAATAACATGATGTAAAGGACAAGGTGGCGCGTGCATCTTGCGCTGAAACACCTGGCACGCGTGACATTTCCAGACTGCTGTAATGCAGTCTTTAAATATTGACGTCCGGAAGTATCCTGCTCGCAAAATCTTTTGAGCAGTAGCATATCTGGACATATGTCCACCACAGGCGCCACTGTGGCAGTCATTAAGGGCCTTTTCAGCCTCTTCCAAGGTAAGGCACCGGCGGAGCACCTAATCTACTCCAATACAGTATAAAGTATCCCCTACGATGCGGTAGGGTTGAGACTGATGCCGAATTCGACGTCGGGCATCTTTAGTCAACTCAGACCGAAATGTGGAGGTCTGAAAATACACGATTATATCGCCATACCAAGGGTCACGAGTACTGATGAGGAAAAGAGTTTTGTCCAGTATATGGTCTTTAAAGAGTGAAGGAGTGGAGTCTGTCGGGAGTGAGCATATAAGATCCGCGAAAACAAGTGATTTGGTTGACTTAGCAGTGGTGAACTCTAAGTCAAACTCCTGCAGGATAACGATCCATTTGGAGTATTTTCCCCCCAGCAACTGTCTAGAGAGAATATATGTCATGGGGTTGTAATCCGAAACCACTGTTATTGTGCGCAGCAGGATGTAATGGTGAAAGCGCCGCACAGCGTGTACGGCGGCTAAAGCCAACTTCTCGACATGAGCATAATGCGTTTATGTATCGAGAAGGTTTCGTGATAGATAATAAACGACATGTTCATTACCATCATCATCATCCTGCACCAGAACCATAGCAATGGTGCTAAACGCGGCGGCGAGATACAAAGTGAACTCACGATGATATTCCGGAGGACGAAGCAAAGGAGCATTAACCAATAACGTCTTTAGCTTCTCAAAGGATTTCTGAGCAATTTCGTCCCAATGGAAGGGAGCATTATGCTTTAGTAGGCGCGTAAATCCTTTGGCCACCTCAGCGTAGTTCGGGATAAAGCGTCGAAGGAAGTTTTCTTTTCCCCGCAGACTCTGCAACTGATATAACGAGGAGGGTGATGGGAGGTTGATGATAGCCTCGAATTTTAAAGGGTCAAGGCGAATTCCGTCTTTGGAGACTATGAATCCCAAAAGACGGCCAGAATCCACGTCGAAGATGCACTTATGAGGATTGAGCCTAATATTGTAGTGCCTACAGCGAAGGAAAATCTGGCGGAGGTGTTCAGGGTGATCCTCTCGCTTAGCTGAATGAGCTGGCAAGTCATCCAGATAAGGCTGGATGATATGGCGAATGTCATGGAAAGCATAAGACATCGCACGCTGAAAAGTAGCTCCAGCGTTCTTCAAGCCGAACGGGAGTTTTTTATACGCGAAAGTACCCCACGGACAGATGAACGTAGTCTTGTGTTGATCCTCAGGTGCAATATTGATCTGATTATACCCTGAGAAACCGTCCATCAAGGAATAAATCTCACTTCTGGCACATTCTTCGATAATATGGTTAATGAACGGAGTGGGATAATTATCTTTTGGACAGGCGCGATTGATGTCGCGGTAATCAACACAGACCCTAATAGTACCCTGCTTTTTATTGATAGGGGAAATGTTAGACACCCATTCTGTGAGGGGGATAGGATAGATAAAACCCGCGTTTAGAAGTTTCTCAACTTCTGCCTTAATTGCAGTAGCTTTTCGAGGATGCATGGGGCGTAAGCGTTAGCGCACGGGCTTCGCACCAGGGTAGGTTGGAATCTCATGCACTACGATAGTGGGATCAATCCCCAACATTTCCTCGTAGGACCAGGCGAACACATATCTGAATTCTTTAAAAAGATCAGTATAGACTTGAATCTCATCAGGAGAACAAGTCACTCCCACGTGAATACTCTCAATGATCTCCGGTTTAACAGAGATGTTGATTGGGATGGTTTGAGTGATGTTACTCAGGTTACCTTCTGAAAAAACCTCGTGCGTCAAGATGGGCGTTTGAAGAGGAGGGGTAGGAACCTGAGAAGCATAACGCTCCAGACAGTCAGTCATTGCCCCCAAGATAGGCATAAAAGAGGAGCGATGATGTCCATCGCCCCAAGGCAGCTCCTCAAGAGACATAGTTTCAATGATGGCTTCATTGGAAGGAAAAGTATCTTTGAGAGGATCAGGTGAATCGGCCTGACCAAACCAGGGGGATTGAGAGTAGACGTCGAGAGCCATGCTCAAAGGAGCATGTTGAGGAGGTGGAGGATCAGATGCGGCAACAATTTCACAGTAGCTGATCTCTACTGGAGTCAAGGGCATTGATTCTCCAAACTCAAACACTTGCTCAGGTGTAGGAATAAGCCAGGGGTCATCGCACTTGGAAATCATGTTAACTTGAGCAGTGTGCGGTGGTGGTGCGGGAAAGATACCCATGAGGACAAGGTCTTTGAAGAGACCAGGTCCTACACTGTCAGGGGGATTCAGAATCTGATCCACGTATGGTACGTTGTTCTCGGAGGTAGAGGTGAAGAAGGACAACTGATCCACCGTGACGATTTTGCCCTCGTGAGGGAACTTAAGAAGTCGAAAGACGGTGGATGGCACGCAGAGCATGGCATGAGTCCAGCTGCGGCCAAGAAGTATATTGTAGTTGAGTTTGGCGTCAACCACTTCTACTTCCACGTTGATAGTCTTCCCCTGTAAAGTGATCGCTAAACTCTCGAGAACACCCAAGGGTTTGGATTCCCGACCATCAAATGCCTCGAGGGCATTGGGAGAGGACGCAAGGGCTGGAGAGCTAATGGCCTTCCAGCAAGCAGATGACATAACGCAGGTAGAAGCACCTTCATCTACCACGGCCCTATAAATGTTCAGACCGTTAATCCCGACTTGAATAACAAGAGCGATTTGATGTGGAAGTCGGGGAGTGAAATTCTCTAAATCGAAGGTGAGAAGACTCGAATCGGCGGGATCAATGCCACCGATCGCAAACAGTAAAGCCTTCTGTTGCGAAGGAAAAATTTGAAGAACTTCGAGTGCAGACATAGCAGAGGGTGCCTGTGCCAAATCCTCAACAATGCTGTAATGTTGAGCAGCACGAGAATTTTGATTATAAGAAGATCTTCGTAAGACACCTTTAGAAGGTGGCTTCACAACGGGTTCAAGAGTAGGCTTCTCGATTTCCAACGAACCGAAGACAGGTGGGGGAGGTGGTCCATCCGAAATTGCCTTCCCGGGTGCCTGCCGCTATTCGCTGCAATCCTTCGAATGTGTAGCGATAGAGATAGGTGCAGCAACCTTCATCATGAAAACTTGGGACCCAAATGGTGCAGATGGTGACGGCTGTTCGACCATCTGGGTCTGCTGAGATGGGAATGGCTCTTTAATAACTGTCGGAGTCCCTTTAGAGCCCTTGAGAAGTTTAATAACCTCGGATCGTCATGGACAATCCTTAGTATAATGGTCCCCTTCACAAATGACGCAAGGGTACTTCGGTTTATGCTGAGAACCATCCTCAGTGCGAGATTTAGATTCTGGCTTCGGGGCATCAGATTTAGATTTTCCTTTGCCCTTCTTTTTCCCTTTGGAATTTTTCTCTGTAGGATTGGCCTGAACGGCATTTACTTCCGCGTTTTTTCCAAAATCAGACGGGGCGGGATTAGCAGGAGAATTTTTGGAAGAATTAGACTTCTGCTTCCCATTCAAAGATTTCTTCGAATTCTGAGAGACAGAACCAATGACGCCATCCACTGCAGGGGTAGGCAGAGCCTTAGAGGTTCCGGACCGCGGGGCATCAGGCAAGATATCATAAAGCGTGCTGGACTGAGAATACACAAGATCCAGATATTGGGCACGCACAATGGCTTGTTCCTCTGTCACACACGCTCCCATCACAATATCTTGAGCAATTTTATTCATGAAAGAGGTGGTGAACCAGTGAGTTAGTATCTGATCAGGTATGTGAAATTTGATCAGTCTACAATGGCGCCACCACTCATGAATGTGATCAAAGATGTGAGTGGATTTATCCTGCTTCAGAGAAGTCAAGAGGTGCGTCCCGGCTTCATAACGAACCGGTAACTGAAAGTGTGTGAGGAAAGCCATAGCTAAAGAATTGAAATCTTGGAAAATGCCACGGGATAACTCTATGTACCACTTAGCAGCAGATCCAGTTAAAGTACGCTGGAAGAGGCACAGACGAATTGAATCGTCGACCCAAGAGTTAGACGAACACCGAAGATGATACGTCATGACATGCGCCTGGGGGTCCTCTCCAGCTTTTCCCTCAAACTTGGGGCAATCACCTGGTATCTTGGTAGGAACCGGAGGCCAATAAAGATTATGTAAAATCAGATCATTGGTCAATTTTGAAACATCCGACAACTCCATGGTGGCCAGGAACGGAAATGGTGGATTGACTGGCATGCCAGGCCCGGGATGAGGACCGTTACCTGTACTCCACAATGGTTGTGAATGTCCTTGCCCCCATGGGTTCTGTCCCATAGGATTCTGACCGTAGGGGGTGTAGGTCGTATAACAAGACTGATTTGGATGCTGTTAACCAGAGTGTGGGGCTTGATAACCAAAGTACGGACCCTGATTATGTGCCGGCCCGGTGTAAGCAGCATTTGGATTTGGCTGTTGAGTGTAGGTAAAACCGGGTGGAGGAGGATAATACTGAGAGCCTCTGGGGTGGTTATAATTCGGTTGAGATTGACCATGAGGGTAATAACCACCCTGAGGATGAGCAGGCTGCTAAAAAGTGGAACCCTGCGGAGCCTGATAAGTAGGGCGCAGCTGTTGATTTGGCTGTGACATCGAATGAATCGGCTGCTGGGCAGGGTTAATAGAATGAGCGGGCTGCCCTGAGTGAATAGGTTGACCCGACTGAGAGGGTTTCCCTGAATGAACAGGTTGACCCGGATAAACAGGCGGTGCCGGTTGCATAGGCTGACCTGGTTGCGAAGGAGCCCCAGGTTGTACTGGATGGGCTGGTTGGCCTGGAGGCGGAACACCAGGTTGTGCCGGATGGGCCGGTTGGCCTGGTGGAGGAACAGGGCCAGGTGCTTGTTGGAAACCGGTTTGACCTGAAGCAGAACCATAGGATGGTCCCAGCTGATATGCAACGTTAGAAACAACAGGATAATGAGGTTGCATTGGTAGAGAAGGCTGGATTTGCCCCCCAAGACCATAGACTGGTCCCGGTTGGTACCCCGGCTGAGGCTGAATAGGTTGACCGGAAGAGCTGTAATATTGTCCTTGCGGACCATACGATGGCCCTTGCTGGCTTGCAGGATAGTCTTGGATGGGCTGCCCCTGTGGGTCATAAGGATAGCCAGGTTGGCCCGAAGGTTGGCCTTGGAAAGGTTGCCCTTGCGGGTTATAAGCCTGGTTGTAAGGTAAACCTTGAGCATGGAGGTAAGCCTCAAGAGTGGGTAGACGTAAAATGTCCCCGTGCTCGTCATACTAACCTGGAAAAGCATACACGGGTGTGCCATCCTGTGCATAGTGCGAAAAATAAGAGTGCTTGGGATCTTGGGAGGATGGTGCAACCTCGGGGTTAGGCTGTTGCAGAGACAACCGATACTCCTCCGGAGAGATGTTCTCTGGTATAGCAGTCGCTAGATAGATATCTTCAGGAGTTGGCATAGCCCTGGCAGAGGGTGTTGTGACAACAGGAGAAGAGGTGGCCACACAAACAGTGGGTCGAACGGGTACAGAGGTAACGGGCGTCTGAGGAGACACCCCGGGTGAAAGAGCAGCTGGCCTCGGAGAAGGAGCTGACACTCCCATAGAGGCCGCGGTAGAAATGATCTGACCCAAAGACCTGTATCCCGATGGTAAGGAGGGACTGGCTGTTGACATGTCAGCCAGCTCAGAGTTGTCTCCTGGAAACAATCTTCGTGGGAAGAGTTGATAGTCTTCACCAGACGTTGGGATTTCCTCACCATAATCACTCATGGTTGAGCCCGCCGCTAGATCTCGTAAGAGACGGCGAGGACTAGGAGGAAATACAGCAGCAATAAAAGGCGAACCTGATGTAAGAGAAAGGAAGTCAGCTCCTAATCTCAATTCAGACACAGGGTCTGAAAAGGGCCAATCGAACTCAACTGGTCCCCCAAAGGGTTACTCAGAAAGAACTGGTCCCCCGTCAGGAAACTCGGAAACAATAGGCTACTGTGGTTCAGCAGAGGATTGTGACACCTCTGAAGAATCGTCTGTGTAAGGACTACCAGTAGACGAAACCGAAGGTTCCGCCACTGTGGCAAACGACAAGAGAAAAAAGAACAAACACACACACGGGTTGAAAAAGAGTCAAGACATATGATCAAACGGTCAACAAGAAAAATCTAAGAGGGTGTGTAATCGTGGGTGATTAATTTTTTACCACATTGAAAAATAAGAAACTTCACCGTTTCATGTTTTAAGAGTCAAGAAACGGTAAAAAAGGTGACTCTATCTCTTTCAGATTTGACACAAGCGTGAAAGGACAAGCGCTTGGCGATCTTTTCAAATTTAGGGAGTCAGAAAAGATCAAATGACTGCTCAGGAATACTAGGCAAAAGGGTGTACCAAATAATCGTGAACTGCAATATACACCTTGGTTTCAAAAATGAAAGAGAAATCAACCAAGGACTTTCCGTACGTGCAGACAATCTCCCCGATTGCTGTGTTCGGTGTATCACGGGTATAGGGCGGCAGACTCGGCTTCCTATGGATAAAGGATTGAAACCTAGAGGGGTCTCCCTTTATATACGTGACAGTACGAGGAGCACAAGTCTGTACTAACGCTGTCTAAAGCCAAAAGGCGAACGACAGCTACTAAGTTTAAAGACGCCGGAACACATCTCTAGCCTAGACCTCTAAATGTGTTTCGTTAGATTTCAATGCTGACTTAGTGTAAATTGAGTACATTTTAAAGTTGATGTTCAATTACGTTTCAGTTTCCAGGCCCTAACGAATGTGTTGTTTCAAAAATCTCCTAAATGCAAAGTTACATGCCACAATACATCATTTCCTTCGATGAAAACTAGCTACAGAAGAGTTTGAGAGTTTTTACACAAAAAAAATGAAAGGAAGACAATCAATGGTATCTCTAGTGCAACTAATGAAATCGAGAACTTTTCATTCAAATCACTAATTACTAGTAAAATCGAAAAGATTTCAATTTGCACTAATCAACCAAAAGCAAAAGAGATTTTTTTTTTCAATTTTCAATGTTTGATAGCTAGATGCACTAAACAAACCGAAAACAAAAGAGAAGCAATTTGAGAAACGATATTGAGAGGGAAAAACAAACAATTTTCACTCAATGGCACAAACAATCAGATCTCAAATCGACCAAAGTCTCTCAAAACCAAGAAAGAGTCTCAAAGGCTCCAATGGACCGTGTGATCTAGGTCCACAGCAAGACCAAATGAAATTTGAATGAAGAGAAGGACAATCACCCAAAAATCGCAACAAAACGGTGAAAAACTACTAAGAGAATGCGGAGGAGCAATCAAAGAATTGACTGGACTTAACAAAACACCAAAACTCCTAAGGAGGGCTCGATACACAAAGCCACTAGATGCCCTAGGGCTTAAAACGTGAAATCGATGGAGAAAAGCAAACAACCAAAGGACGAAGGAAAACTCCCAGTCAAACAGGACTCCAACACACTCAGGTAGCTGAAAAAACAAAAAGAAAGCACTGACCAGACCCAGAGAGCTCAAAAATGAGAAAACCCTAATGCCTCACAGGAGTGGCGCAACTGTGAGGTTGTAACTGGCGCCAGAAAGTAATTGGCGCGGGCAATACAAAAGCAACATGCGCCAATTGGCGCAACTGTCGAGCTAAAAAGCGCGCCATCCAAGTTCCTCAGTCAAAAATAAAAAAAGAACTACTCCAGAAGTAGATGAATGATACCCAAGCAAACCAAGAATAAAAAACAGCAAAAGAACCCAGCCGAGAAGGCTAACCAAGCAAGGAAAACCACGAAACAATCAAACGAGACAATCAAAACTAGACGCTCCCCAGCGGAGTCGCCAAATTGTTGAGGAGGTAAATCCCCTCTGCGGACAAAGGCGATCCCTACTAGCCCAGCACGGGTCTAGCAACAATCATCAAATGCTACAGTGCAAGTTCCTAATTACGAATAAATAGACCAACGATGGAGGCCTACCTGGAGTCCAATGCTATGATTCGTAGAAGAGACAGCGTTCCTGTTACTTAGCTTTGGCAGATCAGGATCCCCACAATCTCCGTGAATGGACACCTGCACATTGAAGAAACAACATGAATAAAAGCATAAAATCCAGAATACGCAACTATATATCAGTCAGAAAGGATATAACTCATCATTATCATAAGTGAAAAACAAAGCGGAACCATAACAATTAGTCATTCATTAATAAACAATCGAAAGAGAGTACAACCAATGTTCTGACGCTGAGGTCCCCTTCGGAGGGGTCTCTAGTCATACACATCTTGTAAAGCCTATCAGGGATGGGACAAGCCTCTCTTAGAGTCTCTCAACGATAGTCTCCTTGCTTGAGTTGGCCTTAAGGGAAGAATGAGGGCTCTTGCAGCATTAAGGCTCTTGGGAATTTGAGAACTTGGAGATTTAGAGCTACACTTTCAAGACCAGTTTTTAACATAGCGATGAGCTAGCTTTTATAGATGGAGGAAGGGGAGTTGGGATCCCTATAATTGTGGGATTGGCCCTATCATCAAGGAAGCTTCCATGAGAGGTGGCAAACCACTTCCTCTCTATGGAAATCCGTAGCCAAACCTCCCAACTCAAGATAGATGCCAGTTTCTGAGTTTTTTGAAACAAAACTTCCGCCATTCTTATTTAAAAAACACTCCTTAAATTGGCTGGCGCGACTGCGACTCTGGGACAGAGCGCCAGTTGGCGCAGCCTCTTTGTAGGATTTTCCTCATTGGCGCAAGTGATGAACTAGATACCCGCGCCAGTGCAAAAAGGGATGTTTTAATGGTTTTTTGCAAGGAGATGTCTTCAAGGCAATTGAAGCTCATGTTTAGAGGAATGAAATGATAATGGTTTCAAGGCATGACATTGCTCACAGGTCACATAATGGGCCCTCCAATGCGCGGGACGGGGAAAGGTAGGGACGGTGACAAATTACTGTGTAACATCCTCCATCCAGAAAACTAAAACAAATCATTTCAGGTATGGAACCATTTTGATGACATTCTTCTTTGAGAATATTCCTGGGCTTCGACCCAAAGTGATCTCATCCATTAGCAGCCCTAGGGATCCAAAAATAGCCTGATGGGCTGATCTAATGAAGAGACTGGGGGGAAGTGAAGTTCCCCGAACGACTTGGGACGATGAGTTCTTCCAATGGTGGGAAGAATAGATTATTGCAGTGGATGACTATTCCTATGCTGGGATGAATTTTTGCGGTGATCCAAACTTAGTCCTTCCACCCGGCGTAGCATGGTGTGTTATTGGTAAGACTACAATATTTGATTGATTTTTTTATTTTTTTCAATATACGTGAAAAATGAAAAAAAAACATGTTTTTTATTGGATTCCAAATGACTTACAAAATTATATGACCATGACACATATATGGGACCAGTTCTTCCAGAAGGATACCCACGACACAAACGTCGCAGAGGCAAAGCGGATGCTGAAGGCCCTGGTAGGACACTACATGTCGTTCAGAGAAACTTGGAGAGTTTAACTCACCAAGTGCCTATGTCTGCAGTAGAAGACTTACCAGAGGCTATCCAGAGATGGGTAGTCGGGGTACTGCAAGACTGGGTGTGGTTATTCCACCATGTGGCTACTACGATCATGTTTTATAGGAACATAAATGTTGGACAGGGATCATAGATTTTATTGGATGACTGTATTATATTTTTGAGACTGAACATGATCGGGCATAAGCCCTAATTTTGTAGGGCAGATGGGTCCAAATTTTTGTATATTTTTTTGTACATCCTGATGATATATGTACATCGGTTTATGATGCGGTGAAACAAATGTGTGAAAATGTATGATGATTTTGATGATTTGATTTAAAGTATTGAATGAATAATGTGCCAGTCAATTGCTTGATTATCTAATGAATCTGCCATGTGATTTTTAGCTTGAGGAATATGAATAAACGTTATAAATTGAAATGATCTTTGCAATAAACGTACCCTCAAAAACAATTGAATCAGGAAAGGAATCTAGACCCGATATATATTGTTCAACTGTGACACCACCAGCTGGGAGTCCAAGAATACTACCAATGAATCAACACCCAAAGATATTGCTTCTGAGAGTAGATAAATGAATGTAGTGTATTATTCTACGTTATTGAAAGTGGGACCAATGCAGACCCCTCTTGAAATGAACAGCTAACTAGATGGATAATAAAGTACCCAAGTCATAGAAGCTAAGTTCCGGGTGTGTCTACTAGCACCATCGGTGAAACCATAATGACTCATGATATCCAATAAAACCTGCCAAAGCAGATCAAAAAACATCACCATCACCTCATAGACCGAAAACACAGACATGTACAAAAATAAAAATAAAAAATATATATATACAAAAAGCAAGATGCCAGGCCAAGGCCTAGGCATAATACCTTTTCAGATAGACCCCATTTTTTGGCTCCACCAACTCATTTCCCTCAAAATAAACCAAGGTATAAGCTCCTTTCTTGAGGACCTTTTTAACGATGAAGGGGCCATACCACATAG
This sequence comes from Pinus albicaulis, assembly GCA_034641835.2. Taxonomy (NCBI): domain Eukaryota; kingdom Viridiplantae; phylum Streptophyta; class Pinopsida; order Pinales; family Pinaceae; genus Pinus; species Pinus albicaulis. The sequence goes on from CM076572.1 coordinate 1,324,461,910, forward strand.
ACTTAAACTTATCTGCCCCTAGGGCATCCTTTTCTTGGGCATAAACTAGAACAAGGTCGCCTTCGGAGAAGACCCTAGGTTTGACCACTTTATCGTACTAAAATTGTACCCATTTCTTATGTGCTTCGTTCATCGTGGCAGCATCTCGACGTTGCTCATCAAGATGTTCTAGATGAAGGAGGTTTTCTTCAAGACGAGAAGTGTCAGGAAGAAGTTCTACAGCCAACTTAAGAGAAGGAAACTCACACTCGATGGGAAATATTGATTCCAACCTGCAAGCTAGTTGAAACAGAGTAAAACCAGTTGCAGTTTTTATTGACATCCGGTATGCCCAAAGCACAGGATATAGCATAATATGCTAGTTAGATCTATCTTTATCAATTTTCCGTTGAAGAATTGTCTTCAAGGATTTGTTCACAGCTTCCACTCGCCCATTGGCTTGAGGATAATAAGGAGATGAATGCTCTTGCCGGAAACCCAATTTGAGAGCTAACTCAGCCATCATGCTATTCTGAAAATCACTGCCATGATTAGTGTCTATCTCTTTAGGAATACCAAAATGAGCAATAACTTGATTGAAGAGAAAAAGAGCTGTTGTCTCACCGTCATTCCCAAAAGTAGGCATAGCCTCGACCCACTTCGTGAAGTAGTCTGCTGCTACAATAATGTACTTGTGACCTTTAGCCGAAGGCAGGATACAAGTAGTATAATCAATACCCCACTTAGTAAAAGTACCGACAGTGACAACTGGGAATAGCGGAGCTGGATTAGCGCGCATCTTTTGAGTATACACATGACACGGATGACACTATTTGACCAACTCTATACAATCTTTGAAAATTGAAGGCCAAAAGTATCCAGCACGCAAGATTTTTTGGGCTGTAGCAAGCCCAGATAAATGACCACCACAAGCTCCACCATGGCAATCATTAAGCACAACCTCAGCTTCTTCGAGAGTTAAGCATCGTCTTAGGATTGAATCGACCCTTTGACAGTACAAAGTATCACCAATGATCAAGTAACTTTTAGCCAGGTGATGCAACTTACAGCACTCATCTTTCGAAAAAGTTGAAGGAAACTTCTCAATCTGAAGATATACAATAAGATCCCCATACCAAGAATATTGTGAAGAGATGAGAAAAAGATGTTCATCCGGAAAAGATTCATCATAAACTATCTCCTCTCCACAGGGCAACTTAGAAATTAACTCTGCGAAAACTAATGATTTCTTGGACTTGGCAGACATAAAATCAAGATCAAATTTCTGCAAAATCACAATCCATCGATTGTATTTGCCCCCAATCACTCTCCGGCTGAGAACAAATTGAAAAGGATTGACTGCTGCCAAAACATAAGTTTTCCGTAGGAGAATATAATGTCTGAGCCGCTGCACATCATGAACAGCTGCTAAAGCAAGCTTCTCTATCATAGAATACCAGATTTTAGGCCCTACCAAACCTCGACAAAGGTAGTATATAACATTCTTTGCAAAAGCATCATCCTCCTAAACCAGAACCATACCGATAGTAGATTCTACTGCCGCGAGATACAAGAGGAAACCCATGCTATAATCAGGTGGACTCAGTATAGGAGTAGAGGTCAATGCTTTTTTCAAAGAATCAAATGAGTGTTGAGAAAATTCATCCCACAAAAATGGGACTCCCTTCTTTAATAATCTCATGAATCCTCTTGTAACTTCGGCATAATTCACGATAAATCTCTGCAGAAAATTAGCTTTTCCTTGTAGACTTTGAAGTTGACGAATAGACGACGGGGGAGGAAATAGAAGTATGGCCTCAACCTTGAAGGGATCTACCCAAATCTATTTTGTAGACACAATAAACCCCAACAACTGGCCGGATGTGACTGCGAAAACACACTTTTTCAGATTCAACCTGATTTTATAAACACGACATCTTTCAAATACTTGACGAAGGTGAGAAGTATGATCAATTCTCTTGCAAGAACGAGCAACTGAATCATACAAGTATGCCTCGATAATATGTTTGATGTCTTGGAAGGCATATGACATGGCCTGCTGAAAAGTGGCTCCAGCATTTTTAAGGCTGAACGGCATTTTCTTGTAAGCAAAGGTATGCCAAGGACAAATAAAGGCAGTCTTATGCTGATCTTTAGGATGGATAGTAATTTGATTATATCCAGAAAAACCATCCATGAAGGAGAAAATCTCATTACCAACACACTCGTCAATAATCTGATCTATGAATGGTGTGGGGTAATTATCTTTCGGACATGCTTTATTAATGTCTCTAAAATCAATGCAAACAAAAATTGTCCCTTGTTTCATATCCACTGGAACTAGATTAGAAAACCATTTAGTCAAAGAAATATGGAAAATAAATCTTGCCTTGAGCAACTTCTCTACCTCAGCTTTGATAGCTGCAGCCTTCCTAGGGTTGACCGGACAAAGCTTTTTCCTTACAGGCTTAGCATTTTCGTAAATCTTGATCTCATGTTCGACAATAGATGGATCTATACTAGGCATTTATTCATAAGACCAAGTGAACACATCCATAAACTCTTTAAAGAGATCTGTGTAAATTTGAATCTCTTCAGGGGAACATTCAGCTCCTATGAAAACATTCTTGATAACGTTGGGATTCTTGGAGATGTTCACCGAGATAGTTGGAGAAATCACAGCCATGTTCCCTTCAGCAAATATCTGTGCTGGTGCCAAAGGGTTCAGGATTGGGCGAACAAAGCCAGAAGACTGAGGACTTGGAAAACTTGACTCAACTTCATTCAAGTCTAGTGGAAAGTAAGACCGATGATGCAAATCATCCCACGATCTATCTATACCAGTCATGGCTTCCAGGATAGCCTCTTCAGATGGAAGAGTGGTGTCTAGGCAATCCTGGGTGGAAGAAGAACTAAGTGTCCAAGTCGGGGCCACATCACCATCCAATTCCCCTTGTGAAAGAGAAACTGGAATGGATTCTGCAAAGTCAACAATAGATTTATAAGCAATCTCTACTGCAGACATCAGAAATGCCATTCCACCCACTTGAACTTCCACTAATGTGGAAGTAGGGAAAGGTAAGGTCCAAGGATTCGAAAAATAATGAGTTCTGAAGAACTCTCATCGAATAGGAGCCCTGGAGGATGCAATTGCATTGATATGAACGGAAGGAGGTGGAATATCGAAAATACCAATCAGAGAAGAATACATTCCAACCCTGAGATTCTCAACGGGCAGTTTGACATTATCCACCAAAGGGATAGTTGAGTCAGTAGATGCATTCAGGTCTACAGGAGAACAATCCAGCTAGTCAACTGTGACAATCCTCCCTTCGTGAGGGAAACAAATAATACGAAACAAGGAGGATGCAATAGCATCCATCTCATAAATCCAGTTTCGCCCCAACAAAAGGTTGTAGTCCAAGCTTGCATCAACTATCTCAACCTCTATATTTACAGGTTTTCCTCCAACACAGATGGGAAAAGCTAGAACAATACCATGTGGCCTGTGAGAATGACCATCAAACGCAGTCAGAAGAGTGGCTGATGGAACAGCTGTGAGAGATCTGATTCCCTTCCAGAATGCAAGAGACATCACACATGTGGAAGCACCCTCATCAACGACTGTTCGAAATATAGTGAACTTTCGAAATGACGATCTAATATGGAAAGCCATATGATGTGGGAGTCTCTTTTTAAAATTATTCATATCGAATGTAATCATAAGAGATTTTTTTGGTTCAACAACCCCAATAGCGGTGAGAAGAGCACTTCCCTAAGCTGGACAAGATTGGAGCACCTCGAGAGTAGACATAGCACAAGGGCTCTGCACCAGATCTTATACAACAGAGTAGTTCTGGGTAACCTTGGCACTTGGATTAATCATCGTATGATTTGTAGATGCTTTTGGCATCTGAGGCATGGGCTCAACAATGGGCCTCGTAATGTGAAGCGGTTCAGTACTATCAGGAGCACCCTTGGCTTTTGAAGACTCATCTATACCATAATCACGAGATCTCGTAGCGATATCTGTGTGAGCACTCATCATATATATGTTTGATGGGGTTTACCCTTCCTGGGTGCCTTCATAGGAAGCCCCAGTATTTTGATTCACACCAACAACTAACTGCTACCCTTGGGGAAAAGGGTTTGTTAACATAGCTTGGGATATTGAAGATCCCTGTTGAGCTAACAAGCGTTGCGCATCCTGAATTTTAGGACAAAGGTGAGTAAGATGATCTCCAGTACATAACTTGCATGGAAACTTCACTTTCTTTTTATCCTCACCAATATGCTTGTTGGATTTATTTGCATCTCCCTTCCCATATTTTCCCTTCTTCCTATTATTATTTCACCCTTTCTTATTCCCCTCGGATTGTTGATTTCCCTTGGGGTTTGAAGTCTGGACAGTATTTATTGACAAATCTTGGGAAGAGATTGGTACTGAAGGTACAGCCTGAGCTGAAGAAGTAGATTGTATGGACAACTGTTGCAACTGGCTAAGCAGGTTAGCTGCACCACTATCAATCGACCCAATAAGTCCATCACCATGAGGACCAGGTTTAGTTTTGGAGAAGTCCAATTTGGAGTGAGGAGCATCAGGGAAAATTTTATTGAGGACGCCAGACTGAGAATAAATCAGTTCTAATTGCTGGGCCCTAAAAATAGCCTGTTCCTCGGAAAATACCCTAGACAGGAATACATCCTTCGAAATATCTGGCTGCAAGGATTTCAAAGACCATTCTAGAAGGAATTCATTTGGAATATAGGCTTTAATGAGCCTCTTCCTTCTCCTCCATTCTTGGATATGATCATAAATGCGGGATGCCTTGTCCTGCTTAAAATTAGCCAAGATTTCAGTCCCAACATCATAACGAACAGGCAACTGAAAATGATTTAAAAACATGGTAGCCAGATCTCTAAAAGTGGAAAAACTGCCCCCAGTTAACTCAATATACCACTTAGCTACATTTACAATCAAGGTGCATTGAAAAAACCTCAACCTAATCGAATCATCGATCAGGGAGTTTGATGAACACCATAGATGACAAGTGGTGATATGATCTGCCGGATCCTCTCCATTCTTTCCTTTAAACTTTGGAATGTCTGAAGGTAGTTTGGTTGGGACCGAAGGCCACCCTGAACTATATTGGATTGGATCATTAGTCAATTTCGACAAATCTAGCAAGTTTAACGTTGCCAGAAATGGTAAACGAGGAGGAGCCTAGGAATTCTATCCCTGATAGGTTGAGTTCCCCACATTCTGAAAAGAATACCCTAGATTTGATGAGGCACTAGGTTTCCAGAAAGAGTTCATAGAAAAAATTGGGCCATAGGAAAATCATTGTGACCCAGCATTCGGAGAAGGACCCCCTCTCAACATGGAGTTACTATAAACCAGACCAGTTCCCCCCATTGAAGTAGTGAATGAAGAAGAAACCCCCTAATAGGGATTCCAAGTATTTGAAAAAGGAGAAAAATCCTGATAAGCACGAGACAAAGAGACAGGAACATTCCCTTGGTGACCAACGAGAAACTAATTCCCTACCCCTACTGCTGTAAAGATAGGGTTCCAACCCGTGAAGGTAGTATAACTTTGACCTCCAGACCATGGATTAAAATTCTGAGTCTGGGAAGTAAAAGGAAAAGACCCTAAGGAAGGATTTGAGTGAGGAATATGGCCACTTCCAAAGGGGAACCCTTGAAAATAAGTTGATCCACTAACCATAAAGGAGATGGGTGCAGATGCAGTTGCAACAGTAGAAAAGGAAAATGGAGGAATTCCACTAACGGACATTCCAAAACAAAAGGGACCAGATTGAGAAGCTTGTGCTTGGGTATAACCAGAGCCAAAAAAAGAAGCACTAGAAGAAATCGAAAATATAACAATAGTGCCTCCTCCTTCAACTTTAGAAGGAGTCTGAATACTTGCAGCACTCACAGCTGAAGCTGTGTTTCCAGTCATGGCCATCGAAAGGTAAGAATGTGATGGATAAGGACTCTCAGGTCTCTCAGACTGAGATCCGATGTACTCTATGATAAACAGAGAACTAGAAGGAAGAGGAGACAGAAGTGATTCAGTAGATTGAGGTACTTCCTCTACTTCTACTTCTTCCTCTGGAAATAAAACTCTCGAAGTGGGTGGAGTACTCCTCTTAGTACTGAAACCAACACCAAAACCAGCGACAAAAACTTCAATCCCTAATGGAGGATCTCTCTCCACTGCGTCAGATAACACCGGGTGATAACCACCTTCTAAATTAGTCCTACGCCTTCTTGAAGAAGGCTCGACACTCATGGGAGACAACCCATTAAGCCGTCTCGATCGACAAATTGATCGGTCAGCCACTTTAAAATATTGATTAGACTAAAAAAAGTACAAATCTAAGCAAGCTAGGAGCAAAGAGCACTCCCCACAAAGTCCCTAAGATACAGCCAAGCAAGCGGCCTTCAAGTATTTCTGCTCCGGGTGATTAGGACCGCACACCAAAATACAAGAAAGAGAAAAATAGGACCACCCGAAAGTATTCTGGGGTAATTACGACCCAGATCCACCAGCGAAGGTAACAGAGGTAGTTATGATGACCTCCTAACAACAACCTTTGCTGGTGCAAGTACCCAAGCTTTGTAAGGGCACCCTCCAGAAGTACTATTGGAAGTGATACAAGGTCTGCCTCAGGTACCACGGGTATTCCCCCCCGTAGTCACCTGTGTGATACCTAGGATGGGAAACTAAGGACACCAATCTGTATCAGCAGCTGGGCGGAACAGTCTTAGGTCAAGATTCAGAAAATCAGAGAGGGGGTATCTCTCTTCTCTGCCTGCACTTTCCCTCGTGCTTGACTCTTTGTAGGAGAGCTTTCCCGGTCCACCTAACGGTGTTGGATTTCACTCATTAATAAACTTCTATGTTTCAAAATCTGAGTGGCCTTGGATATTTAACTCTCCACTCACCTAATCCAAGGCCCTACAACCTAGCTAGTTGATGTACGACACTTAATACAAAAATTGCTAGTTGTTTTTAAATTATATCGCTTTTCTTAACTGGCTATTATTTTATGTCAAGGGCATATGGAAGTGAAACCAATGATGTTTGTATGACGCAACAAGAAACCAATGAAAAGCAAACTATATGCAAATGCACTGATTTCCTTTCGATGAAGAGTGATTTCTACACAGGTTCTACGAGACTATATATTTTTTACTTTTTCTTTTCAGATAACCAGACTTCACACACCTCAAAAAGTTGCGAAAAATACTAAAATTCTTATGTGCACCTAATGAAAATTACTAATGGCATGCAAATCCTAAGATGCTAGATCTAAGAAAGCAAAGAGAAATCTCTAATGATACCAAGGTTTAATCACTTTTTGGCAGTCAACCAATCTAATTCCAAATCATAAGCTCAAGGTATAAAGATGCCAAAATCATACTTGATATAACAGAATGAATTCAAAAGAAAAATCCCTTCCTAATCAAGTCAAGAACCGAAGAATAAAGATTTCAATAAGGCTTCAAAAGATGAAAAGAAACCATAAACCAAAACAAAAGCAATGGGAAACAAAAATGTTTGTGATTTTTTGAGTTTTATGAAGAAAAGAGACTTCAAAAAAGACCAAGAAGCTATCCAATTATTGATTCAAACAAACTTCGAATTTCAAGCATGACTTCAACAAAATGCTCCAAACCAACCGTGCTACTCTCGTAGCAGGACTCATATGAGCAAGATGAAGGCAAGAAACTCAACAAATAAATTCAGTACAATAGCATAAACTTGCAGCAAACTCAAACTCCAAAGAATCAAAAGAGACTCTTTGAAAATTGCAACAAGATCTAGTCATTGAAATCAAGAAAACCAAATGCAAAAACAGGAAAAAAATCAAGATGCAAAGCAACTCATAAAGTTAGGAAAGAGAAAATGAGAAAAATCTCTCTGTCCTAAATACTCGAAACAACCAAGAATCTTCAGAAAAAGATCTTGGTGCTCAAGCCGGAATTGCAAGCACAACAAAAAAAGACTTCACCAAATGAGCTGGTCTTTAGATAACCAAGAGAGAAACAAGTATAAAACCACTTTAAACACAGTCCAGAGACTTCAAAGATATCACAGGAACAAGTCACCACAGGCAGACAAGACCAAAAAATCTCCAAACCAAAAAATTTCAAAATTCACTCAAACATACGCACTTTCACAACTTTTCAACAAGCATGCATACACGACTGTGGTGAAGGAAACTCGCATATACACGGGTTCCTGTACACAAACTAGCATATATATGTGACTGCGCAAAAGAAAAACCGCATATGGAAAAGAAAATAAGGAAAAATAAAAAATTTCAAGCCTGATCAAGAGACCAAGTCTTTAGTCTGATTGGAAGAAGATTTACTAAACTGGAAAAAATGATTAAAATTTTTGGAAACCTTCAAGATAGATGAAACAACCCAAAGGGAAATCACAAGAGTCGCCATTTCTGTTTCCGGAAATAACTCCGTAAAGGTTTTTGTGTCGGCAACCTTCACAGGTCAGGGGCATACCATTCAAGAAGGACTCACTTAACCTATCTTTTATGCTGAAAACTAGATTTAATCAGTTGCAGAACTTACCCTAAAGTCCTACGTTTTATGTAGATCCCACGGAGTTCAAACCCCCAGTAACTCCTCGTGCTTCGTAACTTGGAAATCAAGAAAGAACAAACATGAAACACTAGTTGTACAACATATATTGTTCCTAGATGTCAGCATAATTCATGTATAATATCTTGTAAGCAATACTGAATGTTCAACTAACAATCTTTACACATATATAAATAGATATAAACACGTGAATATTCGGGAACAAGATGGTTCTTCTCATTATAAATGGCATGTACAAGAATAGAAAGTGGAGAGATCACCTGAATCCTTCCACGGCCTTCGAGTAGACTGTCCTCTGGATCTGTCCAGCCCTCACCTCGCTAGGATTCTTCCAAGATGTGTGCACACTAGATGTCATATAGGATGATGATCATCTTCAAGGAAACAAGGGTTTCCTGAATATACCTAGGAAGTGCAGGAGGCATGGGAACATCAGACTTGAAATAGGGATCCAACAAAGTATAATGTCTATAATTTTCTCTCCCTTAGGCCATACACATGAGGGGATTTTATACTCCCTCAAAGTAGTTTCAGCAGTTGGAAACAGTTGGGCCACGACCTAGGGTGTTTGAATTACGGAAATAACCATCACCCTGCCTCGAAAATAAGGAATTTATATATATTTTTAATGATTTAAATGGCATACGCGGAAAAGTATGAACAGACTCGCGTATATACACGAAAAAATATAGGCATAACCGCGTATGGGATTTTTAACATTTTTTTTTATGAATTTGTTCAAGTCTGGGGGGAAAGGGTGCCCAAGGCCAAAGAGACAATCATTATTCACATGAGGGTGAAAAATGATGCTATAACAACCGTCAGTCATGTTGGAAATGGAACAAATAGGTAGACGACCAGCGGAGAAAGAAGGTTGGCACAGTAGGGATCAAAGAACAGGAGCCGTAGGAGAGCTCTATTCGTGCTGTCCATTCTATTCTCTCTCTCTCTATTCATTCTGTTCTGTCTTATGTGACACTATTGTAATCAGCTCTGCTAGGATTTCTCTAAGGATAATTGTAATTTTATTTTGTTGTTAATGAAATACATCATGATCTGAGGTTGTTGTTCTGAGTTCTGTATTATGTTCTAGTTTAGTTGAATGTGCGGGTTATTTTAAAATTTTGGTTATCATTCAGAATATGTTCATAAGTATTGTCATCTGCGGAGTATTTACACTTATTCAGAGTACTTAGTTCTATCTATTTTATGCATATGTTATGCTTGATCGATACCTGATCTGACCCTAATCTTAGTAAGGTCACGACACACCTCAGGTGAGACTCTCTGCTGTTCGGAGCAGGGTGAAAATGCCAGTGTTGTGCTAGACTACTGTGGAAAACCTTGTTGGCCTCCATCCTGAACCTTGGTCTTGCCCAAGAGACCTTCTCCCTCGCCAACAAATGGTTTCGTTGCCGGGACCTGAAATTCCATTTTGGAGTTAGATCATGGTATCGCGGATCTTTGAAATATAAATATGAAACTGGTGGGATAATCACCTAGATTCATTCATCACTCAGCAAGCGGAGTTGAGACAGAAAAGGGAGAAAGTTGTTAAGAATCGGGTTCTATTCTTTGAATTCGTCAGTGATATTTACAAGATCTTCTGGGGAAAATTACCAGAGGAGCTCTATAACTAGTTGTGGAGACTACAGGCCAAGATAGTCCAAAGAAGCCCGCGGAAGGTCTGTCGCAAGTGGTTACACATAGATCTCGTAGCACTCCATCGGTTAGATACCGATTTGACCCGAGCTATAGATTTATGGGTGCAATCTACCTTGGAATAATACATCATGGAGTTTGCAGCTGAATGCTACCAGTCTTTCTCAAAAGCGGAGGACATATTCAGATTAGGGCTGCGCAGAGATCTGTTGAAGGAGATCCCCCTATGGAGCAAAGCTTTTGTGGTAGACGAAAGATTAATGGAGTTCCAAAAATCTGAGATGGAGACCTAAACCTCCAGTACTAGGGGAAGGAGCTGAGGAAAGATGCTACAGGTACATTGAAAAGGGGAATAGGGATATGGATGCCAAGACCTCCAGTAGGTTGAGAGAACGATGAGCACATTGGAGGGCGCAACTCGCTGAGAAGTGGCGAGAAAGGGTGATGAAAGAGTTGGAAAGATAGGAGAGGAATAGATAAGATAAGGAGAAGGCACCTCATATGACGAAGGAGATGGAAGGTCAGACGTGTTCCCAAGATATAGGGGGGGCATCAAGGAAGTGCGGAAAGTGTATAGGAGCCCAGCTCAAGTAGAGAACAAAAAGAAGTATGACAAAGATGGAGCATGCCCCAAGGAGACGTCCGATGTGGAGTTGCATGTTGTGATGGAGCAACTATTCCGAGAGGGGCGGCACCCATAATCCTAGGTAACTCTATTCCCCAAATTTCAAGTATCTCTAGTCCTGACCTTCCCTTGGTACTCTATCAGCCACTACATGAAATCTTTGTTAAGTTACGAGAATTGAGTATGTTGAATAGAGTTCAGTCCATAGTAGTAATACACACTAGCAGCAGTGCTAGTAATACCATTTCACAACCGGGAGTTCGGGGTTTTGTTCTAATAACCTCCACACAAGGAAGCATGGCAGGATCATTTACCCAGTAGCTAGAGTTCTCTGGGAGGGGTAATGATGATGTGGAACAACACTGCTACCTCTGCGAGGCCATATGGAGGGCTTGGTAGACCCCAGAGGCAGGTAAGTTGATAGAATTTCAAACTACTCTCAGGGAGAGAGCTCTACGCTGGTTTATAAAATGGTCTAAGGCTCATCAGAACCCAGTGATAGCAAATGTAAAGAGGGATTTCGTTAAGGAATTCAAACTGCCCCAAATAGGCCAGCAGGGTTTGTCAAAGATGTGGGAGATGAAGCAGCGAGAAGGGGAAACTGCATGGGATCTAATGAGGAGATTCAAGGATGTGATTAGAAAACTTAGCTATCCAATCGATCCAAACCATCAGAGATATTGGTTCATCAAGGCCCTTCTTCCATTAACAAGAACTCCATTAACACAACAGAAGATTGAGACGTTACAAGACGCATTGGAGCAAGCTATGAAGACAGACACCATGGTGGGATATCTGCAAGAATTTGAAGGAGGAGCATCAGCTTAGGACCCTTCCATACTGGGGTTACAACATCAAATAGCTAGCTTGACAGAGAAATTGAAAGAAATTCAACCAATGTGGCTAGCGAGGCTAAATGTATGGTGTATGCACTGTCTAATGGAAGGACACATGGTAACCGAATGCCCTAGGTTGCGGGGCCAGAATGTGGGGACATCAGAAATAGGGGCACAAGGAGCTCTGCTAGTAGGAGGAGTTGCGCAAATAAACTCCCAGGGATTATATCCATCACAACACCAGTACACAGGGTTCCCATCGCAATAGAATCAAGCCACAACTGAATATTTTGAGATATGCAAAAGCATGGGTCATCCACCCCGCCTATGCCCAATCTTACAGAAATACTCCAACATTCTGAACAACATATACTGTGATTTATGTGCTTCTACGACACACAACATAGAGTAGTGTAGGGATTTGGATGCATTAGCTGAACGATTGGACAGGCCTTCATATAGAGTGAATGAGGCTCCCAGAGGACGGGGGGGAGGCATCCGAGGAGGCCAAGCTGGAGGGAGAGGGCCAGTACGATGTTACAACTGTGACCAAGAAGGTTATGTGGCTAGGGAATGTCCACTTCCTAGAATAACTTGGTGCTCTCAGTGCAGAGTTAACTCACACACAACAGAAGATTGCCCAGAGCTCATTAAAATATGGGAAGAAAGAGCCAGACAAAGAGGAAAAAATATGGTAAACATGGAGCTAAGAATAATAGAGGCTCAAGCTATGCAGAATGTGGCCATAGTGACACAAGGAGGAAAAAGAATCGGGGAGGATGCAATGGACCCGATAAAATTGATAAGGCCAGCTTCTCCAAAGCCATTGTTCAGACCAGAAAGATAGAATCAATTCTTTAAAGAGGCAGTGGAAACATTTGCCCAGCTTGGGGGAAGCAAAGGCATTGAATTTTCACAGACTGTTGTGGCCAGCAACAGCCCCCCTTCTTATTTTAGTATTAGTAATAATACTAAATAAGTGGGGACCCTTAATTTAAAAATCCAAAAAATTAATTAGTGCTTGTTTTCTTTTTCAATAAAACTTACTATCATTAAATTGAGAAAATTCCTTGAAAAATCTTTAAGTAAACTTAAGTTTACGATAGATTAGAATAAAACCTTTCTTTGAAGAAAATATCGCATCCATCGCAAAAAAGTAAAAGATATCTTTTACAAAGCAGAATCTTCTAAATTGCGATAAGCGCGATCCAAAAAGCTATGCATTAAAATTTTTGTCGCAAATCGCATATCGCAGAAAATATATTAACGGATATTTTTCATATGTTAGTTTTTGCGAAATTGTGATTTCGCGATATTGTGATTTCGCGATGTTACAAGATTGCGATTTGCAAAAATTGCGATTTACGAAAGTTGCGATTTTGCGATATTGCAATGTTACGGAGATTGCGATCTGCGATATTGTGATCTGCGATATTGCAAAGAAAATCGCAGATCGCATCATCGCAGATTCTTAAAAGGCTCTCTATACGAAGAAAATCTTTTCATAAATCAAGACCCGTTATGCGCTTTAATGTGAAGATAGTGAATTGATTGCCAATCATTAATGAGAAAGGATTTTGTATTGATTGAAAGGTTATTTCACGTAGAGTGATATATTTTATGTGTCTTCAGCATTTAAAACTTGTCGTCACCTTTTTCATATCATTATACTCACTTAATTCGTAAAATCACAGGCGCGAAGAACAGAAGACTATACAAAGCAAGATTCAGAGTATTATGGGAAAGAAAGGGAAAGCTACAAGTTCTGAAAGAAAAGAGATGGTGTCCTTGTAAATAGACACTTCCTGCAACAAAGACACTGGTATCATCACTCGGGAGGAGCTGGCTTGTTCATTTTTGCACCAGATAGCAGCAAGACCAAGAATTATTCCATATACGGACATGGTGAAATGGGTGCTGGATAGCACTGATATTACGGATAGGCAGTTTAAAACTCAAGATCAAGAGCTCATTGGGTCATTCACTCCAGAAAATTTGAGGCTTATGTATCATTTGCCGGAGCCTCAGGCAACTTACAACAAACAATTTATGGAGAAGTTCGCCAAGGAAAATGCAAACTTAGCAGAATGCACTAAGGAATGGTCCAGAAGAGATGAACCACTAAAGAAAGATAAAAACAGTATGTACAGTACTGTTTCACTCACTTCTCCATACTGTTTTGCTGCTGCTATGCTATGTAGGCTTTTTGGAAAGCCTGACATTAATAAGTTTTTGCCTGAATGGCTTCCGTTATTGAATGCTGTTGTTAACGCTACCATTGTGGATTGGGCCAAAATATTGTTTGATAACTTAGCCATGGCTATTTTCAATTACCGGTCTAAACGGACTGTCTCTCAGAGGATTTATCCTCTTTTTTATCTATCTGCCTATGTTATGGATTCAATCTACTTTGTTTCTAAGTTCCCTTTAATGGGTTGGTAATGGACAATTCAAGATCCCTTTCCCATTCATGTCTATCACAAAGAATTATGGGAATCAAAGTTCGTTCCTCATTTTTACAAGATTTTCCATGGCATAATGTTTCCTCTGTACAAAGTGTTGTATAATAAGGATGCTCCAAGGTTTTCCCCTGAAGCAAAAGTAGACATTCTCCCTGTCGCAAGATGGTTTGGAGAAGAATTGTTTACCTATGTTAGGGTTTTTGGAAGTTTTGCTTCTCCTCATGTTTTACCCTTATATGTTCCGGATAAACTCATAGCTCGAGAAATTGCGTATCAAACCTATGGAGATGGAGGTTTGACAAAAGAATTAAAGGATGAAAAGATGGCCATCTGGCCACAATTTCCTATGGCCTGCGGAGCATTTTCGTTATTTGATGTTGGTCATGCATTTAAGTAAACAATATTACATGTTTACAATTGTTCAAGTTTCCAAGAAGGCTATTCGACCCATATGATGTTGTTAAGGATTTTACCACTGCAGTCAAGGTAAGAGTATTTTCTAGAGAAGAGGATCTTTTTGATGATATGTTTCAAGAAAAATGCTCATTTAAAGAGATTTTGCATTCAGCTCAAACACGGTTTTCCCCAGAAGAATTTCAAGAATTTAAAATGTACAGAGAAAGAATATTGACCACTATTCCTTTGGATAATTTGCGCTTGGAACCCTTAAGGGAACGAACTCCTAGTGTCAGTCTCAGTGGTAGTTTGGATACAGAAAGGTCTAAGTCAAAGTCCGGCAAAGAAACTTTTGAACATTCTAAAAAGTCTGATAATGATCAGGATAAAAGTGAAGGCTCAGTGAAGTATACGGCTCAATCAAAAGAGCTCTCACAACAACAGACTTTAACCACTCCACAGTTGAATCTTCCCCCTCTCAATGTATAGTAACCATCCATCAAAACTTAGTTAGATAAATAATGGGAAACATTTAATAATTTGATTAATGTTGAAGAACATAGCCCACAGACTCTTGTAAGTAATGTACAGATAGCAAAAGGTTTGGTTATAGGAATAAGTGGCAATGTCACAGAAACAGAACATATACCCATTAATCTCTCTTCTGAGCTTATACTTAAAATATAGGAAATTCCCCCTCTGGATATATTATATAGTCCACAACATAAAGCAGTAGTAAGAAAGCAAAGGAAGAAGAGGAAATTAGAAAGTGTGCTATCTACTGATGCAGAAAAATTGGATGTTTTATGGAAAGATCCTACTACGGATCCAACTGAAAATCTTACTAAGTTATCTCAGATTACAGGAGCTTATGCCTCCGCAACCATTGACAAAGCATATGAAGTACGGCTATTATTGAATGAAAAAGAAGATCAAATACAAGTTCTGCAACAACAATTGCAGCAAGCCCATGCTGACAGTGAAGCACAGATCCAACTTGAAAAATTACAACAAGAGTTTCAACAAATGCAAGTTGGATATCAGAATGATTTGGCTAAAAAGGAGAAACAAATACAGATTATGCAATAAATGCATAAAGATGAACCCAAGCTCACAGAATTTATTACAGAATCTATTTCCTTGAATAAACAACTACTGCAGCAACAAGATATATTTTGCCAGAAAATCTCACAGTGGAACTCTTTTTGTCAAGAAAGTGATAAAATCACTAATCATGTCATAGAATTGCGACATGATTATGATTTAACTAATGAAAGAGTTACTGACTATTTGGCATGGCAAAAGACAGAGGAAGGAAAAAGAGCAGGAGCACCAATTATCAATGACAGTCATAAAGAAATACTTTTCAATAATTGGAATGCACAGATCAGAGAAGCAGAAAAAGCAGCAAAGGAAGAAGCTACAACAGCAAGCAATATTACTAATTGTGTAAATGAAAATTTGCACAAGGCTAATTTGATTTCAGAAACTATTCTAGGTTACCTTCCACATTCACAGCAACTGCAAACAGAATGGAAACAGAAAGCTGAAGAAAAAGCAAAATCAATTCAAGGATTGACAAAGTTAAATTGGGATTATTACTGGACATGTCTGGTAAAACCACACAGTCAATGCAGCACTCTTAATTGCATCATTAATTCAGCCGAAAAGATGGTGCTAGCACTTGTCGACTCCATTTTTTCGGGACAATTAAAATCTGAAGTCGGCCAGCCTCCTCTTCTCAAATCAATGCTAGACGCTTGCAAATTCAAAGATCAGATTCATAAGTAGTTAGTTGATAGTTTTTTAGTTTTAGATTTAGTGTTAATTTTACTTTATTTTTTCCTAGAAAAAGGACGGTCATTTAAACTGAATCCTAAATTTTTTTAATAAACTATAATTAGATTTAGTTAGTAGTATTTAAACCCTTCTCATGCATTTAGAGAAGGGTCCTGAAATTTGTCAAAAACTTGTCCTCAGAACATGCACTTCTGCACCCTCAGAGGAGGTTTTTATTAATGAATGGAATGAGATTTATTGATATCTGTGTCTAATATCTGCTACTGATGTTGCATTTCTGTACTCTTAGTGGATGTTGGATTAAGAAGAGATAAGTCATTATTGCTTCTAGCTCATGAGTAGAACCAGTTATAAATGGTACTTTTATCTCTTAACTCTTTCTGCTTCTGTGTTAAAGTGAT
This sequence comes from Pinus albicaulis, assembly GCA_034641835.2. Taxonomy (NCBI): domain Eukaryota; kingdom Viridiplantae; phylum Streptophyta; class Pinopsida; order Pinales; family Pinaceae; genus Pinus; species Pinus albicaulis. The sequence continues at coordinate 1,324,478,705 of CM076572.1, forward strand.
ATTTATGTTTAGTTATTTATATATTGATGTTTGAATGCTTAAGTTATCATTTGGCACTTTTGTACGGTGATAGCTATTTATTTATGCTTAATGTATGAATAGCTTATTATGCGATATATTTTTTTTACAACTGTTTCATCTAACTTTTTATATGAAGTGGTTTATCTTTATTGAATTATTTTCTTATAACAATTGAATGATCTTTATTATCGATTGTTATTCGAAATCATTTTAGATCGCATAAAAAGAAATATTACATCCTGGGTTAGTTTAGAATTAGATATTTCTGTTTAAATTAAAATACAATTTGCATATAATTAGATTAGAAAATAGAATAAAAGCATTTCACTTAGGAACCTTTTTAGAAAGGAAATATCTATTCTAAACACACACACACATATTGGGAAACTGGTCCCATTATCCCCAGTCGGACCCACTACACCAAACGAAAAAGGAACTGCTAACCAAGGTCTGGACCGGGTGGGTATCCCCCTTGTTGTAGACCCGATTTTCGGGGCTTCAACATATTTGGCGCTATAAGGAGGGCCAAAAACTATGAATGGAAAGTAAATCTAAATCTAAATACCATTTTGAGAGTAAATCACCCTCACCATCTTCCCCAACTTCTCCATCGCACTTAGAAATTCCAAATCTAGAGCTAGAAGTCGAAAGAAGAACAGACACTGCTACAAACCATGAATTTTCAAAAGAATCTGCTATTGAACCTCCTGAATTTGAATCTTTGATTCATAAACTTCAGCGATTTTCAATATCACCTCAAAGATCTGATAAATCTCAAGGCAGTGTAACTTCGCAATATAATCCTGCTCATCCTCTTACTAGATTACAAAGCGAAAAGCTTGGCATTCAGCCAACTGAGTTACCTCTACCTACAAGGAAGAGAGTTAGGAAATGACCTAAAGGGTCTGATAGCGAGACTCTTTCATCATCATCATCCATTTCAACCTCTTCACCATGAAGTCAACCATCCACCCCTCCACTTCAGACTACTGTCCCTCACTCAACTGGAACTTCCACATCACCTTCTCTATCATCTGTAATTATAATATCCTCATCTTCTCAATCACATATATCATCTTCTACACTTTCCTCTATTAGTAGTTCAGCGATGGCCCAAATGCCATGGAATAATCCAGGGGCAGTCTTAATGCCTGCACCCTTGAGTCCATTACCAGCCCATCCTGAAAAATGGCTACCTAAGTTTAATCCTGAAGCAGGCATGCTAGCAGAAGAACATATAAACAACTTTATGCTGTCCATAAATCTTAATGGAGTTACTAATGAAGATGTTGTTGTCTGACTTTTCCCTTATACTCTACAAGGGGCAGCTATGGTATTTCTCATTACCGTATGGATCTATCACTAGTTGGGACATTTTTCAAGATCAATTTTTGACTAAATTTGGTGATGATAGGTCTACAGCAACATTGATTAATGATCTGTCTAATCTTAGGACTGAGTCAAAATAACCTATCAAGGATTTTAATTCACGTTTCAATAAACTGTTAAATAAAATTCCTACTACTTCCAAGCCTAGCGAAGAAGTGCGAAGTGAATGGTACATTTCTGCTTTACCATCAAACATAGCAATCTTCGTTGACAGGGCTAACAAAACAACTTTAGCAGACAATATGAAGGAAGCAATAGCAGTTGAAAAACATATCATTGCTCTTGAAAAGAAAAATGTGATAGAAGAACGAAAATCCAAGAAGGTCACTTTTAAGGAAGATCCCAAGAAAAAACAACCAAAATATCCATTTGATTTAGAAGGATTGCAGAAGTTTTGAAAACCATGTCTAACGAAATGGTTGACATTAAGAAACAAGTAGCAGAAACATCTTCAAAAAAGTCTTTCAAGCCTTTTAGAAGAAACCCTTCAACTGATTCAATGCCACCAAATGCTATTACTAATGCTGAATCAGAAGAAGAAGAAGAGGAAACTTCTACTAAAGAAACTACCGATGAAGAAGAAGTTGTAGAAGTACAAGGTATGTGGGATTTCATCCTCCCAGATGAGGAAGATCAAGAAGCATCCTTGGTTAGCACTCAAAGTAGAAATCAACTTGATCCTCCTCAACCCACTCATAAGCCAAAGAGTGCAAGCTCATTGACTAAGGATAAAGTTGTACCCAAGAAAACAACATCAAAAACAACTCAGACTAGCCCAGTCTAAACAGATTCATGAACTCCAGCAAGAACACTGATTGTTCCGGATGAAATGGAGTATAATATCATAGAAGACATGAAGAATACTAGGGCTAACATCACTTTTTATGAATTGAGCAAGTTAAAACACCAGCAAAAGGTACTTTTGAAAGAATTACATGCTGTCCCTGAAAAACCTTTTCCCGATCCTGTGATTTCTCAAGCTTCCAATGAGATGGGAAGACCTCCAGCTAATACGATTAGTAAAGTTGATCTTGAAAATATTGCTTTAATTGGAGGAAGGTCGAGATCTCATACTCCTCCATTTCTTATTACTTATGAATTTTTCAATAAAAATTTGCATAACTGTTTAGTGGATTCTGGAGCTTCATCTAATATTCTACCAAAATCAATATGTGCAAAGTTAAACATTCAACCACAAAAATCTGCTGTACACATGGTTCAGCTAGATCAATCGCAAGTGGAAGTGATTGGCGAATTAAATCAAGTTACCATAAGGCTGTCATCTAATCCAAAGGTATGTCAAGTTATTGATATTTTAGTTGCAGATATTCCAGAATTTTATGGCTTAATTCTTAGCAGAGATTGGTTAGAAAAGCTTCACGGATACTTTGCAACTGATTGGTCGCATATGTGGCTTCCTTACAATGGTAAACCAAATCAGATAAAGGTTGAAAGAGAAAAACATCAGAAATACATAGTAACAGAACTGGAAGGAGAAAATGAACCATTTGCATACACCAGCAATATCCTTGGCAATTATTCAGTTGATTCTTTCTTAGGAAATTTCAATGCTCATATTTCACCTTATTTAGAACATTCTGTTTTATCTCAAATAGAAATTTTTTCTCAAACAGATAGTTCTAAATGTATTAATTTTGTAGATACTCCTGTAAATAAATCTTTATTTTGGAAATTATTTTGTGATGGTTCTAAGTCTAATGAAGGAGTAGGAGCAGGATGCGTGTTGGTTAGTCCAGAGGGAAACAAAATTACGCTAACTTGTAGACTTGAGTTTGATTGCACTAATAACACTGCAGAATACGAGGCTTTAGTCCAAGGATTATACAAAGCAATCAGATTAGACATAAAATATCTACAAGTTTTCGGAGATTCGGAAATTGTAATCAGACAGGTACGAAATACTATACATTGTTTATCAGGTCATTTAAAGCATTATCAATCTTTAGTTCAAGATATGACTAAACATTTTATAGCATTTAATATTTCATCAATTCCCAGAATCCAAAATGCTAGTGCAGACCTCCTAGCCAACGTAGCTTCCAAACTCATTCCTTCAGAAGACTATAGCCCTGATCATTTTTCAATTGAATTAATATTTAGACCCTCGATTCTTGATAACATTACCAATTGGAGAATTTTTAATGATGATCCTGATATTGTCAATTTTCTCACATCTGAAGGATCTTACACCAATCAGATAATTGATGAGGACCAACATGACAGACAATTGCATCAAGATAGCACCAATAATGCTATGCCAAATTCAGTAGTCAAGTTATAAGACCTTTATGATTTGAAAGATCGATTTAAAAGATCTACTAATTCAAAACTGCAAAGTTCAACTTTGAATTATGAATTAGTAAATCTAGGAAATGATGCCAAACCACAGAATATCAACCTAGGCCTCGGTCTAGCTCCTGAAGAAAAATTAGCATATGTTCGTCTTTTGAAACAATATAAAAGTGTCTTTTCTTGGAACTACGATGAACTCAAAACTTATGACACTTCTATCATCCAACATACTATCCCAATGATAAATGATGAAAAACCTGTCCAACAAAAGTTGAGAAAGATCCATCCCAATCTAGAAAATCAAATCAAATCTGAACTCAATAAGTTATTGAAATCCAAGATTATTTTTCCCGTTCGACATTCTAAATGGGTTTCCAATATGGTTCCTGTTAGAAAGAAAAACGGAGACATTAGAATTTGCATTGACTTTCGAAATCTTAATAAAGCCTGCCAAAAAGATAATTTTCCTTTGCCTCCTATGGAGAAAATATTACAGGCAGTTGCAAGATCAGAATTAATGTCTTTCTTAGATGGTTTCTCTGGCTATAACCAAGTTATGGTTCATCCTGATGATTAGTTGAAAACTACATTTAGAACCAAATGGGGCACTTATGCATATCAAAAGATGCCGTTTGGTATGATCAATGCTGGTGCCACATTTCAGAGAGCCATGGACATCGCTTTCAAGGGATTAGTCAACAAATCAGTGGTAATTTACTTGGATGATATAACTGTGTATTCCAAAAAACGAAGCAATCATCTTAAAGATTTGAAATAGATCTTTCAACGTTGTCAAAGGTATGGAATTTCACTTAATCCGAAAAAATATTTTTTGCATTAAGTGAAGGAAAAATTCTTGGATTCATAGTATCAAAATCTAGAATTCATATTGATCTTGATAGAATCAAAGAAATTTCTGAAATACCCCTACCTCACAACAAGAAGGCTATGAAATGTTTTCTTGGCCAAATTAATTTTGTAAAGAGATTTGTGCCAGATTTTTCAAGAATTGTATCACTCTTACAAGCAATGATAAAAAATAATTCAAATTTTAAATGGGGCAAAGACGAATATGAAGCATTCAATCTGATCAAACAAGCAATTATTAATGCTCCATCTTTAGCAACTCCAAATTTTTCTGATCCTTTTATTTTGTATACATTTGCCTCTGACAAATCATATGCTGCAATACTCACTCAAGAAAATCAAGGCAAAGCAGAAGCCCCAATTGATTTTTTCAGTTCAAATTTACAGGGAGCTGAGTTGAATTATTCAGATGTGGAGAAACAAGCTTATGCTGTTTTCAAAGCAATTAAATATTTCAAACCCTTTCTACTCAAAACCCATACAAAAATAATAGTACCATTTCCAGCGGTAAGAAATATTTTAGTCCAAAAAGATGTGGGTGAGAAAAGAGCCAATTGGGTTACTGCTTTACAAGAATATGATGTAGAAATCAAACTAGAAAATATTGTAAGAGGTCAAGGATTTTTCAAAATACTAGCTGGAGCATCACTTATTTCTGAAAAACCATCTAAAGAGATACAAACATATGAGGTAAGCCTAAACGATGTTGAATCATTATATGCTAATATCATATTTTATCTAAAGAATGGTTATGCTCCTCCAAATATCGATTACACCAAGAAAAGAGCTATAAGGTTGAAGGCTAAACAATATCAGCTTGTGAATGATGTTCTTTTTAGAATAAATTATGATTCTGTTCTCCTTAGATGTCTTGAGAAATCTGAAGCTGAAAAAGTCTTGCAGGAACTTCATGATGGGCCAGCAGGTGGACAGTATGTTGGAGATGCTACTGCACATAAAATCCTCTGTGCAGGTTATTACTGGCCCACATTATTCAAAGATTCACATAGCTACACAAGGAAATGTCAAATTTGTCAAACTGCAGATGGAAGACAAAAGAAACCATCATTACCCTTACAACCAGTCAACATTGAGCAACCTTTTGATCAATGGGGATTGGACATAATAGGTGAGATCGTTCCTCACTCTTCTAAACAATATAGGTATATCATTACAGCAACTGATTATTTTATGAAATGGGTAGAAGTAGTCCCTCTCAAGACTGCTAATGTTGAGCATATCATCGAGTTCATAGATCAGTTCATAATCACCAGGTTTGGTTTACCTTCTGCTTTAATGTTTGATAATTCATATATTTTTCTGGTAATTCTATGACTGAATTTGCACTCAAGAGAGGTTTCAAACTTAAATACTCTGCCAATTATTATCCACAAGGAAATGGGTTAGCTGAATCAACAAATAAAAACTTAATCAGAATAATTAAGCGAACCATTGATCAAAATCATAAAAATTGGCATAAGTCTTTAATATATGCTTTATGGGCAGATCGAATAATGCAAAAGGCTTCCATTGGCACTTCTCCCTTTAATTTAGTTTATGGGAGAGAAGTGGTTCTTCCAACTCATCTAGCAATCCCTTCTTTAGCCTTATTCCAATATATTGATGAAGAACCAACTTCTTCTTTACAACTAAGGCAGATGGAAATAATTAAGCTAGAAGAACAACGAGAAAAGGCCAAAGTAACTCATGCTCATCATCAAGCATTATTTAAAGCTTCTTTTGATTCAAACATGATAACCAGAAAGGATTTTCAGTTAGGAGATTTAGTTTTAAAATGGGACAAGGCTCATGAGGAAAAAGGAAAACATACGAAATTTCAACGAATGTGGCTTGGTCCTTTCCAAATTGCAGAGATCATAGGTCCATCTACTTTTATGTTACATGATTTAACAGGAAAAAGAGAGTCTTTACCTATTAATGGAGAGATCCTCAAAAAATATTTTCCATAGGAGATCATTCTTCTATTTTGTATATTAGTTTTCTTTATTTTTCATAATAAAACCAATTGTTAATGGTTACATTTGGAATTCACGAAAAAGATATCAATTCTCTTTTAGATTTTATTTCTTCACTTATATAAATAGAATTATTTTTAGAATATTGATCATTATTATTCAAAGATACAGTTAAAAGCTTTAGCCTAGAAATGATACTAGTTTCAACTTTGTAAATTTTGATAAAAATTGACCTCTAGCAGGAAGATGTTTTATATCAATTCGATGAAAGGTATCTATAACAAAATGAAGATTCTCTGTAGAAAAGTTCTTTCCAAAAACTCTATCATTGTCGTCTAGACCTATCTTAAGGAAACAATGACTTCCTCCCCAATTAGGAAATTACAATGTTCAGGGAATAATCCAATGATACACTTTTAACTTGAGTAAGAGGTCTCATCACGAGTCGGCTTATCATGATCATAGATATTATAGCTTGCTGACTTTTCCAATACTGCATACCACAACAGGGCAATGACTCAAAAGAAAAGGGGTCTTGAGGTCAGTGCTAGCTTGGTTTAAACAAGAACCAAGCTCATAACGAGAACCAAGCTAGTTCAAGTTCTACAATTTAAGAATGATTCTGTCTATTTCTAAAAAAATTTAACAACACGCCAATGTTAGAACAGTTAAAGCAGAGCCTAGAGAGAGTAGTACAGGAGGCCACAGGACCAGGGGAGTCAACCGACGCAACACATAAATACATATGAAGGGTGAAAAGAAATAAGATAAGGACATGAAAAGAGTTCCGGGTGAATACTCAAGTTGTGGGATTCCAAATAAGGACACCATGCTTGACCTAGGGTCCGATGTCAATATTTTTCCGAGAAAGACATGGGAAGCATTGGGAAGGCTGAGGCTAACATACTCACCAATTCAACTCTGTATGGAAAGATAATACTACATTGTGCCCATAGGAAGACTGGAGGAGGTCAAAGTCGAGATTGCGGGAGTAAAGACAGACACGGACTTTGAGGTCATTGACATTATGGGGGACAAAGATCCCTATCCAACATTACTGGGGATTGACTGGGCTTTTGAAAATTATGCAGTAATAGATTTAAAGAAGGAACTGGTGATCTTTGAGGATGGAGAGGTCAGAGTCACTCAGCCACTTGATCCGTATCAAGGTCCCTAATACACAGAGTTTGTTGACAACAAAGAAGATGCTCAGCTTCTTAACCATCTTTATCAAATGACTGTAGGAAAAAGGGAAGATTACATCAACCCAACAACGGGGGGATCTGTGAGTTAGAGAATCATTCAAAGCTCAGAATTAGGCTCAGAGATATCCTGGGATGATTGGCAGCAAGGGGGATATGAGACCAATACAAGAAGATGCACCAACATCGGAAGAATCAATTTGATCGGGACTGAGGTAAGAGATTACACAACTTTGTCCGATATGAACGCTGTAAATACTTTCATTACCAAAATAGAAGATAAAGTACCAGAGGACCATAGGGTCCCACTCATGGACATGGCTTTACGATCCACATCTGCAAGATGGTCGAGTAACCACCGCAACTCACTATCGCGATGGGACAAAGTTGCAGCAGCATTGAAAGCCAGGTTCAAGGAAGAAGAAGGACCATGCTTCAATGGAAAATACCAAGGGGACTCAGACCCCAGAGAACATCTAAAGGAATTTGAGGGTAAATGGAAAACTGCAGGATACCCAGAAGAGTTGTGGGTACACAAGTTTATAAATTCACTAGATTTGATTCCACAAGCTTGGTACCTAAGTAAGAAAGGAAGAGGGGAACCAGTACTTGGCAAGTCATTGCGAAGAAATTTACACACTGCTTCTTGTTTGAAGGAAAAATATAACTAGTCACAAAAGCATTGTAGGCTATTAAAAAGGTACTATTCTTCCCGGAGACTCAAGAGGAGGACGAGAAACTGCTCCCAAACCAAAGCATAAGATGGTCGGTAGCATGTAAAAAGATAAACAGTGAGATGGATGATGATGACCTAGAAGGTCTCAGACACCTGTATTTTGAAGAAAAGGAGGGGGAGTGTAATATCAAAGAAGACCCGATGATAGAAGGAATTCATCTGCTACCACCAAAGACCAAAAAAATGAACATTGTGACAGAAGAGAAGCCCAAACTTGGGTCGATCGGTGATTATTTGGATGCCAAAACAACTAAGGAGATATTCAGTCTGCTACAGGAATATGAAGCCTTGTTCCCATCATCAGTATCAGAGTTGAAAGGAATAAAAGGAGACATGGGGGATATGCATATAATCTTCAAGCCCGAGGCAAGACTAATCAAGCACAGACCCTATCGGTTAAATCCAAGGGTGAAAGAAAAGGTTAATGCAGAGATTGAAAAAATGCTAAAAGTAGGTTTAATATTCCTGGTGGAAGAAGCAGAATGGGTAAGTCCTATAGTCATACAAAGAAAAAAGGATAAATTTGAAATCCGATTTTGTGTTGACTATAGGAGCTTGAATAATTCCTGTATACATGATCCATTCCCCATACCGTTCAGTGACGAAGTCCTCGACAATGTTACGGGGAATGAGGCATATTCCCTTACAGATGGAGTCTCAGGGTACCATCAGGTAAGGATAGCTGAAGAAGATAAGAAAAAGACATCTTTCACCACTAAATGGGGCTCCTTTTCATATCATGTGATGCCATTCGGATTGAAAAACGCGCTAGCAGTATTTTCACGCATTGTGATAGCAGCATTCCATGACTACATCCACAAATTCCTGGAAGTATATATGGATGACTGGATGGTCTATAGCCTATTAAAAGACCATGCAAATTTATTGAGGATAATGTTTCATAGGTGTAGGCAACTCCAAATTTCGTTAAACCTCAAGAAGTGCATCTTTGCAGTGCCTTTTGGAACATTGCTAGGACATGTTGTATGTAACCAAGGAGTTTGTGTGGATCCAGCAAAGGTAGCAGTGATAATTAACATGGAGGCACCAGAAACTGTAAATCAGTTGAGTTCAGTGCTAGGCCACATAGGTTATTATAGGAGATTCATCTGCAAATATGTGAAGATAATAGCCCCATTGGAGAAGCTGTTGTGGAAATCGGAGCAGTTCAGTTGGACAGAGGGTTGCACAACAGCCCTGAATACTTTGAAGGAAAAATTGGCAAGTGCACCAATATTGGTTCACCCGGATTGGGACAAACCATTTCATGTCCACATTGATACTTCCATCATCACACTTGGAGTAGTTCTGGCTCAACCAGGGGACACTTCAGTTGATCACCCTGTATACTTTGCAAGTCGAAAATTTTCCACAGCGGAATGGAACTACACTACAAAAGAGCAGGAGGTGTACTTAGAATTGGTGTATTCCCTTCAAAAGTTCTGACACTACCTACTAGGAGGTATTTTAAGTTTTCACAAACCATTTAGCTTTAAAGTACCTAGTAAACAAACCGGTCTTAGAAGGAATATTTTGCAGATGGCTCCTACTCTTTTAGGAGTTCACCTTTGAGGTGATAGTAAAACCCAGGAGATTGAATGTGGGCCTTGACCACCTGTTAAGGCTATAAAATGGAGAAAATGGAGGGTCTCTGGATGATCAGCTGCCAAATACTGATCTTTTCAGAGTAGAAGCCATCCCAGAATACTTAGACCAGATAGCAACCTACCTAATTACAACAGGATAGTGCCCAAAATAATATACATCAGCCCAGAAAAAACACCTAGTAGTCCAAGCAATAGAGTATCAACTCATAGCAGTACACATGTATAAGATGGGGCTAGAAAATTTTTTATGAAGATGTGTCCTGGACCATCAAAGGGAAGCTGTACTGTGGGAATGCCATTGTGGTGTTGTGGGAGGGCATGTCGGAGAAAAACCGACGGTGAGGAAAGTACTGCAAGCAGGTTTATGGTGGTCAACGGTACATATGGACAGTAAAGAATTTATAAAAAAATGTGATGTATGTCAGTGAACGGGACGTCCATCCCATAGAGATGAGCTCCCACTTCACCCGATAAAGGCACTGCAGCGATTTGAGAAATGGGCAGTTGATTTTATAGGCCCAATTGCACCAGTAGCAAGACATTCACAGGCCAGGTACATAATAACGACAACAGACTATTTGACAAGGTGGGTAGAGGCAGTGCTAGTAAAGAATTGCACAACCGAAACAGCAGCCCAATTCATATTTGAAAATATCATTAGCAGGTTTGGTTGCCCAAAAATTCTAACAAGTGATCAAGGTATACACATCATCAATGCGACCATTAAGATCCTGCTGGAAAAATTCATGGTAAAACATCATAAAAGCAGCCCTTACCACCCACAAGCCAATGGTACAGAGGAAGCATTCAATAAGATCCTGGAGAAGGGCTTAACGAATATCTGTAATGCTCAACGAGATGACTGGACGAACGAATACCAACAACATTGTGGGTGTACAGAACAACTGTCAAGAGACTAAACAACCAGACACGATTCCAAATGGTGTACGGGAGAGAAGCAATAGTTCCAGTAGAATTTGTAATACCCAACCTTCTAATCGCAATATCACTTCAATTATTAGAAGAAGACGCATTAAAGGAGAGATTACAGGAACTACAAGAGCTCAAAGAAGACATACTTTTAGAATAATTCAACCAAACTGTCCAGAAAGAGAGACAAAAAGCTTGGCACGACCACCATATCAAGCACAAGACTTTCAAGGTCGACGATTTTTTTTACTTTATGACAGTAAGTACCAGAAGTTCCTAGGGAAAATACAAATGCATTGGCTAGAACCATACCACGTAATAGAAATCAAGGGTTAAAGAGCAGTTATGTTAGCACAACTAGACGATCAGGTTCTACCAGGATGGGTGAATGGCACACGCCTGAAACTCTATCATGAGTAAGTTCTACATTTCATTTTCAATAACTCTCACAACTGAGAGGAGTCAGTATGGTAGATTAGATTAGATAGAGTCAATAACTCTCTCGCACCGAAGAAGAGCTTGAATAGGATTCCCAATAAAGAAGTTTTAGAGCACAATAAAAATTCAAAGTTGCGATGCAGAGACCGCAACACAACCGATTGTGGTCGGGAGGATGGTAGTGTCCAACGTGTCATCCACATCAGAAGAAAAAGTGTGTCGAACATCATTCCATCATCATTACTCATAGTACCCATGTCAGTCCTTAGGATTACCGATATTTGAGAAATAATTGCCATAATTAGCATCATCCATACCGCAATAAATTTTCCATAATAAGCCATAATCATCACCCATCACGTCTGCCCAAATCCCGAAGCCATAGTCATCTTTGTCATAACCCACCTTAGCCTAGTAACTAATCACACGATTATAGCCGTGGGGGAAGGCAGGGAAAATTAATTAGTTATGGGGTCTTATCAACCTCATGTGTGTCGGTTACTTACATAACTTGCATGAAAGAAAGCACGAGAATGCTGGAGAAGTCCGAGTTAGAACCAGAAACAACAAAGGTAGCAAGAGAAACATCACCAGAAGAAGAGAAGGGGAGGTATCTAGAAGCAGGAATTCATAAGGAAAGAGAAGTAGTCGCTCTGCAAGTGTACCAGAGAAGAGCTAAAATGACCAAACTAGCGCCAACAGTTGTTAGGGAGTCCCTGGTAGGAAAATATGATGGTGCGTCACTAATTGATACTGACCTAATGGACTCCTTCCAATATCCAGTGATGAAGAAACATGTCTACATGGAGAATTATGCCATAGAAGCGGGACAGGAAGCAGCAAGGGTACTTCCAGAGTTCAGAGGGGTTCAACAATCCACTATACTGAACCTAAGAAATATTCTGGTATTCGGCACTATAGGGGCTGCGATGCAGTGCACAAAGTTTCTGCTAAGCAGAATCCATAATGGATCACTATGGATAGGAAGATAGATACCAATTCATGTGGAATACATTCGTAGATTAACCGGAATGTCACAAGAAGGGAGAGATGTCTCCACGGCATTCCAAAACGTCTCCAAGAGAGCGAAGAAAGCAGGAGATGGTGACTACTACAGGAAGTACGATACCAAGAGAGGGGGAAAAGGAGTTGAGATAGACTTGATCAACAAGCCAGCGATCAAGTTTTCCTGCTATCCGATTACAAGAAAAACGATGAGACACTACACAAAAGGGGAGTGCACGCTGGATGCCATCTCGGTTGCGGAGCATTGTATCTAGGGGGCACAACTAAACTGGTGTTCATTTCTACTGAATGAGTTATTCGAAGCCTGTGAGGACAAATATAATATTTCTACTGGGTTCATCTACAGTTATCTTGTAATGGCACTGGCAATGTGGAAATGGACATTTCCAGGAATCAGGCAACCTCTGGAAGTGGCAACAGGCCAACCATTAGTAATGAAGTTCACACCCTGGAAAGCATCAGGGGACCCCAGCACTAAGGAGGTTAACGAGGAAGAATTCAAGTTCTAGTACAACCACATGGTTGATTTCACGATGAGTCAGTAGAGAATTCCAAGGAACTTGCTGGATGACTATTGAACACAAGTATGGTTTGGAGTTAGTCATAAGCAAACCTACATCAGGCTGGCATGTGTGCCGAAATCGACTTTCAAGATGAAGCTGCTAAAGTTTCAGATCAATGAATTAACTTTCCACACAGAAGTATGTTCGTGGCCAGGGGTAGCAATGGAGGTCCGAAGCGGAGTCTACATCTATTCATTTGATGGCATGTTGCTAGATCCACTGCCAGGAGAAACATCAGAGGAAGCGATGGCTAGAATGTCATGACTACAGCTGACCAAAATCATCGAGCAGCTGAATACAAAGGTACAGAGCTTTAACCGGGTAGTCCAAACTCTGACAAGTGATTGCTTTTTGTTTCCCACATTTACGGAATTTCAGGCCTCAAATTCTGCATCCTTCCATCGCAGTCCCCTTAGTCACGACCATACCACTTAATTTATTTAATTCACCACCAGCAACAACCATGGCTCTTGTCAAAAAGAGTAAAGCCTCAAAGGCACCCGTAGCTACACCAAAGGCCAAGAAGGAAAAAATCACAGTGTCCAGCCAAGTTATTGATCTCACGGGGGAAGATCAAATGCAACTCATGGATACGGGGGCTCCAATCAGAGAAGAGCCAGTGATAGAGCCCCAAGTAACTCAAGAGCTACGTCTAATCAACCCATATTTTTTTCTAAATGTTCATGTATCTCCACCTCACACTCACCACTCATCGGCCCACACCTCATTCACCTCTAAAGACCATCCAACTCGCACACCCTCCACATCAGCCACCATATCTGACCCAGTCAAAGTAAAAAGTAAAACAAACGAGGACACCGAGGTGGAAGTTAACTACGTTTTAGTAGTGATACTTGAGGTCAACCAAACCCTTGTTGAACAGGTTGCTTTCCAAGAACTTTTAAGTCAATGGGGATCCTTTACTGCAGATACAACACCCTCGCTTACCGAGCGGAACCCGTTTCAGCAAGCCAATTTGATATTTCAATAGATGCAGCCCACTCTAAACATGGGCAACCCTAGTAATCCGCTGTTGCAACCAACACTGTCACAATCACTACAGGAGCACTCAACAAAGTCTATTGCAAGTGGTCAACCACTCCAAGAGCGACAACCAAATCAAGATATCTCTAGAGCTGAAAGCATGCAGACTTGGGGAATGACGTAGTTGTATAATTTCATTCAGCGGGCAGCACAACAGGCCGAAGGGCTTCACACAGAACTCCAGCAAAGATTCAAGTAGCAACAGGTAAAAATCATCACACTTACTGAAGGGCGCGAACAACTTAAGATAGAGAAAACTACCTTACATGACCAACTCGATACAGTGGAAAAGGTTTTCTTGGAGCTTTGGCCCATGGTAATGGCCCACAACACTCTGATACCAGATGACATATCAGATAGTGACATAGTCGGATGGTCCATTCACATCCGAGTGGCCTATTCGAACCTCAGCCACGAAAACAAGGAACTGAAAGCAGCATTGGCAACCAGGCCCGTGCTACCAGACACAGCGGTCATCTACACAGAGAAGATAGTAGAAAGACAGAACCAGGTAGCCGAGATGCAAGAAATTCTGAGTACTACAACAAAGGAAGTGTTATCACAAAATCAGACCTGATAGGCTGCTCATCAAACCAATCTTGTGCAACTATTTCAAACCAATATTTTGGCTGAGGCTTAGCCTCCTCAACCTGAGAGGGCTCTCTCAAGGGTTTATGATTTTTGATAAATATGTATATGGCTAACTCTATATGAGATAAAAATAGAAAAATGATATAAAATGGTTGTAAATCACATTATCAAGTGTACATTGGGCTTATGGAGTCATGATGGCTTCATCAAAACCAAGATAATCTACCTAGCAATGGAAGTCAAGGCATATTAGAGTTCAAGTCAAGGAATAAACATGTAGCACAATGAAACATAGTCAGTTTGTCTATGAAGGAAGTTAGAGCATCATTGATGAATTATTAGTAACATAAGCAAACACCATTGCAATAGAATATTGAAAAGATGCCATAAGAACAAAAACAAACAAGAACTCCTTATTTATCTTGATTTGTAAAAGTAGAATTTCTGTATTAGACTAAAAACAGTCACTTACATAAAACACAGTCTTTTTGCTAACAAATATCCAACCCTCTGTATTTTGACCTCATACTTTTTATAGATCATTTACAATAATGGATTCTCTTATCCTCCACTAAAGACATCAAATTCATATCGTTTGACACCTTTCCTAATCATGAAACATGATATTTATTACAAATTGACAGCTAGAACCCTAATGAGCAGTCCTGTTCCAAATAGGACTAAAACTCTTTAATTTCCTTCCTAACAACCTTATCTAGTCTTCATTACATTTTATGCACTTTCTTTTCCATGAAGTCAAATTTGGATGATGATTCCCAATCTTGATGTGAACATGCTATCAATGATGTTGTTCTCCTATGTTCTAGGAAATTGTCTCCTTCCTTTTAGGATTTTGATACACTTTGACTGTCTGATACATTCTGACCCTTTATACACCATAATTTGGATTCCATCTATTGTCTAAAATTAGAACATGTGCATATATCCTCTTCTTGTTCTAGTTGTTCAAAACTTTAGTTTCGAATTGTGTAAAAAACTAAAAACAGACCTACGCTACGAAAGCAGCACAGTTTCGTAGTGCTTTTCGTAGCGCAGGGTTTTAGCTCCTTTCTTCAACAATTTTCAATATTTTTCTTTCATGATAGCCTTTATCTTCACTTGACACATTCCCACAATAAGTTTCAAAACCAAACTCACAAAAATTCCTTCAAAATTTTCTATGAAAAATGATGAAATGAGTGCTTCAGCAGTTTCGTAGCGCATTTCATCAAATTTGCACTATCTGTGCTACGAAACTGCTGTGTATGCAGTTTTGCTGATTTTTTTTTTTTATTTATTTATTTGTGATAAGGGGATACTCAAACTTAAGGACAATGATATTGTTTCAAAGCCTATAACAAAATAACCCTGAAAATATATTTTTCATCAAATTTAACCTTCATTTTTCATCTGAGTTTGTCTTATATATTTGTTACTTTGTTTCACTGCTTTTTCAATTCTTCTTGACACTCTTTCAACTGTATCTACAGATCTTCCACCTAGCTCTTTAGTTTTCTATTGCTAGTTCTTAAATGAGTGTTGATCACTCTCATAAAGTTTTCTTCCTTAATAGCTGGGACTGTCCATATGAAGAATTGTTCTTCACTGCTTGGGATTTCTGATTTAGAGGCTATTTGACCTTCCCAAATAACTTTCATTCTTCTGAATTTTACTTTCTCAATTACATGTTTTCTCGTTCTTTTCTTCAACCTAGCAATCTCATAGTTTGCTGATATCAACTTCTCCTCCAGGTTTTGATTCTTTGTCATTTCTTCTTGTGCTGTGACTACTTTGTTTTCTGCTTGCAATGCTACTGGCGAGGAGAGATCAATTACCTCTTCAGGAACTTTAGCTTTTTCATAGGTTTTTTCAACTTCTATGTTAAGTTGCTTGAGCCTTTTTGAATGTCTAGTCACAGGCTTCCTAGCTTGGAAAACAAATGCTGTGTTTTCACCTTTAAACTCCAACTTCTTTGCTGATTTTATCTTTTTTCTGTTTGCTTTCATTTATTCCTATGAAATCAGCTTGTACTATAGGTGATTCTTCTATGTCTATTGCATGCAATATATCATCTAAGTTTCCTTTCAACCTTAGGTTGTCACTTGACCCTGAAACTGCTGATTTTCCATTTGTTGTTGTAGCTTGGCTCCTTGTTATTCTCTGAACTTCTTGCTTATCTACTATTTGTTTTTGTTTAGTTTCTTTGCTACCATGTAACCTTTGTTTTGCAGGTAAGGGATTTTTTAGTGTCTTCTCTGCCTAGTTCTTCACTTGTTTTCTAGGTTTCAATTTCACAAACCTCCTTGCATTTGTAGCCACTGGTTGACTTGATTCTGCTGGTGGTGAGAGATTTCCCTTTGTCTTAGTGTTTTTAGCTAGGATTAGAGCTTCCATATCAAAACCACTCATATAAAAAAAGGAGGACCAGTTCCTGTTTATTTTATGAAGCTCATTCAAAACTAACAATTTAATCAACCCATGGTGAAACAAGGATGTTTCACAGCCATCGGATTTCATCTGAACTTTGTCAGCCATTTTGGGAAGACTTCTATATAAGAAAAAAGGTAAATCCAGTGATATCATAACTGTGAAATGTAACAACAATTTGAAGTGATAAGTGTAGAATTTGTGGTACCTGCCTTCACATGTGAAGTATCTTTGGATATTGAACAACATTTTGGCATAGTTATCTTTGATACAATTTCTGGGAATTGCATTGTTCAAGTCTATGTTTGCATATTCTGTTTTCGTAAATATCTTGCATGCTTCCATATCAAAGCTGAAGCCATTAAACCAAGATTCCTAACCTCTTGGTATTTTTGTTACCATAGCTATGATCTCAGGTGTGACTGCTATGTTTAACATTCCGACCTTTGTGCTTGTTCCACTGAAATGAAGTGAAAATTCTTTGGACACCTAAATATGCCCACTTTGTAACTTTTCATAGAACTTTAAACAACCTATTTTCCTGAAAGCATCCATTACTGTTGAGTCTTCAGCTAAAACCCTCATACTTTTAGGTTCAAATCTCAAACAATGTTCTCCTCTGTGATTATTTTTCTCTTCAACCATGCTTCTTTTTTTCGGAATCTGTAGAACTACCTCGCTTGAGAAAATGGAATAGCCTCGCTTGAATCTGTATGAACAACCTTTCTTGATTGAGTATGATGATAACCTTGGTAAAGAACAACCACACGCTTAACTCTAATGTTTAGAGCTTTAACAGTTGAGTGGGGGCAAAAAACCAGAATAACTAAACTAGACAAATTTTTTGAATTTGAAATCCCTTTTTACAACTGAATGAAATCCCTATCATGATGATGATGTATATGAAATGGGTAAGTAATTTTGATATGACCTCTCACTGACTCACCATAACGTTACCTTATCATTTCTTAACGGATTTTTGACAAATCCTAGATTTCTTGACATGACATCTAAGAATCCGCACTTTCGTAGCACACATAGTGTATTATTTTCACTTTGTGCTACGAAAGTAGCAGTGCATTCGTAGCAAAACCCCTTTTTTGAACTGACCACGTTACAAAACTATGGATTTGTGGCTAATCACAAAATTTCAAACTGAAAACTAATGACACAAGCTCTAGATGAATGATATGACCTTTTTATCATGGAATTAATCTAAAGAAGTTTATTTGAACTTGAAAAATGACCTTTGAAACTGAATAAACTATGACCTACCAATTATCAAGACAAAAGTGACTTTAGACCTACTTGAAACTATGACCAAAAATAGTGTACACATACAATGTTTAAAAAAAAAAAAACAAATTGGGTGATAACAGTGGCTCCACTTGGGATAGTGTGGCCCTATGGTACACTAAGAACCAGTAGCTCCAGTGTGCTATCCATTTTCTTGACCAAATCAGAAATAACTTTGAAATTTCTAAGCTTCTCCTCAAGCTTAAATGGCCTTCACCTCAGGCTCAAGCTTGATGATCACTGCAGAAGAACCAACTTTGTACCTACTGAAAATATGCTCATTCACAGACTCCTACCTACCCTAGCAGCTGCAATCTCCATTTGTATTGAGCTCCCTATAATCCAGACACATTCACCATGATCCATCCTTCTTTTGTACCAATACTACAGGAGCAGAGAAATAACTTTGACTAGGTTGAATTATACCCGCCTCTAACATTTCTACAATCATACGTTCAATTTGGTTCTTTTGGACGTAAGGATATCTATAAGGCCTGATGTTTGGAGGAACACTTCCTGGAATCAAATGAATAGCATGATCATGATCACGAATAGGTGGGAGTCCTTTGGGAGTTTCAAACACCTTGGAATGATTGTCCAAGACTTGCTGGAGATCTGCAGAAATAGATGATTTTGATGTTGGAACTTCTAATGAGCATAATTGTGCAATTACGCCTCGTTGTTCTTTCTTTAGAAGCTTTGTCATGACATTAGAGCTTATTATCCTTCCTGGCTTCCCTACAATACCTCGTAATTCAACTTCCTTTCCTTCTGAAAAAAATTTCAAGAAAAGTTCTTGAAAATTAAAAGCTACCGTCCCCAAAGATTTTAACCATTGTACTCCTAGTACAACATCAGCACCTCCCATAGGAATGGAAAGCATTGGACTAATCAATACATATTCCCCCATGGTTAGCTTGATATTATGGCATTTCCCAGAGCAATTTATAGTTCCTCCATTTGCAACCATCACTTGACATTCTGGTGCTGGGTATAGGAAACAATTTAATTCCTTGGCTACCTTACAATGAATAAAATTATGGGTGCTACCCGAATCAATCAACACTATTACCTTTTTCTTCTTGATTTGTCCTTTTATCTTGAGAGTTTGAGGAGTGGTAATTCCTGCCAGTGCATTACACGATATGGTCGCATTCATTTCTTCCTCTTCTAGGGCTGGTTCCTGGTGTATATCCTCTTCTTGTTCATTTTCTTCTTCCTCTTCACAATCTATGTAAAATAATTTCTTCTCAGCACACTTATGACCTTTAGTGTATTTTCTATCACAATCGTAGCAAAGCCCTTTTTCTCTTTTTTCTTCCAATTGTTGTGGTGTCAACCTTGTAGGTTGTGGAAATCTAGGCGTAGCAACACTTCCTTCTTTATAGAATTGAGTGGTAGGCTTCCTTGTTGCCATAATTTTACATTCAACTTTTCTTGCCAACCCGAATGCCTTCTCCAATGAATCAGGTTCCAAAACGCGAACTTCATGTTGGATGTTATCCTTTAAAGTGCCTAGGAAGAGATCAATCCTGTGTTCCTCTGTAAGATCAGTTACCCTTATATTCAATTTTTGGAAGTCCTCAATGTGCCGCCCCACTAAACCCTTTTGTTTGAGATTTATCAATTGGGTAAAGAAGGTGTTGCTCTTTGTATCCTCATAATGTGCTATCATTTCCTCCGTAAAAATTGACTAAGTGACAATTTTTTTACGGGAGCAAAGCCATTGATACCATACAAATGTATTTTGTTCTAAATGTAAAGTTGCAATGCGTACCTTTTGTGTGTTTTGTACGTTATGGAGATCAAAATATTGCTCCATCTGTAGTATCCATGTTACAGGATCCTTTCCATCAAACTTCCTCATATCCATCTTCGGAATATGGTGGTTCTTCCCGCCAACATTAGAGTTTATGAAATCACAATTAACATTTATTTTTTTCTCATCATGAGGTTCTTCTACTATCTTTTCACCATTAGGAAACCTTTCTTGTATCAACTTTGTCAAACCTTCCATGTCTACTTTTAGAACATTCTTCATGTTTTCCATTTTCTCATCGATCTTAGCTTCCATGTCATCCATCTTAGATTCCATGCCAGCCTCCATGCCATCTATCTTAGATTCCATGCCTTTCTTCAAACCATCCATCTTAGTTTCCACGCCTTTCTTCAAAACTTCCATGTCATTTTTTGTTGCTCTTTTCGAGAGCGAAATTTGTTTCACTTGCTCTTGTAATTTTGATATGTCATGTTTCCATTCTTCGTCTTCATGAGTCATAGTAGAGATTTCCAAAGGCTTAATGGGTTTTGAATTATTTTTAGGGGCCATTTTATAATCTAATACTGATATCTATTCTACAATATGCCCTTGCAATCAATTCAACTTGATTCTTCAAAAAAGACTTATGCAATTCGGAAAAAAAATACACACCTTTTACTTGCTTTTGAGGAGCTCGATATTGAAATTGGATTATCTCTATGATTGCGGCTCTTCAATATCTGAAATTCAGCAGTGAAGTATCCCTCTAAATTCTCTTTTGAATGCCACAGGTCTGACTTGATTTGGATTCTCCAAGACAAAGTTATGTCCAATATCCCACAATGACCTAATTATGGACTGGTTCAGTATAGTGAACTTGTACGGCTTGCCATGTGTCACTGTTTCGTCCTTCGCCTCTAAAATTGATAGCCAAGAAACTAAAGTCTGTGTACTTGCAACCAATTTTTACGACACTCTAATCCAATGCTCAGAGAGAGAGTTATTGAAATTTTCCCACGATCACCTCTTTGAGATGAAATTTAGGAGCCTGAAAAAGCACTACCTTCCACAGATCATATCTCCAAAAATATTGTGAACCAAGATCTGAAATTTTTTGATGAGTTTCCTTAGGATTTCAGCTTTGCACCATAAAAATTTCAGATTCTGAAACTCAGTAGAAAAAACGTTATAGCGCAAATTCCACCATGACCTTTTTAGGAGCCTGAAAAAAGACCTAACTTCTACAGATCATATCTTCGAAAATATTGTGACCCAAGCTCTGAAATGTTTAGAAAATATTCCTCAGGATTTCAGCTTTGTACCCTAAACATTTCAGCTTCTGAAACTTCGTAGAAAACAATTTATAGCGAAAATGCCACGATGACCTGTTTGGAGCAGCGAAACCCTAGAATCCAAAGCTCTGATACCAAATGTTGTGAAACCAGCTCCAAAAAGAGAAGAAAAGAGATATCAACGCCTTGGAAATAAGCCACTTCGAAGGGGAAACCTCCAATACATTACATGAATGAACAATTCTTGGATGATACAATTTACAAGACCTCCTTTCTATATAAAAGGAGTCCATGGGGCCATAATGTAATCCTAGTGGGCCACAATGTAAACCTAGCCGACCTAACAATAATAATTTAAGGGCACAATAATAACAAAATGGGGATTACAAGGGTACAATAATAAAAATAAGGGGTTTACACTAACAATAATAAGGGACTATACTAGTGATATAGGGACCTAACAATTCCAATGAGTTTTTGATGACGCTATGTGCCTATTAATATTTTTTTGTCAAAAGTTAACGATTTAATACCATTATTGTGGAGTATTTTTTATAATATGTCCAAGGCCATAGTGGTTCGGGTCAGTCAATTTTTTTAGAAGTAATTAGTGTTTATCATTTCCCTCAAGTAATGACAAGTCGAATAGAGATTTCCTATGAGTCAACACATGATTCATATATATTAAGTTTATTATCTAGCAAATTCCCTTTAGATAAAGTTCCATTATTGTGTGTAGGAATATATTATTTAATACATAATCAAGCTTTGACATTTCTATTAATGAGAAAGACCTACCTCACCAATCTGGGCACGCCTTAAATTAATGCTTTGGCACACACTAACATTTCTTAGCACCCCACATGTATTGGAACATATTTATACCTAGAACATCTCGTGATGACACTGACACCCATGCACATGGCAGCATGCGCTAGCACAACATGGAACTCTCCTAGCATGTGTTGGCATGCTGCATATAGTCCCTAGCATGCCCTAGAACACCTTGGTTGAATGCATTGACATACATTAGCACTTGGCACACAATGCCACTTGGCATGTATTAGGACCTATTATTAGTGTGCCTAGCATGCCCCTTTTCAAAAAGATAAAGTCTTGACTTATTAACCCTCTTATTGGTTCTTCCTTTTGTTGCCTTGACACATATTGACATACCTTGGCACCCTGCACCACATCCTTAGCACCTACCATGTATTGGCATATCTTGGCACTATTAATTGGCACGTGATATAATTAGCACACCCTGGAACTCCCATGCACACTTTGGGAATTCTTGACATGCCTTGATATTCCCTAGCATGCCTTACCAATGCTTAGCATACCTTGTCAGTCCCTCCTTGGCATGACAACTAACACTCATTAACACTAGTCTTTGGCACACGTTCCTCATATTCATTAACTTCCATGAATATTTGCCTAGTGCTCCCTTAATGTTTTTTCCTAGTAATCCTTAACACCCATCAACATGCATTATCACTCTCTAGAACACCTTAGCACTCTTCAACATTCCCTTCCACTTCATAACATGCATAACACTAGTCCCTGACACATATTGGCGCTTGGAAAGTCTTAGCATGTATGGAATAGGTTGAGATGCCTTGGTATGATTAGGCATGGTTTAATATTAAATTTATTTTTGATTATCAATTGTTGGAAAGTAGATGAGAAGCAACAAAAGAATACTTGGCACTTAGAATGCACTAAGACTTTGCATTTGGCACCTAGTGTTGGTGTGCCTAGCATGCCCCTCTTGGAAAAGGTAAATTGATGACTTATTAACCCTCTTGTGTGTTCATTTCCTTGTAGTTTAACTTTTTTCTCCCTTTTTTTGTCTTGACAGTACTTGACACGCATTGAAACACCCTTGCACATCTTGGCATGCCTTATCACTTGGCACATCTTAGCATGTTTGACATGTATTCCCACTATCTGGCACATCAAGGGGGTGAAGAGAGATGTAGTCCTAAAGTAGGTCGAGTACGAGGGTTGAGTAAGGGTTGCTAAAGGGAGTTCATGATCATCCTCCAAGAGCAAGATCATCATTTGAGGGTTCAGAAGAATGTTGCATACCTTAAGGGTCGGTTTGCGCTAGGAAGTAGGATGGCATATTGTTGGTTGTCTTCTAGCAGATCGAGCTTAAGAGAGGTTTCTCATGAGAATCTGGGCATGTGATTTCAATGGTGTCTTTGTGTGAAGGCTGCATCAAATTCTGAAATGTTGAATTTGCAACAAGAAATAGTGAGATTAGAATCCAAAAAGGACAAAAAGAAAATGCACCCACATTGGTGAGGAATTTTGATGCACCAGGAGTGAGGAATGTGGGGCGTCTAATTTATTTTTCCCTTAAATAAATTGGACAATAAATTGTAATTTCATCTCATAACAACTTGTGTCAGTTAATTAAGTCATGATGACCGAGTTAGCTCAAGAAATTCAAGTTCTTGAGGGTCTAATATGAGGCATCTAGAGGGATTCTAATATTTTTGAGGTCCAGTTGAAGTTGATGCATTAGTGGGGTGCAAGTGTAATTAACTCGATTAAATGAGTTAAAATCAGTTTAACTGGTTCTAACCGAGTGATGAGCTAGTGAGAGGTCTAGTGAATTAAATTAGATTTAATTCACAATGAGTGATCAATCATATAACTGATAATTTGCTATTAATAGTTGCATGCATATCAGTTTCGAGGAATACCCATTTGAGACAGAGGTTAAAGGGAACATAACTATCAGTTGTATTCAAAGAAAATTTCCCATGTGCAATTATAAAGTCATTAGGATGCCATGATAGATTGCGCAATCAAGGAAGACTGATTTTCCTAATTAATAAGGAGTTAATTCCCTAGGAATTGCATGAGTAAGGTAGGCTGAAGTAAGGATGAGAATTGGCTAAGTACTAGACCGAGTTTTCCTAGATCAACGGGAGACAATTGACATAGTGTTGGAGAATCTCATGAGAGATTAAGCATTAATGTATTGTTTCATGATTCCTTGACTTAATGCACAATAGAGATAGAGTGGTTTTGAGCAGTTTCTTTCCCCAAATACATCATGTTGTTGTGCGATTGATAATTTATTTCTCTTACTTATATGTGATTGTGCGATTGTGTTTTTCTTCCGCAAATTGTAGGAAGGATTCAATATCTTGTTTTAGTAGATTACAAAATTAGATTGAATCTCGTTGGTTAGATTTTCTACATGGTATCAGAGCAGGATTTTTTTTGGCGGTGAGTTTGCAGAGAATATTTGAATATTTTGGTGTAAAATTTTCAAAAACAAATCGAATATTTGGATTCCTCGTGAAAATCTACCCAAATGGGAAAAAAAAATCGGTCGAATAGGAGCTCGAATGAGGGAGATATCATCGATTTAAATCAACTCTTTTTTAGAAACTTTTTGTAACATCGAGACAATTACACTGTGCGCGAGTCAAGAACCTATATGTAATTGAGGTACCAGATGCATGCAAAGCTTTGAGGAGAAAGGCATAATTTAGAGACTTGGTGGTTTAGAGGGAGCATAAATTACCTCTCAGCATGCATCCTCATGAGAAGCAGTCTCAGAAGGTTGTGGAGTAGCTGCCACAATTGGAGAAGCAGAGAGGAGACTAAGTGGAAGCGTCCACTCAAGCAAAGACCTCCACGAGGGGGAAATTTCGAGCCAGATGGGAAGAGGGAGCATCCATACGTCGAGGTGTAAGGTGGGGTTATATGTAGACATAATCCCAAGATAAGAAATTTGGGCAAGGTCCATTGAGATGGTGTGTCTCATGGATCGAACCTGGCTACGAGGAGCCCACAGTACAATAGTAGTAGGAAGGATTAGTTAGATTGATGTAGTCAGATGTCAGCAAGACATAAATCAGAGTGACAGATGTCAAATACTAGATTACAAGTCAGATTTATAAATAGTTCAAAGGGCACGGATGCAGATGTCAGTAGCAGCACAGAGAATCCAGTACTAGACAGGTGTAGTAGCTAGCAGTAGTCAGAAGACTCTGATGACAGATGCATTATACTGAGTAAGTTGTTCGAAGGCTATTTAGTTTCAGGATTTGTAGGTGCAAACAACACTAGAGAAGTGTAGCATGCAGAACATTCCAAAGGTACCAGATGGGGATATATTGAATTCCTTTCTTGCTGAGAGGGAGTGTTGAAATTTGCAACAAGAAACAGTGAAATTGGCAACTAGAAAGGACAAAAAAAATGCACCCACACTAGTGAGGAATTTTGATGTACCAAGAGTGAGGAATGTGAGGCGTCTAATTTATTTTTCACTTAAATAAATTGGACAATAAATTGTAATTTCGTCTCATAACAACTTGTGTCAGTTAACTAAGTCATGATGATTGAGTTAGGTCAGTAAATTCAATTTAAGGTGATCGAGGTGGATATTAGTGGCCACCTGCCTATTCCACTTGGGCCCTCGCCATTGTCTCTTTCAGTTTTCCAGTTTCCTTAATTATAGCACAATTTACTATTTTTGTCAATTTTTTCGGATCTTGAACTTCTGGAGCCGTTTTGAGGCCCTAAACGACGTTTTTTGGGCATGAAAGGTTTGGCAATTTCTTAGAAATCGCATTAGTAGTTGTAGTCCTCGGAGAGATCTTTCTAACGAGGTATCATGTGCGTCAAACAAAGATCATATGACCAAGTTACGACCCCGGAAAATTGGCTGCCCAACTAACCCCAACGGGGCCCATAAACTCTTGGTGTTACATCTCCTCGGGTTAGGGTTTTGGTTGTTTAGGGTTTTATCTTATTTTTAAATAATAAAAAAGACCCTTCATCCTTATTGTAACACAGTTAAGAGGAACATAACTATCAGTTGTATTTATAGAAAATTTCCCATGTGCAATTATAAAGTCATTGGGATGCCATGATGGATTGCAAAATCAAGGAAGGTCAATTTTCCTAACTAATATGGAGATAATTCCATAGGAATTGCGTGAGCAAGGTAGGCTGAGAATTGACTAAGTATTAGACCGATTTTTCCTAGATCAATAGGAGACAATTGGTAGAGTGCTGGAGAATATCAAGAGAGATTAAGCATTCTATTGTTTCATGATTCCTTGACTTGATACAAAATAGAGATAGAGGGTTTTGAGCAGTTGCTTCCCTAGATACATCTAGTGTTGTGTGATTGATAACTTGTTTCTCTTACTTATATGTGATTGTGCAATCGTGTTTTGTTTCCACAAATTGTAGGGAGGACTGCGTATCTTGTTTTAGTACATTACAAGATTAGATTGAATCTCGTTGGTTAGATTTTCTACATGAAATAGAAGAGAGGGTTGATACCATCTTGCCTTGTGGTGGTTAGTAGGCGGCAAGGTCTGTGATAAAGAACAACATAAATGGAGGAGGACTTGCACTGTAATTTAGAGCCATAACATAAGTCGACACAGGCGTAATATTGACTGATTTAACCCTAGTTTGAGGGTCGACATTGAGATCTGAAGTTCATGTCAAGATTCTATCAAATAAATGCCTAGAATCTATGGATCCATATGAGCTAGGTCGAGTCCCTTATGGAGACAAGAGTTGTGTTTTTTCTATGTGTGGATAGGGTTTGTTCTACAACAATTAGAAGTACATAAGTATAATGCCCTAGTTAGGACAATTTCCTAGCATGTTTAGTTCATAAGGTATGCCCTTAAGACTGTGACAAATTTGTGTAGAAGAAGACGGGTTGTGACCCTTAGAGAGAGGTTTATTTATGCAATAAAGACCGCAGATCTGGAAGATGGTTTGCAGATTCAGTATATGTGGAGACAATAGATCCAAAGGAGGGTGGAACCTGAGTAGAAGATTGCGCATGCAGAAGAAATGTGCCATATGAAGAATGGATTGACATGCAGAGGAGTTGATTTTGGTGGAATTTCCATAGAGTTTTAAACAAATATCTGAAGAAACCTATAAAAAATTAGTAAATGGACTGTTAGTGGCTAATTTGTAACCCTAGTTCAGTCATCTACAAATTGTTAGAAGTATGATAAGAGGAGTAGTTCATATTTGTTCATAGATTGGACAACAAAGATCAAATTGTCGATACGCAAGAACAGTGATATTGAGAGGACTCAAACCATTGTTAGGTGGCAGATTTGAAGAGCCCTAGATGAAGACAATATTGTGGGCCCTAGATCAATAAAAAGAATTGACTGTGGTTGGGCAGATTGATGGTAGTCCAAGTACAGTTGGAGGGTTGTTAGGTTACTGTCAAAGAAGAGCCCTGACTCTTGTTCTGGTGAAGGACAACAAAATTGGTAGAAGGGTAGGTGTATAGGGCCTAAGGATGTGTAGACTTTGAAGGACTAAAGTAATAGTCAAGTGGGCCAACCAACTAGCCCTAGTTCACTATATTGTAGAGGATTGATTTAGAGAGAAGAAGGGCAGCCTCCATAGCCCTGGACTTCTCATCTTGGAGCTATAATATGGCAAAAGTGGGCTTACCAAAGAGTTGTTCACAAATGGAATTGTGAAGAACTTGTTTATACCACTCAAACTAGTAGTGGACCTAAAAGGGGTTCCTAAGAGGGCAACTGCTAGGACAAGGAAAACAGTGGAGGCTTAGCCCATTGTCACCACAGCTAAGGCTCCTTTCTCTTCACGGAATTTCACCGATGGGTGGAGTCCCGGTAGTTTAGGAAGTCACTTGTAGCATATAGGTCAATGAATAGGTGGGAAGTGACCCTCAAAACCCTTTCCCTAAGATAAAATAAAGAGTGGGACTTGCTTTCCTTTTAAGAAAGTAAATTTATCTTCTAGGGAGAGAGGAGGGGGATTGAAGGGTTGAGGGAGAAGAAAAATACTTATGAAGGAAGTTCTTAATCCCTAAAATCCTTTGGGAACTTGGATTCCCAAATGGTCCTTGATGAAAGGCCTTTGACACCAAATGGGACCACATGAGGCCAAGTGGACCCAGCCCAGGTTCGGGGATGGAATTTAGCAACCAATGATGTTCCTATCCTAGACAAGGTGAGGGGAAAGGATTAGACAAGAGTTTTTACTTCAGTAGGTCAAATTGATCCTACTAGGTTCTATCCTTGGGACCACCTAGGAAAAACTTGACCCTAGAGCTAGGGCTTGAGGAATCCGGAGATTCCACCGTCGGAATTGGCCCAAGTTCTGAGGAGAGTGAGGGCACCCAAGAACGCAGCTGCCTCTAGGAGATAGAAGTTTTCCTCTAGCTAGATTCCTGGGAAATTTTTGCCCTAGGTGACCTAATGGGGCTAGACCTAGGGAATGTAAAAATTTCTTAATCTAAGAGACCCTACTGCAGTATCTTGATTTACTTCTCCTACTTGAATTAAGTTACAAGTTAATTTATGAAATATTTAATAAATTAGCGAAGTAAATAGTAAATACAACTAGCAACCTACGCATACTGATCAAATATTGAATAACATGCTCATAGATAAAGTGGCAGACGGATTTTCTGGACAACTGTCCCCGGAAAGAACCCAATGCAGGAAACCGGTGAAGCTAGCTTTAGAGGGTTTTCATTATTATGTAGAATCTAAGTACAACAATCCTGGGCACCAAAACTGATTCACCCAACAGAGAAATAAAAATGGCAGTAATACGCTGCTCTGAATCCCTCTACGTCAGCTTGAATGGCCTATGTCGACCTTTGCGCTTCTCAGTAAGGGTCTACGTCACACCTGAAGGGCTTACACTACCCCTGCGCTGCCCTGACTGGGCCCGCGTCAGCCCTGCGTGGCTCCTGCTGCCTCTGCTGGGCTTTGGCTGGATTGAGTGGCTCCTACTGCCCCTGCTGCTCTGGCTGGCTGGAATGCTTATGCAGAAAAAGCATAGGTAAGAAAGAAGTCACTGGCCAAAGGTAACGCATAACAGTCAGAAAAATTGAAGAAATGAAATGAAAATAGATCAATGTCCACAAATAACTGAAATAGCTCAAGGGGACTAGAGAGTAAAAGCTTTGACAACAACAATAAGTGCTTATAGCATCAGCTAAGAGAACATAGGAGACTAGTTCATGAGGTTAAAATGTTGTATAATTGTTGGCACAGGAAAACTATAGAATTGTTAGAGTAAATCTTTGCAGGTACCATTAGTTGGTGATCATCGATAATTATTTCATTTCATCAAATACCCTGATGAATGGGCCTTACAAGCTATTTCAGTAAAAAAATGCCACAGAAGTTGTTTGATGGAAAAATATTCACACTATATTGAAGAAAACACCTACCAAATAAGGATGACGTTTCAAATGGGGCAAGAAACAATAGAGAGATAGACATCAAAAAAGTTAAAATGCTAGGGCAACAGGAAAGCAACTAGGTAGCATGGTACAAATCACAACAAAGAAAATTATAAAAATGGAAAACCCTACAAATTAGCACCCATCCAAACATCACCACAATTTTTTCTTTAACCCTAGTTAGGACAATTTCCTAGCATGTTTAGTTCACAAGGTATGCCCTTAAGACTGTGACAACTTTGCGTAGAAGAAGAACGGCTGTGACCCTTAGAGCGAGGTTTATTTTTGAAATATAGATCGCAGATATGGAAGATGGTTTGCAGATTCAATATGTGTGGAGATAGCAAATCCAAAGGAGGGTGGAACCTGAGCATAAGATTGAGCATGCAGAATAAATGTGCCATGTGAAGAATGGATTGACATGCAGAGGAGTTGATTTTGGTGGACTATCCAGAGAGTTTTAGACAAAGATCTAAAGCAACCTATACAAAATTAGTCAATGGACTGTTAGTGGCTAATTTATGACCCTAGTTCAGTCATCAATAGATTGTTAGAAGGATGATAAGAGGAGTAGTTTAGATTTTTTCATAGACATCAAAGATCAAATTGTCGATACACAAGAACAATGATTTTGAGAGGACTCAAACCATTGTTAAGTGGAAGATTTGAAGATCTGTAGATGAAGAGAATATTGTGGGCCCTAGATCAGTAAAAAAAATTGACTGTGGTTGGGCAGATTTATGGTAGTCCAAGTACAGTTGGAGGGTTGTTAGGTTACTGTCAAAGAAGAGGCCTAACTCTTGTACTTGTGAAGGACAACAATATTGGTAGAAGGGCAGGTGTATAGGGCCTAAGGATGTGCAGACTTTGAAGGACTAAAGTAGCAGTCAAGTGGGCCAGCTAACTAGCCCTCAAAGAAGAGGCCTAACTCTTGTACTTGTGAAGGACAACAAGATTGGTAGAAGGGCAGGTGTATAGGGCCTAAGGATGTGCAGACTTTGAAGGACTAAAGTAGCAGTTAAGTGGGCCAGCCAACTAGCCCTAGCCCTAGTTCACTAGCCCTAGAAACCATTTCCCTAAGATATAATAAAGAGTGGGACTTCCTTGCCTTTTAAGCAAGGGACTTGATCTTATAGGGAGACAGGAGGGGGATTGAAGGGTTGAGGGAGAAGAATATGAATTATGAAGGAAGTTCTCAATCCATAAAATGCTTTGGGAACTTGGATTCCAAAATGGTCCTTGATGAAAGGCCTTTGACACCAAATGGGACCCAACGGGGCCAAGTGGACCCAGCCAAGGTTCAGGGATGGAATTTAGCAACCAATGATGTTCCTATCCTGGAAAATGTGAGGGGAAAGGATCAAGCAAGAGTTTTTACTTCGATGGGTCAAATTGATCCTACTAGGTTCTAGCCTTGGGAACACCTAGGCAAAACTTGATCCTAGAGATAGGGCTTGAGGTATCTAGAGATTCGACTGTCATAATTGGCCCAAATTCTGAGGAGAGTGAGGGGACCCACCAACGCAATTTCCTCTAGGAGATCGAAGTTTTCCTCTGGCTATATTTCTGGGAAATTGATGCCCTAGGTGACATAATGGGGCTAGGCCTAGGGAAAAATGGAAAATTGTGAAAAAATGGGGAGAAATCATCACCCTTTTTGAGGTACTAGTGCCTAATTCACTTGGGGATATGGAGTCAGGGATGATAATAAGCAAGAATTTGGTTTCTTGATCAAGGAGGCCCAGAAATTCAACTTCGTCCAATGTTAGAGGAATACGAAAAGTGACCTTCAAGAATTTATACTTCATACAAATGGTGCAATATTATTGAGATAAAATGGTCTCAAAGACATTTCATTCATCTAACAATGGCCCATACATTAAATAAGCTAAATAGACACATAATTCCACATTTCCATAATGCAACAATTAGCCCAAGTTATAGTGAATTCAATAGCATGCAACAACAAGAAGAATAGAGTTAAATTATCACTCACAATGTTAGAGAGTATATCCAACTAGCTTCACATTTGCAAAAACAAAGCTCCAACATAAAAATAGCCCAAATCCATACATCAAAATGCATCCATCGTCCAAAATAGTCCTCCAAGGAAAAATGTGAAGTTGTCTAAAGATAGAGAGACCCCAAGTCAAGTGATGATACAAATGAATCCAACTAAATCCTATCTATACACTAATTAGGAGTTGATCATTGATAGAGGAAAATTGAGGAGTTGCATAATGGGAGGCAAGAGGACCTACCATATGTGATGTTCAGGACATGTGGACTGAAAGGGCTATGTGTGGCCACCATCAAAAAGTGGTTAAAGTGTTGTCTTGTTCGAGGTAGATTGGTTATAAAAAGACTAACACCAAGCCCTAGTTGTATTCCTTATATCAGTGTGATTGTAAAGGCTCATGATCCGTGGTACAAGAGCTCTAGCCTATTATATTATAGTTTGTATTTAACGAAGAACGGTTTGAAAAAGTTAAAAATTTTCATGTGCACTAGTTGATTCCCTAATGTGTGTAGATTTCGTTGTGCAAAGTATATATGTTGTGGCACTTGAGTGTGTTTGCATCAAATATTCTAAGACCAAAAACAAATTCTCGTATGTCATTGAAATTCAACGTATACTTTATTCACCTAAAAACTACATGTAACTCATCTTAGGCTACTCATGTCCAATCTCAACTCATCCCACTTAACAAGTTACCAAGACAAGGCTTAACACATCCAACTATGGTTGTAAAAAAAATAAGCAACACAGTTTATATATTGACATACCATAGCACTTGGCATCTCTTAAATGCCTTGGCACTATGTGGCATGTGTTAGCATCCCCTACATTCCTTGGCATGCTTTTACACACCCTAACACACCCTAGCACTTCCTGACACGCCTTGATAGTTTAGCATACCTTGGCACTGCCTAGCATATAACCTTGTCACTCCCTCCTTAACACACCTATAACTCATTGACACTCCTTGTCACACATTCTTATTCATTCATTTCCATGCATTTGAAACTAGTGCTCCCTTGTTTTTCCTTGGCACTTCATAACACTCCTTGACATGCATTGGCACACCCTAGCACCTGGCACATCTTGGCATGTTTCCATGGCCTCTAGCATGCCTTAGCACTGCCCAGCATACTTTGTCACTCCCTCCTTAGCACACTTGGAACTTATTGACACTTCCTGTCACAATCTCTTAATGTTCATTTGCATGCATTATTTTCACCTAGTGCTCAATTGTGGGTCCCTAGAGCTTTCTAGCATGTGTTGGCACACCTTGGCACTTGGCACATCCTGGCTGCATGCCACTTTGGCACACTAGCATGACTTAACGCTGCCTAGCATACCATGTCACTCCCTCCTTAACACACCCGAGACTCGCTGACACCCCCTGTCACACACTCTTATTCATTCATTTCCAGGCATTTTGACATAGTGCTCCCTTGTGTTTCCTGGCACTCACTAACACTAAACACACATTGGCACTTGACACATCTTGGTATGCTTCCCTAGCACTCTAGCATACCTTGGAACTATCTAGCATATCTTGTCACTCCCTCCTTATCACTTTCCATCTCTTGGTGTGCCTAACATGCCTTAATGGAACCGTCTAACATGTGTTAGCACTTATTGAAATTCCTTGGCACACCTTGGCACTCCCCAATTGTCATGCCCTTATAGATAGCCTTACTTTTTTGCGACTTGGGTACCCAACCGAGTTATTGAAACAATAGTGTTGTGTCTAACCTAAAGTCTCGACTGCTTTGGCTAGCCCATTACTGCAATCGTAGGCTTTCCTCCTACAAGTCCTATTTTAAAATTATCCTAACACACTTCATCCTCGAGACACCTAGAAGTCACTGATACTCCTTGGCACACACTCTTATTCATTCATTTCCATGCATTTTGACCTAGTTCTTCCTTGTGATGCCCTGACACTCCCCAACACTCCTTGACATGCTTTGAAACTATCTAGAATTTGTTAGCACACCTTTTCATTCCATGGCACACCCTATCATTCCTTATTTATCATGCCCTCACAACTACCCTTATTTTTTTGCAACTTGGGAACCCAACCAAATCCTGCTTCGACTACAATAGCTTGACCAAGTTATAGTTACTACAACTATACTATTCCTTGTTCACTTAAGAACTTCCTATAACTCATCTTAGGATACTCACGCCGAATCTCAAATCAAACAACTTAATAAGTTACGAAGACAAGGCTCACATCCATTCGTGGTCGTAAAACAACTAAGCAGCATATTTTACATCTTGAAATGCCATAACACCTAGCACGTCTAACAATCCCTTGGCACTATGTGGCACCTGTTAGAATCCCTTGCATTCCTTGGCATGCTTTGGTACTCCCTAGCGCATCCTACCATGCCTTGACACCTAACACACCTAGAAGTCATTGACGCAAAACTTCAAGCCCTTGAACTTCAAGATAACCCAATATTTACAATTGTTTACAATAATAAGTCCATTACGCATACTTCTCCTCTTAGAGTTGGGCAGAGAGGGAGAATACTTCATTGATGCCAACCTTGTAAATGAACAACCTTACCTACTCATTGGTTGGACTCTCCACCACTAGTTGAAGAAGTATATGTGCCATGAATCAAAGATGATATCATAACATGAGTTATCGACAATTGAACATAATTGTCATGGATATCATGGACAATATATGGTGAGAATTTTTGAAACTTAGGAAACATTTTCTGATACTCTACTTAATCTATGGGTGGTAGGGCTTCAATTTTTTCCATTTACTAGGAAATCTCACCCTAAAAGTCAACCATTCAAGAATAAATCCTATGCTAAATCACACCTACCTTCTTATTTTTAAGATCTTCGTGAGAACTCACCTATGACCCTTAAAGTCAATGCCCTTTAGCAACTCAAATGGTGGAATGGAAGGCATTTCAATAAGAGGTAAACTCCTTTATCCTTCACCTTTGTCAAGACCTCTAGAGACACCTACAATCTATACCCCTCCTTCGACTCAACATGAAATTTTGTTTTTTTCTACTTCCTTTACATACCCTCCCTTCAAGGGCATACTCATAAGAAGAGCTCATGGTTGAAATATTACGACAACAAAATGGGGCACACTATCTCTTTATAAGGTTTCAATGGAGGGGTATTGGAAAATAACCATCGCATCCCCTACAACCATTAAGACATTCTCAACACATAAATGAAACGATAGACTAATAGCTAGACCCAAAGATAGATCTCAATGTTTAAGGAAAAACCCAAATAGAAAGAATCACACCATGGATTAAACATTGGCATTGAGTTTTGGTAAAATTAAGGACCTCCTTTCAAGATCATGACCTTGCTTTTAGCATTTTCAAATCAAAGGTTTAAAACCCACATTAAAAATGGGAGATTTGCACCTTTACCCAACATGAATCTATCTAATGGACTAGCTTGGATATGTCAGGTCTTGGATTTCTCGAGTACCCAATCAATGTTTTTTAGGCTAACTCCATAGCTCCAACGAAATTTAATACTATTGAAGAGGCAACTTGAAAAATATCTCTAATAAGAGACTTTTTTCCTTCCTTTTGATTGATTTACAATAAACCTTAGTGCCTCTCCTTTCTTATCTTCCTCTTCCATTCTCCAAAAAAAATCATAATATTATATCATAAACACTTTATATAGGTAAGCATTGTAATCATTTTCCTCAACTCACGAGGCACCTTTACACCTCAACCCATGCAAGTGGACCTAAGTCCATGGTACGACCCATCATACTCTGAGAGGGTTCTAATTATCTCCTCAAAACTAGGGCATAACACATCTTACAATGCCAAATGGTTAAGACATCTCAAACTTGTGGGTTTTTTCCTTCATGAAACATTATATAGCTATTTCTCATCAAACACAATGCACTAACATCGCTAACGCACACCAAAAGTACAAGATACCTGTAAGATGTGGCCTACACCCTTGCACCTCCCCAACACTCCATGAAAAATCTACTCCAATGGTCACCTTCTAAGTTCCAATAACTCCTTTTGCAACAAAACCACCTATATATGTTGCAACAACCTTGCCAACTTCTTTAGTGGGTTCCACATATATTTCACATTTCTTCTTTGTCTTGCAAAGTGGTAGTGCCAAGGAGAGGGTATCAACTTCGATCAAAGAATGTTCAATTAATACCACTGCTAAGTTTTCTTCATGCAACTTGTCAAATATCTTAAGTTTGCTTCAAAACTTCTCATGGTGCTTAACTTGCTTTTCTACACCTCTAAGTGAGACTACAACCCCCAAAACTTCTCTAAGTATTCCACCTCTTCAACCCTTGTTAGAGTCTTCTTAGACATGCACTCATGCCTCAAGAAGAACACAACATTAGCATACCAAATGTACATGATTGTTCCATCTTTTAATGCCTCGCTAAAACCACATTATCACAATCCCTAAAATGAAATGTTCACATCTTAAGACAAAACACATATTTTACTTATGACAAGCTAAACTATGAGAGTGACTTCGAGATGACTCTATTTTCTCAAGATGAAAACATAGGCTCTTACAACCCCATTCACACAACCATTTGAATACATTTAACCTAAAGAAGAATATACACCCTACTCCTTCCAAATTTTTCATATGACATTTAAGAGACTAACACTTTTTAACTATTAAACCCACTTACCATAAACCCTCTTTTGTTAACACCCAAAATATATATATATATATATTTCAATACAACTAAGTTAAAAATACTTTCACATTAAAATTCCAAAAATACAACATTCCTATCCTAACAAATTTTAATAATAAAATAATTACATAAAATAAATAATCTTAAAAATATATTATTATTATTATAATAAATATGCCAAAATATAACAAAAAAAATGCTTTCATCACAACCAAAAATATACAATAAATTCTTTCAACTACTATTAAAAAACTTTGGAAATAAAATTATAGGATTTTTGTTTTTGTTTTTTTTTGGATGATTTACAAAACCCGTGGCAACCCAAATGTTCCGAAGTAGTATTTTTTTTTTCAGTTTTTACAGGGCAGGAATGAAAACATTTACTCTCAAAGTATCTAAATAGAATCTTTTCCCTTTGCACAGGGGCGTCAGCGAAAACTAGATTGAAGAGAGTTGGGATTTGGGGTTTTACCAGGGGCAGACCGGATATCCGATCTCAAACCCCACCATCGGATCTTCAGTCCATTGACGGTTGATGACGCTACATTTTTTCACTGCTTTTCCACAATTTTTAGTGTTCCACAGAGAGGAGTACACACAGGTATCTG
This sequence comes from Pinus albicaulis, assembly GCA_034641835.2. Taxonomy (NCBI): domain Eukaryota; kingdom Viridiplantae; phylum Streptophyta; class Pinopsida; order Pinales; family Pinaceae; genus Pinus; species Pinus albicaulis. The sequence goes on from CM076572.1 coordinate 1,324,515,739, forward strand.
GTTCTACTATTTTTTTCGCATCCATGCTTGTATGTTTCGGCTTAATCTCTGTGCTACATTTTGTTACTATTTGCAAGGATGACGTTGGCTTCTGATGAGTTGGGGAGGCCATTTTTCATAATAAAGGAGCAAGAATAGAAGACCTAAATGAGATGTTTAGATGAAGGCCAGCATTGCGGCCAACAGAGTTGCTGTGAGAATCCTCTGCACCTCACTCAGTGTCAAGGGAATAGAAAAGATGCTTCAGAGACCCTGACAACAATGTCACCATCAGTAAGCTTCTGTTTCATTTATTTATTCTCTATTTTTAGATCGGTGAAACCTCTTAAATTATGACAATAAGTAAAATTTATTTTTAAAAAGTATGATTCATAAGTAGAAATTACTTAATTTTTTTTTTAGATATTTTGCAAAGAGTGAAATAAGCCAATACTCTGCAATCATTTTACTCTTTCTCACAAACTGTGAGGTCCAATTCCACAAACCTGAAGCAATTCCACAAGCCTTTGGGATGTAAAGGGGTAATCACTCAGTGAGTAAAAGAGAAAATCAAACCTAGAGTGATTCTGCAAAATTTTTGGATGCATAAGAGTAGTCAATCAGCCAGTAAAAGACCATAGTCATTGACAACCTCCTTCGACAAACTGTATGAGGCATGTTCAAATACCACACTACACTATCTTAGAAATTTTCCCTATTAAGTAGCACTATATACTTAATTCATATACCACACATTTCACAATCTATGCTGGAATTCTGCAAAACTTTTGTGTTTGACAAAACAGAAACCACATTAAATATGAATCTCCCTTTCCTTCATAAGGCTCCCACCTACAATGTGAATGAAAGCCATTCTACCAAGTAACAAGGATAACAAATTTAGAATACAGAACCCCTTGACATGTACTAAGGCCGTGATTGCAGTTATTGATTGATTAGTCACAACAAATAAGGGGACCTGTAATGCATGCCAGCTCCTACCAATTAACACATCTAAATTTTTGAAATTGTATTGTCCAAGAAGCTTTGTCGTTTCACCTATTGAATGTTTTGGAAAATGATCTTCAATGTTGGTATGTCCTTCTTGCCTTTTTAAATGTCTAGTATTCTTTGCAACCCTTAAAAAAATTTTGCTACCACTTCCTTTAGCCTTTTAGGGATCATACTATTGTATGCTGTAATTGAAGCACTATGAGCATGCTCACAGCTATTAGTGCAACCTTGGATACTACTACACCGGCCATTCTATGCTTCGGCTTTGAATTCTTCAAGAATTGGATACTGCAATTAAGAAAATAATTAAGGCCATTCTAGCATTTGTTTTTTAATTTTTACTATTTTCATCGGTTTTGTCATTTTAATTACAATGGACTGTTTTATTTGCTTCTCTGGTTGAATATTTTTGGCGAGCACAACGGTTTGAATGTATATCCTCTTCCTCATCTTTGTCACTAGCAAATGCTAGAGCTTCTTGAATAACAATTATTTCTCTGCCACAATGTTCTCTAAGTCTTCTTAGAAGCATGAACCGACTTTCTTCCAAACACATTAGAGTTTCATGTTTATCTATGCTTTGCTACAATTACAATGTCTATTCAAGCAAAGACAAGTTTAGACTGCGACTCTTATAGAATACAATTTGTTATAAGTGTAATGGTGAAAAGTTGAAGACCATTTTAGAAATTCTGTGTGATTAGGTAAAGGAATTTTTCAGAAAACAATGATGGAGAAACACCCTCCTAAATAGATCTTCCACATTGAAAAGTTAGTCTGCAAAGATGCCTATTTTGTCAAGGCAACATTGAACCTAGCTATGAAAGTTACTATTATCCTAAAAGTATTAGAAAAGTCTAATTCAAAATAAAAGCGTATGTTCAAGAAACAAACAACATCACAATTCTAGTTCACGAAACTTGTCGTATAGAAAAATCAAATTGAACAATCCAGTGATTGTAAAACTTGGAAAGATTGACCCAAATTCAAATATAACAATCACAAAGTCAAAGGAGAAAGAAATTCAAGAAATTTATTAAATTGGAAGGATAAGTCAGAGACCCGTCAGACCTACTACTTGATATTTTGTCAAATACATAACATCAACATTTTAGGCATACGAAGGAGTGAATGAAACAATGGTTTGTTCCAATGGATCTGTAGAAAAGTTGGTTTAGGTTTTATATTTCTCAAAGAAATGTGTGTCTGAATAGACCATCTGTATGAACCAGAAGAAGGAAAGGGTGAAGTGTTATTGTTCTACATTTTTTTCTTTTTCACTGAACACTAACAATAAATTCTTGGTGAGGTGGAGAGGGCCCTTGAGAAGAAGGGCATACATTTTTGAGGTGACCTGGCTATTGGCAAACTTGTAACAGAAGGCTGTGTTCTCATAATCTAGTGCTTGTGAGTAAATAGCTCCCCTCTAATTCAGGAGGATTTTATCAGGCAATCCCTTGTTGAAATCAACTTCCACGCATATCCGTGCAAAGGTCACAGTACCCTTCACTAGCTTGTGCGTGTTGATATTAATGAATCGGCCTAGGGCATTACCAATATCGTCTAAAATATCAAGGTGCATTAAGCTAAGAGGTAAATTAGGGAGTTGAACCCAAATAATAATGGCCAAATTTGGCATTATTAGGGGTTAAAATCTACAAACCATGGTTGAATGGAGAGCCCTAATCAGCCCAAAACCATGCTGCAAGCTCAAGGACCCCCTGTCGATCCCTCTGGTTCTTGAAATATACTATAAAGTATCCCTTTGAGGATAAGAACAGATAACTGTGCTTAGACTAGGTCTTAGCCACCCAATCTCAAAGTACATATGCTGAAGGCCAAAATCCATTAAATCAGCAAATAAGAGCATGCTCCATGTAGTCAACACTGAGAGAGTCAGATTATTTTTTTTGGCACACCAATGGATGGGATTTTCTCGATTTGATCCACAAGAAAGGCTGGCACTGAGAGCTCCTTAGTAGGCTGGTTCACTATCCCTAGCTTTAATGCTTCTTTTAAAAGATTTGGGCTGAGAGGAAGAGGGCCCACCCCTTCCTTGAGCTTTGCCTCATAATCTAGAAACTAGATTTATTACTGTGTTGTTTACTATGTCATGCTCACTTAGTTTATTTGTATCCTAAAGTTTTTGGCCCTCATAAAGGAGATGCATAAGGCAGAGGGGATCCCGTCCCATTCTTCAATCTTGGCTGCAAGGGAGGAGACCATATTCGTAGCTCGCACTTGCAAACATAGTATCCCCCTGAGAGGGGTCTCACAAGAACTCAGAAAACAAAAGAAATGAATCCCTGATTACAACTAGTTGGGAAGGTGGATTCAGCTTCATACAACTCTCCAAAACTATCTGCCGCTCATTATGACTCGAGAAAGGGCAGGCCTGCACCAAGCCTTTTAAAAGAAGGCCCTTGACCACTACAATGTTGAGAAATCTAGGGGATTTAGTGTTAAGAGATTTCTCTTCATTAGTGACTGTTTGTGAATGCCTTTTAACTTCTTTAGATTAAGATATTTTTCTTGTTAGATTATTAGTGTTCTTTCTTCACCAAATAGTAACCAATGCATAAACATAAATAGAAAAGAGACACAACATGTAGGCTATGAGCTAGGGCCAAAACCTCTCACTCTTTGAGAGGAAAAGCCGCACAAATTCTTCTTATAGAGATTCCAATTGACAAATACCAAGACCAAGGCCCTTGACCTATTTCGCCACTCCAAGACCAAGACATAGTCATCTTCCTTGATCCTTTGATCTTCGAATCATAATCCCTATAGCAACATCCAAACATAGTGATTCATCACTGAACTTCATGTTATCACTACAACACCGAGTAGCACCAAGTGTTGAGAATTTAGGGGGCTGGTGATTAATTCAATTTCTCTTCTTGATAATTACTTGTGAACTTATTTGAGTTACTTTTGTCTTCTCTTCTTTAGCTTATTTAGTCTTTCATCAAGTCAATTACCAAAATACAAAGTTAGGCTCTTCGAGCCAGGGAAAAACCTCTCCCTCTTGGAGAGGAAACCCCACGAGAAATTATTCTTATAGAATTTCAACATGACAAGTACCATGACCAAGACATAGACCCTTGACCTATTAATGCTTCCAGGACATTGTCACTGCTTCTAAGTCTTCCTTCAATATTGATCCTTCTTTTCTTCAATAACTTGCACTGATCTGCATCAACCTTAGAAAACTCGGTTTCTAAGTTTGTCTTCAGACACTTCTTATTGCTTATTCAAATATAAGAGACTAGATCATTTGAAGTCTCATCATTCACTTGTCATGCATTTGGAGATGTATAACCTTTCTGAGAGTAGGAAGGTAAATCATAGATTTACCTTCCTCCTTTTCCCATACTTATACTAGCCCTTAGACTTATCATCACATCATGATCATTGAGCTTAACCCTTCGCATAGCATAACATTTGAATGCTTACAGTCATTAAAATACATAGAACACTGACCTTATACTATTAGTGAATCCATTACAAGTTTGACCGCACTTCACTTGACCGTAGCTTCTTCATACTAATCCACGTTCACTGCTCCAGAATGCTAGACAGAACAGAACCGCACTTACTGCTTCAATTTGTATTTTAACCCAGACTTTGTTATGTGGTAACTATCACAGGAATGTCCACAATTCTGTCCTTTAGCCTACACTTTTCTCCTTCCTGAAATCCACACTTTATGCTTCCTGAAATCTGCACTATTTCCAGTCCTGAGATCCGCAATTCCTTGGTTCAAATGACCACAGAGTTGACTGTATATATAGGCATCATGTCATTGTTGTTAGGCAGACCGTTCAAGCTTCTTGGAGGCCGGATAGATCACTATGTATATAGGCCGACATATAGTGCAATTATTCCAGTGTTTAATGAGGGTGAACATGACAAGGTCTTGGAGCATTTTCATGACTACTCTTCATATTTATGACCCTTAATTACATTTATAACTAGAAGATGAATCCTAATAGACATCAAGAAGAAGTCTATTGACCTATAATAAAATATTACTCATGAAACCCATGAAGCAAGTACAACAAAAATACATTTTATTATCTTTGTCTTCTTCTTTACATAAATACATAATTACATAGTCAATATGAAGACCGATCCTAGTTACACTTTTCAACACCAAGTAGCTTCGAGCATCTTAGCATCATAACATCAGTGAGCACAGTACCTAGAAGTGCCAAGGTTATACATTATGATATAGCACCTGGCACTGATCAACACCATAGCATAGATTATTATTCTTATTAACACAGTACCTAAGACCTTTGTTGAGATTTATGAGACTCCATGGTGTACTGCAAGCTCTTGATGTGGTAGCATCGAACCACACATACCAAATCATAATGCAAAATGGCCTCGGATTTGCTTGGACCCATGCTCCCAAGGGTCCCAAAGCAAAGAAATTGGATCTCGAAGAAATGACGTGGACTCAGACAAGCAGGATTAAGCCTCTATGCTAAAGGAGAAGCTTATAGAGGCTGCTAAACCCACTCAAGAGGTAGCTAGCTGCATTTTTTTAATTGTTTAATTATAGGAATTACTGCAAGAAATTTTCCCATGAGGGACTTCCGTTGGCTTAGTTCTTGGGTTTGAATGGTAGAGATTCTACCAAAATTGATGACCTTTAACAATCAAACCTTTATTTTTTGGAAAGAAAAATGCAAGGAGAAATGAAGAGGAATTAGGCATTTATAAAGCTCTAAACCCCCTTCATTGAGTGCATGAGGCCTACTGGGGCCTTCTCGTAGGCCCCAACTTGTTTTAAAAAAAGTAAAAATAGCTTTTCCAATTGCCTTGGGACTAGCCCTACTCTTTGGGGAGTGTTCAACACTCTCTAAACAACATGAATATGCAGATTGTGAGTGTGCTCTCGAAAACAAGGTTGCGGGGGAGTGCCTCCCCCCTATCAAACCCACTCCTTGAGCGCGCTCCCTCGAACCCGCTCCCGGAGCGCGCTCCCAGAGCCAATGCTTAGAGGGTGATATTAATGACAAAGATCCCTATACGAATCTAGAGGTAATGATAAAGATACCTTTGGTTCAATCTATGTTTTTTTATGTCTAATTCATCATTCTACATGCTTTTGTTGACATATATGCATCAAAATATTAAAAAAATAAATAAATAAATATATATATATATATATATATATATATATTAAAAAAATGCTACTCGAAACGCTCCTGGACCGGGAGCTTTTGAAAATGGCGCTCCCGCTCCCGCTCTTGCTCCCTGTTTTCGCTCCCGCTCGCAAGTAACCTTGCTTGAAAACACTCGATCAGGAGTATTTTGGGAGTGCACTATTGTAGATACTTGCTTGAAAGTTGAGCAAGGGGAGTGCTTCCCTACAATATTTCCTTTTCCTAGGTTTTTCTTAATGGAGACTTGAATGACTAACACATCTAGAAGGATATTGTTATACAACATCTACTAACGAATCTTGAAAGATATTATGATGTGGTTTTTATTAGAAAATCTCAAAGTAGATATTATTATGTGACATATAGAAGCATGTTACGTGGAGTGCCCATTTTTTGGATTTCCAGTGGAATTCTGTGTTGTTTGGTCAATTATTGTGTTTGTACATTATTAATTATCTAGATTTCGGTTTTTTCCATTTTTCTAGGCTTCCTTATCAACCTCATCTCTTTGGTGAGCTATGTACTTCATAGGTAGGGGTCTCTTTTTCACATCTACTATCCTTCACTCTTGGTCTTAAATAGGTTTTTATTCTTCCAGGCTTAGTCCCTTATTTAACTAAGGGACTAAATGCGTCAATCCTCCGGGCAGTCTGCACCCAAAGATGGCCTTTTACGCTGAGCACTTCCTGGAGATCAGAGATGGACTCATCACTCGACCCCCTTATACCATCCAACATTTGATGCATGCCATCAGGATCCCCCTTGGGCAACTCAAAGTTGGATCGCACAAGCTTTCGGTGGAAACAAACCACCATATTGATAGGACAGAGAGGATCTATCAACTTTGTCACTTACAGGAGGTGGAAACTGAGTCACACTTCATCTTCAGATGCCCCATCTACTATGGGATCTGCAGGTGCTTTTATTGCTTATTAGCCAGCGTCCTTAGATACACCGACCAAAGATGCTTGGCACTTTACCTCCAGGATACCTTTAGACACCGTCTGACTCTACACCAGTTTCCATCCGCCTTGGCCACCACACAGAGGATCATTGAATTCTTCAGATCACTCCCAGCATCGCAGGGCACCAAGAGAGCCACCGATCGATCCTTAGACCATGACTCCAGGTCAGTGCGGATCTGAGAATCTTGGCCCACTAGACCCCATCATCGATCCATAACCAGGCACCCCCCCACCTCCACGGGGCGCCCCAAATCCTCCCGACGACAGCGGAAGCAGTCCAGCTCCTCTTCAGGGCAATAGAAATTGACAAGTTTCCTTCACTCCTCTTCTAACGGCCTCAGATGCTAGGAGAAGGAGTCTCCCCCCACTCAGGAGGCTCATCCTTCTCCTCCAGGACTTCTTCACCACAACTCATTGTCAAGATGTTTCAGTCATCCAGACTTTTACTTTTGTATTCTTTGTAGTTTTTCTTTTCCTGCTCTTATAAAGAAAGGGGACCGTTTGGTCCACCAGCTAGTATGCTGTAATCATTGTAACCAAAAGTCCCATTGACCTTTTTGTGGTCATTCGTTGGATGTTAATAAAATTATCTTATATTTATCTATTACTTTGTCTTCCCTGTTAAGTATATATTGTTTAATTACCATAATGTTTATTTCAAGGATTGAGGTTCATTTTTCTTTAATCTATCCATCTCCATTTCTGTCTCACTCAGAATGATGTATTGGGAACATCACTAGTAGAGCTTTCTATGGAGAAGGAAATATAACCAATTGAATTGTCAAAGTAATGTCTGTTATCTTGGTAACTGAGATAAAGTTGAAGATTCCGACAGTCAGGTATGAAGGGAGGGTATCAGGGATGGAAAAAAAGATAAAATAAGTAGCATTTCCCCGGCCTAGCGGAATTTGTCTAGGATATCTTTTAAAAACATCATCCGAGAATTGTTTACAATTTTTTTTTATATCAAAAAATAATGGACCCTACCAAGAATTATTGTAGTGAACATATCGAAGTTAAAAATGCATTTCCCTATGTCAGAGTAAAATGTGGTAATAAATAAAAGAATACATAAGTTGAAAGTTCATTGAACAAATGTATAAATTAGGATGTGCATACAAATGCCAAATAATGGAATAAAAACCCTTTTAGCTAATTCATCCATCCATTCTTCAGGCACTCTGCTATCCACTATGATGTAGGCTCTGGCTTGCAGAGTAAACAAGAAATTGGATGATGAACATAGGGTGGTCTTTGGTTGTTTACAAGGGTGATGAGATTGTGGAGTAGTTGCACTAATGCTTTGAGCTGATCTTCATAACTCAATTTTTGTAGCTTCCAAAATTTTGTGTGTAGTCATATTGTAAATTCAAAATTTTGGCTAATAAATAATAGTTATGTAGGCCCCAGGGTTTGCTCAATTAGTTGAACCATATGCCAAAAGCATGTTGTTGATGGGGATGGTATAGGTCACAGGTTCAAAGCCAGTCGAGTCTGTCAGGGTTTCTAGCTTCTGTTGTGGCTGGTGGTTGTCCTGCTCTCCATGGTGGTCTTTGGTTGTTTACAAGGATGATGAGATTGTGGAGAAGTTGCACTAATGCTTTGAGTTGATCTTCATTACTCAATTTTGCAGCTTCCACAATTTGGTGTGTAGTCATTTTGAATTCCAAAATTTGGCTAATAAATAATAGTTATTTAGGCCCAAGGTTTGGCTCAATTAGTTGAACCATCTACCAAAGGCATGTTGTTGATGGGGATGGCATAGGTCACAGGTTCAAAGCGAGTCAAGTCTGTCAGGGTTTCCAGCTGCTGTTGTGATTGGTGATTGTCCTGCTCTCCATCTGGATATTTGGGGGAAGGGGGGGTGGGGGGGATCTTGGGAGGTTTTCTTTGAAAAAAAAAATTATTCATCCTTTTCATATGAACCATGAATCATGATGTGATTTCTCATGCTTTATTGTTTAAGAAGTAAAATATTGAAATATATTTGCATTTATATTGTTTTATATCTTCTTTATCTTTCATGTTCTCATTTTTTTTTTTTTTGAAAATTTCTATTTTTTGGGATTCAAGCTTCCCAGTTCCTATTTTTTTTTTCCATCCGCATTCTTGCTTCTGGAAAAATTGTTATCAGCTACATGTACAAGGGGATTTCAGAGTATTTCTGATGTTTGCATCAATTTTTTTTCAACATTATTAAGAGCAGTAACAATACAAAGATTGTTTGTCCCTCCTTTAACAACTAATAAGCATAATGGGGATTTATTGTACATTTTATGGATTGCCTTGTTTTTTGGCTTGGGTTGTCATCATTGTTGTTTGAGCTTATCACTGGCAGAATGATTAAGTGAGGCAGTTGCTTCAAGCACCTCTCCCAATGGCTAAGTAGCACCTTGTTGGCATCCACTTAGTCGCTTGTTCTCTTTGAACCATTAGTGTACAATCTAATATCCTTGACTTTGAACTTAGTTTTTAATTGAAATGGGAAAGCTGGAAAATGCGGTCAAGCTTGTAACAATGTTCTATCCTTAACTCAATATCAGCAGCCCTCTTGTCTTCCTTATGCTTCCACACTCACTTAGCAAAATATGCCATAGCTTTTTCCATTGCCTCCCTGATGATTTCTCTCACCTCCAACTTAAAAAACAAAGTATTATCCTCCAGTCATTGAAATCTCTCACCCACACTGACAAGTGACTCGTGAATTTATTGTTTGAGGAGCACATGTTCAAGGAAAATTTTCACTTCCCAAAGGGTTGCTTAGTATCATTCCACGTGGAGGACTCTTCCTGCCTATGAACATATTGCTTGTCAATCTGGACTGTCTCCTTAGAGGATTTCCATCGTTTTTAATTATGCAATTGACAGGCTGGACCCTCTTTCCTCATAGTTCCTTGAGGGAGCGTTTGGGCTTTTCTCCTCTCCTTTCTAGCCTTCTTCTAATTGCTAATGGCTAATAGAGACTGAGATAATGTAGAGAGAAAGTGAATTAACAAGCCCAGTTCTTCTCCAGGTGTGAAAAAAAACAGAAACTTCAGAAGAATTAAACTATGATTTATACTACTCACTAATGGCTTCCACCATTGTCGAAAATTATGGAGGGATTTGCAATCAGTCCATAAATTTGATGTCCTGCAACTTAAGGTATCCTGCCTTAATCTTTCTAATTGAAAAAAAAAGGACATCTATGTCAGCTCCCCAAGGCCTAGTGTTTTTTCTGAGTCTCAACATTTTGAATTACTATTAATTTCAATAATTCTGATTATTCTTCCTTTGAACCTCAGGTTTTGAAAATCTTGATGTCATATACTTGCCACTCAATGGCATGTTAGAAAGCTAATCAGCAACCTTGTTGGTTGCTCTTGTAGCATAATGAGATCTATTTCTAACCTTTCTGCTGAAACCTCCTTTTAATCCATTGACATTGGGGGTTCAAACTTCCAAATTCGAGAAGAAATGCATTCTGTCATCACAACATTGATTATAATCTGAGAATTCCACTCCATTCCAATGCCACTCTTTCCAGGCTAGGCCTAGGAAAAATTTAACTCCGCTATAAGATCCCTCATTCCTGCTTGATTGTTGATGTTGATTCCTATTTTTTCCATATATACTACAATCATCTCCCCATTCCTGCTCGTTATTACCCTTCCACTAACTGCTCTTCTGGGATCTCTTTTTGCAGCCTTATCAAAATTTGACTTAAATTATCCTCCCTTTGGGGGTTCCATTTTGATGATGAATAGCAAAGCAGAAATGAAGTCTGTATAGGTTACTGAATATAAATATTGAGCATCTCTTATCAATAATTCATCCACAGTTAATATCTAGTCATGTACCTCATTACACCACATGGAACAAAAAGTAAACAGATAAATGGAACAAAAAGTAGACAGATAACTAAATTTTTGCTAACTTACACTTAATCTTCCTAGGGAAAACAGAGCAGAGACTCTCAATCACTGCCAAATCCCAATGAAGGAAGAGTGGACCAGATAGCTACAATTGCCAAACAAGGCAATACACTACTGAGCATGGCATTGAAGGAGAACTAAATACTGGTCCTAATTATCTTTCCAAATAGATTAGAAACGGTGTAATTTGTGTGCTCACCTGTCTTCTAGATCAACCGACACCCCATCTTGCATTGAGATTTGGAGTGAATAGATTTTGCTAAAGCAACAAAGGTTAAAGCCTTTGTGCTTGATACTACTGCAAGGACTAACTAAAGATCCACCCCGCATCCCTGCAAAATGGCCTTGATGTCACAATGTTATTTTTCAACACATTGGGCAAGGGATGAGCCCCCCCATCCTTGTGGAATATTGTCCTTCCCACCATAATTTTACCACACGTATGATTGCATGATCTTCTCTAAATGCTGAAATTGAGTCTTACTAGGCAACCAACAAGATACATAATAAATGTGTGAGGCATAGTGGATTTGTCCAACCCCCTTGTCAACTTCCCATCTAATGAGAGGTCCTTATGATGCCAAAATCAATGCTTACTCTAAAATTGTTGAAGACACGGTACACCAATCTTAGATAGCCACTGATGAAAGCCCCGCTTCAAAATTTCAAATGCAATGCCTAGATACCTCATAATTACCCTCGGTCGAACATAAGTCTGAGCTGTGGGAATCTAGTAGGCTGAGAGTCTAACTCTAACAACTAAAAAATTGTCTCGTGGTCACTAACCACAACATCTAATGTAGATCCAAAGATGTGCAAACAAGTATGAGCACCATCAACCAAGCTTTGCTTAACACTCATAGAAATAAAGGATCCATTAGAAAAATGATTGTTGACCATGTCTAACCCATCAGGATGTAATATTTCCTTCACTTGCCCCTAAATGCCAGCAACTTCAAATAGGTGAGCCAAGGCATCCATTGTCAAATATACAAATCTGGGGCAAAGGGGCACCCTTGAAAAATAGAATGATTTAGCAAAATTTCAGGGGATAATGAGTTACTAACAAGGAGAAATGTTGATGCATTAGAGAGTAGTGTGTTCACCATGGCCACACGTCGTGGTCCAAACTTCAGGTACAGATTTTCAAGAGGATATGCATTCAAGTGAATTGCATGCAGGTTCAGTTTTTCCATATCATACAAACACAAAGCTTAGGAAAGATTACAATCTTGGTGAATTAACTTTACATGATATCAAAAAAACTATGTGCCAACAAAATGAATAGGAAGCTTACAATGATGCAAATTGGTTAAAAAAATAAGCCCATAGCTTATTTAAGCTTGGTTTCCTAAGTCTTGAGCATAGGGAACAAGTTGAAGATTTCTATGATTCTATTTCATTTAGTGTCTTAAAATTTTGTAGACTCTGAGTTACCAGATGAAGTAGATAAGCTTAAGAAATACTTAGCAGTGACATATCATATCAACTTATCTATTTTCTATTCCATACCTGATTCATGGGCCATAAATCAAGTTTTCCATATAATGCCTTTGCATCAGTTGCATGAGAAGCCAAATACACACGCAACATTGGCTGATTTGAAATGTGACAGTGATGGAATAATAGAACACTTTATTGGACCTAGTGGGAAGGTTGAAAGTGTGCTCTCTGTGCACCATTTGTGTGAAGGAGAACCGTACTACATGGGATTGTTCCTTGCAAGTGTTTATCAGGTATCCTCCAAACCTTTAATCATCTTCTTCGTGACGAACCGTATGTCAGGTTTAATGTTTAAATGGCCAATCTAAAATCTGTGCAGGAAATATTGGGAAGTGCTCACAACCTATTTGGTGGAATTAATGTCATTCATGTAAGGTCTAAAGGACCGAACATTGTAGATAAAGCAAGTAACAGCAAGGCCAAAGGGCAATACGGTTTGGAACGAATAGTGCAGGGTCAGACGGTAGTACAAGCAAAACTAACATGTCTGTGATGAAGCTTCAATCTATAGAAAACAAGGTTAGTAGCCACTGTCTCAAGCCCATTCCAAGGCCTCTCGAGTCTAGATTACGTGTCTAGAATAATTGGACCTTGTACAAAACCTGTCTGCTCTTGTTGAACTACCTTCCATGCAATTGAGAGCCATTGCTTTAGCCATGATCTTGTATGAGACACCGAGGAAAGTAATGAAGCTCCAACCTCCAATAATGCCCCTAGCTACATTCTTGGTAATGTGTTTAGTAAGGCCTTGATTGAGAGATTTAGATAGCCTTTTAGAAGAGAAATTTTCAGCTGTCAAACAATATAAATAATCTTGTATTGTGTTCAACATGGCCTTGTGGAAATCAAAATGAAGGCCATCCATTCCTGATGAAAAAATCACAACAAAGGCCATCCATTCCCGATGACTTGATATTCTTCATAGAACTAAGAGCTAAAAAAACCCCTCTCTTTCGAGAAGTCACTATCCAATTTGACTCAATCACTACACCAATAGATAGAAATATTGCATGGAACGACTCTACAATGAGTGTTCCTGACATCCACCACATCATCCGTAAAAACATTAAGAGAAAATATTTTGAAAATGCAATCGGAACATGCCTTTGACCTTTGTTTGATCCTCTGCAAGAGATTCATCCTGCTAATGCAAACGAAGAATCTTGTAACTGTCACTTTTCCTTCCAAGTAGTCAAAGTAGACTTTAGAATTTGGATCCTTCATCCCCTTCAAAAAATCCACTATAGTTGATAATGCACATTGGCACCCCTTGTAATGCAGTCCATTTCCTTACAAATTATCATTTCCCCTTGAAGGGCCACATTGTAGTGATCCCTCTCA